>CM026421.1:14264596-14682547 GCA_014871385.1 Ceratodon purpureus | reverse complement strand
GGGCAGCCGCCGTCGACGTGAGCCATGGGCGACGACATCTCATCCCTAAACCCTAGAGCCTTGCAAGAAAGTGGAAATCCCCCCCGATGAGTAAGACAAGAGCGCCCACAACTCTCCCCGATCACGGCGCTCTGAACCATTACTGCTGCTGGTCTGCAAATCAGATAAAAACGGGACGGTATGCTAAATATCACCATACTGTCCGCCATCGTGGTGCATGTGGTGGAGAGTGGGAACTCCGTCTCAGAGGAGGTATCTTCAGCATCATAGCTATCCTAGGTTTAATGGTGGAAGTCCTCACTCATGGACGTCGTGGATGGGTTTCCGAAGTGACGCCGTGTCGATGATTACTAGAAACTAACCAATATACCCGGTTGTTTACCTGACAAGGCCGACCAGGTACAAACCGAACTTCCCCACTTAGAAATAGATAATATAGATCAAAAGCAGCTTTCGCGAGAATCCCTCAGATGACGGCGCCTATCATTGGTTGGATGGGCCGAGGGTCGGGGATTGAAGGAGCCTCGTCGCTGAAGGTCATCCTCGGACGATGGCACCAAGAGACTAAGGTACTCTGGTTACGCACTACGGGAGGTTTGGAATGGTCTATAGGTGCATGGGAAGACATAGAATATTTCTATTGCAACGCTGTTCAGGTGGGGACGTTCCCTTCAAGAGAGCACATGCGTTCCCGCTCACCGATGTACTCTGCTTTCCTTGTTGCGCTGTTGCGTTCCGGAAGAGTGTACTGCAGACGCACACCCAACACTCCTAATTAGGGTTTACAGAGTAACGGACAATTTCTGAGGTGCTTACTCTGATCGTGGTGTGGTTGAAGTGGATAGAGAGTACTGAGAGGATGCATCGAGAGGATTTGGAATATAGCTCTGATTACGGAACAGATTCGTTACGCGTTGACCGATTTGGTGGGGCACCAAGTCTGTTAGAGAGCGCAATCCGGGTGTATGAGTTAGGAGTGCTCGGTCCTCGTCACGTCTGCATTGAGTTCTGCGATTGCAGTTCGTGTAGGAAACTTAGGTGGTTTAATAATCCGAAATGCAACTGCGCTCTCGGGAAAATGTGGGGAAAGTATTTCACCTTGGATGGAGCGATGCGGGTGAAGTGGTTGCGTTGCAGGTGCAATACACTCTCGTCATTGGCGACGTCGGCCTCTCTATTCTGCAAGTGTCTTTTACTACTCCCTACGCAGGAATACAATCCGTCGGAAGGTAGTACACGTCCCGAAGAATACGAAGAGCCTTCTGCAGAAGTCTCTAGCTCTGATTTTCCAGCGGACTTGGTTCGGATTGAATTCGACGGCTTGGAGGAGGTGTATCGCCTTGGATAGGACCAATGCTGGTCAGAATAGTTCTGCACAGAAAAGGGGATTTCGCTCAGACGCTTACATTTGTTGGGTTTGCGAGGTGAAGCATTTAGGTATGCTGCCATTCCTTGACCCGTTGGGCACCAATTGTGATTAAGGAGTTTTCGGTGGGTAGAAAGTGCTTAATTACGTAGTTACCGTGATGTACATGGCTGTTCATTGACAGTGCGTGAGTCTGAAGAACCGCTGTCGTCGTTCTTCATGTTCTTAGAATGGAAGAGGGCATTCGAAGGAATCCACCGGGGGAGGCTCGCATCCTGTCTCGGAGAGCGAAATTACTCAGGCGGGAGTTGGCGTACGCGAGGCGGATGAGTTGGACGAAACTGCCATGTCCATGTCAAATCCACATGCGGGAGGCGGAACTCACTCTCGACTCATACCGGAGATGCCTGAGGGATAATGGAAGGCATGTGTGGTTCTATGGAAGGACAGAGGTATGTCTCATATTTTCCTTCGTGTGTTGATGTGGTGCTCATATGTAAGATTAACCACGACAACTCAGGAACTCGAATTCTGAAAATTCACTTAGAGCCTTCACCTTCCATGCACAGTAGAAGAACACAATACCGATTGGTTGATGCTATGAATTGGGATATCGCATGTCATGAAGCACCTCCTGCCTAACAGTCGAAGATGTTCTGTTGTACCAGGGATACGAGGACGACGACTCCGACGTCGAGTGGGAGGACCACATTACGTGGTACTATGGAGCGCAGGCGAGAATGCGTCCAAACGCACTACGGCGGAGGGATTTAGACCCGGGGATTGATGTGACGCAGATGGTAGTCGAAGCTCATGATATCGTGGACAGAATTCATGAAGAGGTGATGGTGGACCAGGTTCATGCTGGAGAGCATCCGAGAGGAGATCCGCACCAACAGAGATTTCCGAATGGAGTCAGCGACGACTTAGGGCAGGAGAACAGAGCATCACCCGTAGGAGCAGGTCGGGGTGGGGGGATTCCTAGTCCGGAGAGAAGCAGTGACTCGGCAATCCCCTTACGCGAGGAAGGTAATGCAGCAGGTGAAGACGGCCGTGACATCTCCGATGCACCGTCAGTCGACGTTTCTGATGATAGCTCTGGAGACGAGGGGGCGCACCAGTGGGGAGACTCTGACGACGAGACAGACGCTTCCATCGCGGCCCTAGAGGAGGCAGCGACTACTCCCTTGTTCCCAGGATCAGAATACTCTAGCATGGGAACGACGTATGTGCTTCTAAGTAGTGGAAAGCTGCACGGCTGTTCCGACGTCTACCTGGATGAGCTATTCCGGACCTTAAGCACTACCATTCTTCCTAAGCCGAATACCTTACCCAAGACTTACAGAGAGGCATCCGAGTACTTGAGGAAGTTGGGCCACACTTACAAGTCAATCGACTCCTGCCCCAACAATTGTTGCCTGTATCGGAAGGACCTGAAGGACGCTCGTGTTTGTCCACATTGCAGGGCTCCGAGAAAAAGAAGAGCAGGGAGATCAGAAGTGCCGTTCAAGGTTACGAGGGCCTTCCCTCTTACTCCGCGACTCAAACGGATGTTTCGAAGTGCTCTTCAGGCAGCTGCAATGACATGGTGGGCGACCCTCGCAGTCACGGACGGTGTGATGTCTCATGTCTCTCACTCAGCGCAATGGAAGTGGATCTCGGAGAGATTTCATGCAGAGTTTGGCCATGACGATAGAAACGTGCGAATGGCTCTTGTTACAGATGGATTCAACCCCCACGCAGACAAGAGGAGTACTTACTCTATATGGCCTATTGTCCTCATGAACTACAACATTGCACCGTGGCTTACGACGAAGAATTATTTTATTATGTTGGGGATCCTAATCCCGGGTCCTAAATCCGTAACAGCTGATTACTTCGATATCTATATGGAGCCACTGATTGAAGAACTCTTACATCTTTGGAAGAAGGGGTGTACTGCATGGATGTCGCCCGTTATAAGGAGTCGTCTCATTTCATATTGAAGGCGATGATCATCTGGACAATTGGCGACTTCCCAGCCTACGGCGTTTTAGCTGGTTGCACAACCAATGGGTTCGTTGGCTGCCCAGTGTGCGGGGAGGGCTTTAGATCACGGCGTTCTAAGGTTTTACACAAGAACGTCTTCTGTGGATGTGCCCGCAGGTTCCTTGTTAGGGCAGACCATCCCTTCAGGGGCGACAGTTCAAACTTCATAGATGAGGAGCACCGAGTGGCCCCTACTCCCGTTACCGGAAGTGAAGCATTGCAGAGGGGAGAGGAGCGTGTCAGGTGGCTTAGAGAGTATGGAAGACCGAAGGAAAATGACCCCGTCAGAAGGCACGGCATCAAGCGAGTTTCCTCACTATATAGGCTTCCTTACTGGAAGGTAAGAGTGCCACTGAGCCGCCCCTGATCCTTGTTTACAGTCTGCACATGTTGTCTTCGACGTCTCGATATTGTGTGGCTCCAGTGGCTTCATGTCATGATCACTTGGGACTCTATGTCTAGACGTCGGGGTGATGTAGCTGTCTTAACATATGTCATTGAAGTTTAGCCCAGCCTTTTTTTTCGGTGTCGATAAACTTGCTGGTGAATGGGGTTCGAACTACCAGGCTCTGTCCACCGGGACTTCTAACCATTCATTTAGCGTATGTTGTTCTCTTAGATAGCGTATAATGACTGCTGGAATTGGATTATATGATCATGCTGTTCGACGACATGAATTGCACATGTCGATGCTCACCTGCGCATGATCTGGTACTGTGTGACCAGATGAATATGTAGCAGACTATGTTTCTCGGTGCAATGGTCAGTCGTGCTTGCTGATCCCCCATTCTTATATTTTCAGCTGAAGTCTCACAACTTTCTTCATGGTGCTGTGAATAGGAACTTCCAGTTAGGCACACACTCGACGTCATGCATGTGGAAAAGAATATAGCGGTTACAATTACTGGATTTTTACTCGGTGAAGAAGACACGATAGCCGTGCGAAAGGACCTACAGGATCAAGGGGTCATGCCTAGTCTGCATCTTGTGCGGGATGAGTTAACCGATAGCTACCTGATGCCGCAGGCACCCTACGTTCTTAGCCCCGGTGAGAAACGACGAGTCCTACAGACGATCAAGAATGTTCAAACACCGACTGGTCACTGTTCGAACTTGTCGAAGGTAGTTAACTTGGATAAAGGGAAGTTCCAGTTCATGAAAAGCCACGACTGGCATGTTGTTCTAGAGGAGGTGTTACCTGCCGCCTTGAGAGGGTCGCTCGCAGATGGACCTCGGGTAGCTGTTATTCGACTAGGGCACTGCTTCAAGAAGATTTGCGAGAAACAAGTAACCGTGAGTGAGCTCCCGAACTTATTGAACTACATTGCCGAAACTTGCTCTCTGCTGGAGATATACTTCCCACTGGCGTATTGGAATATAATGCCCCATCTCGTACTTCACTTGCCAAGGGAGCTTTACTGGTGCGGGCCCGTTCATGCCCGCTGGATGTATAGCGTGGAAAGGTACTTAGGTCACTTGAAGAGCCTCGTGCGTAATAAGGCCAGACCCGAAGGATCCATTGCCCAGGGTTATATGTATACGGAAGCCATCGGATTCGTCACAGAGCATTTCCAAATGTATCCAGGAGTTGCGAGACTACTCTGGGACATGGAAGAAGACGAACAGGACGCAGGGGAGGTGATGGAGGGGCAGGGTCGTGAGCAATTCTGGGACGACATTGAATTGAAGAAACTTCACGAACATGTTTTGCGTCACTGCGTCCACACGGAGGACCTCTATAGGTATGCTACCCTCATGCGTACTGTTTGGGTCAGTGTCATCGCATTGGTGACTAAATAAAGAGTGCTCTAACTGTTATTAAAACGAGTACGTAGAGTACTGTTTAACTCTACAGCCGTTTCTGTTGCAGTATTTTCTCAGAGGAAAGAAGATCGCTTAGGGGTCGCAATCCAAGGAGACTCGTTCCATTCGCAGACTGGATCGAAGAGAGAGTGCGTCAAATGGGAATCGATGGTCATAACCCCTCTCCAGATCTGGTGACTATGTCCAGACTTCCGTCTCCGTACGTAAAGCATCATAACTCGATGTGGGCTTTCGGCTACCACTTCAGAACTGACGAAGAGGACGGGAAACAACACGTAACCTTCGACGCTGGAGTGGCAGCCATCATAAACCAAACCTGCCGTTCTTCAGTGTCGGATGTGAACCAAATTGAGTCGGAGCTCCTTTATGTAGGAATTATTAAGGACATACTGCGCGTTGACTACGGACATTTGAAGTTCAACGTATTGAGGTGTTCATGGATCAAGCCTGATCTCGCAGGGGAGCCGACAATCAAAGTAGACCAAGACGGTTTTTGGCTCGTAAAACACGCTGCTCGACAGAGTGCAGACGTCGAGCCGTATCTCATGGCCGCACATGCCCGTCAGGTCAGTTAATCGACGCAATTCCCTTTCATTCGTACAGTCTCCCAATGTTTGCATTCCGGTCTAAGCTGAACCTCTGAATTGCATCATGAGCATCGTATCACTTATCACAGTCGTCATTATGGACTACCCAATGCCGAACAGGTTTATTTTGTCGATGATCCATACAATGAAGAATGGAAGGTTGTGAGGTACAAGGAGCCGAGATCACGGCGGGTCACTGATGGGCTACCAGACGCTTCTCTTAGCGCACCAGGTCGGACCACTGCCACCGAGCTTAACATTGCTAGAGGACAAGGCGAGGCTGCAGCTGAGCCTCAGAGGCAGCCAGTACTAGAGGCCGACGTGGTGCATGTCATGGCACACGAAGAGGTCGACGAAGAAGCAGCTTACATGCAAACGGACCACATCCATTCCGATTCAGAGGACGACATCCCCAACGACGAGGCAGCAGTTCCAGTGATTCCCGTACCTAATGCGATTGACGATGCATAACTCTAACGAGTTTGAAATGCCATCAGCCCTTCACGCAGAGCTTGAACTCGGTGTTACTACGGCATTCCCTAAGACATTGGTACGTCAATTCAGCGAATGAATCCTTCATTACAGTCTCTCACAGCATTCTGCAAACTGATCAGTTGAGGTTACTCTCTGAGGTCAGTAACTGAATAACTCCCCAAAAGTTTTTCCGCAACCTCTATATTCTAGGTTCTGTTCAGAGAAATACCGTGTGCTTCTCTGGCCATGGGGCATCAGTAGGTCCACGGTTTAGTATATCCACATCCCTCTTAGGTAATATGTTCACACGTCCAAACTGAGTCAGAGGCTCGTCCCATGTACTGACTTGTCAGAACTTGCTTCACGTACGAGCCAAGGTTCTGACGGAGGACGGTCATGTCACCAGCACCGGACACTGAGTAGGCGGAGCCTCTTTCACCTGTCACAAAATCTTAGCCTGTTTGTCTATTCAGGAAGTCCATCTAATCAATCATAATCCAGAGGACGAGTACATACGCATGTCAGTTCCAGCCGTTTCGAGTCCATTCCATCAAAGTAGGCGTAGGTCATGCCGTCATGGGGCACTGAAGTAGACATGAGTAGAACGCATAGCATCCCATCAGCGAGGCGGCTCCTTCTAGTTTCACATGTCATTATTCTGTCACCTCTGGGCTGTAATTAGCAGCAGTCTGCCTCGCTGTATCGTCAATGAGTGGAAGGTGTTGTGGAGAATTGACAGGTTAGTGACACAATGACCATCGTGGCGTATCCACACCCGTCACGCATTGGATTTCAGCATCATATTATGACAGGGAGCAATAGATGTGAGGTGACTACCAGCCCCAATCAATTGTCGGCTGTCTTCTAGAACCCTAATTTCCTCAGAATAAAGCGAGTCGCCTGAGAGATGGAGAGGCGGATGCTCCTCAATGCTTCCATCGCACAGGTGGGCGGAGCCTCCAGAGTGCGAACCCGTCGACTGATGCTTTCTGGCGTCTGTGTGCTAATCCACTCCTTCCCCGGTGCGTGCGAAGCAGAATCACGGGCTTCATTACTGAACCAGGTACGCGCTTCCATCTATGATATTATGTTCCGAATAGTATTTCCATGTGCTTGTACCATGCTGACTTCTCCATATCTTGTCGACGGTCCAGACGCCCTTCTCCTCCATATTGTGTGTGTTTGAATGACTCGTAACCATTTCATCCTCCGAATTTGTTGGGTTCTCGTTCCTCTTTGCTGGAGTTGTGTAGTTAGTGCGCCTTTTTTTTATTTACAATGGAATAGAATTTAACCCTTGCTGTCTCGGCTATGGAAGACTTAATCAATATGATGTCTTCTGTATGTCTTCGCAGACATGGCCATCGACAGCCATGACATTCCACGGAACCCTCATCGGGGATCGCCACGATGGTTTTTCGTGGACAAGAAACTGAATAACTACGGATACTTGCCGGGAGCCCCGAGACGCGACCGGGACGCACTTCCAGACATAGTCGTGAACGAGGAGAAGTGTGCGAAGCGATGGGGACCAAAGCAACACGGCAAATTCTGGTACGCGCGGCCAGGTTCGAGCGAGAGTCCGAGAATGATACAGAGGATTGAGAGTCTGTACGAGGTTACCCACCAGCGCCCAATGGGGAAGCAGCGCTGCATTGGACTCGCCTTTGCACGGGGACTGATTGCAGAGAAGCTCGGGCACGCAGTGGATTGGGCCTCCTTTGCCGCCAAGCAGTGTCAGCGGGGGGGGCGTCCGTTCATATCCTTAGAAGAGCTGAGAAGCAAAACAAGACGGGAGTCCGGTTGGTGGCCACGGATTGAGGCGTCGGAGCTGAACGCGAATGACTTGGAGGGGGCTCCGGATGACTGGGAGGTTAATAGGCATCCTCGGCAGATGAACATGAGGCTCATCAACGGCTACGACTTGAAGGATGCCTTGCCAACGAGGCCGGACACCGTCGTCTCCCCACCACTGTACGGGCGAGTGGTTCATATCGGAGGTCAGCCCCCCTACCGTTTCCCTTCAAGTACCTTGAATATGAATTCTACTCCGCTACTCTGACATGAAATTACATTGTTCTGTACTGAAATAGATGCTGGCTGTTTGTACATAGTGTCGTCGCATGCAGACAGTGATACTGCAAGCTCTGGGAGTGACTCGTCGGAGAAGATAGTTAATAACCACGGTGAGTCTCCTGTCATCCATTATGTACGCTGATGTTCAATCCAGTGTTAGTTAAATAATCCTACAATTGGAGGACATTGTGCTTGGTGGAATCCACTACGTCTGCCAATCATTAGAATGTATCGAGGCGTGTGGTCCAATTCGTGCAGGTACAGCTCCACTCTCGGTTGAAGAGGTCCAATCCGCGGAAGTACCACCTATTGCAACACAAGGATCACCAATCGTAGAAGGAGGCAACGAGTGGGACAGCTGCCCCGTGTCACCAGGACCAGGTACTATTATGTACTCCAGAAATAGCCTCGGTTTAGCTTGTTAGTAGATTTGAAGATATAACACTTAAGTGTTTAGTCGAATAGAAGCACTTTTTAACTTGCTAATGGGTGGCCGTCAGCAGTTTCTCCTGTCGGTGGTCGCCAGGTTGGACGATCCACATCGGACTCTGATTACGAGCCGTCCGACAGGCATAGGACTGAAACGAGTATCCACCCATCCGCCGGCGTGGAGCGCGACCTCGAGGACATTGTTAGCGATGAGGATGTCCTCGGAGTAGACATCTCCGACCGTGTTCACGCCGAATGTGAGTTTTCAAGAGTTCCCCTGTCATTGTCTCATCCTGAAATTGTAGTCGAGAAGTGAGACACCTAAACCTTACTGAACCTATTCGACTTCAGAACCACAACCCGTCTTGATTTTTTTTTTAATCTCATGCGACGACGTGGGCTTACTGTACCTCTGAATTTTGCAGTGGATCACTGGGCCGTGGAGGCTGGATTCTACACAATCGAACCCGAAGCACAGTTGACCTTCCTCCAAGAGAAGGAGACGGAGTTCAAGAGAGAGTCGAAGAAGCGGAAGGCGGAGGAGGAGGCACAGGAAGGGTGGCTTACGAAGATGAGATGGAAAACAATTGACATGGCTTTTCCACCTGAGGGGAATGAGGCGTCGCAGGTGCCGGATTGCAACATCGTAGTGGACAAGTATGTGGCGGATTCCAACGTTTCTGTGAAGTTCTCACCGCTGAGGTTCCAGCGACGTCCACTATTACTCCCTCGCGGTGAGCGATCTATCACCTTTCACTTACATAAGGATAATCTCTACTGCTGAGTTGCTTACGTACTCATGAATATATATAACGTATCACTTTTTGTGAGTGCTGATAGTCGTAGCCATGTCTCCTGTAACAGCAGTTACACTTATAGAATATCTCTGTACTACGTGTGTGAATTTGACGCAGAGGTTGCGGCTTCTGGTTCGGGATCGGGAGATTACGATGCGAATGTTGGAAGGAATATGGGGAGCATCAATATCGGGGACACCGATAGCGACTGATGTGTTCAGAATTGGAGGGCTTCAGTAATAGTATGAGTACTGGGGGGTTTTGGTCTGTACATAAATCATTTTGATGCACATCCGGACGGGCTGATATAGAGCTTTAAAATGAACTTGACGACTGCCGGAGAGTTAGTGTGATCGTAAAGTAGGTGTGATCGGAAATTAGGTGTGAGCTTAACATTTTCTTTGAACTCACTCGGGTATCATGTGCGTGATTGCACCGGACTGAGCGTATCCGCTATGTGGTGCACTCGTTACATACTTCTATAATGGATAATTGAATTTCGTTTCTATCTTCGTATTACTACAGGCCCATGAATTCCACTGCTTTTTCTGTGAAATGGCGTGCTTGTCATGTACTGGACTGGATGTGGTCGTTCAAAGTATTAGGAAAAAAATTGCATCCCTCAGACGTCTATTTGAATCTAAGTGACGACGCGGTACAACTACCGTAATGTGGATCAACAGTAATATCATCAGGAAAAAAAGCGTACTGTACACATTGAGGTCATTCTCCCACATGAAGCACCGGGCATCAACCGGCACCCGAGTCACCCCAACGAGGACGACCTCGAAATCGTGGGACCTAAAATTCCCGGCGTCTTGGACCAGTAATCTCGTAGCTATGTCGAGGGAGGGTCGTAATTCATACGTGGCTCGCGCTTGCTTATTACCCTGTCCGAGGTGGTTCCACCCAGGATAAATCCAGTACCATCGCGCATCCTGATTCGATGTTCAGCCTTCCAAGGAGTGGCCCACACCGCCCACACCGGCGACCACGCAGGGAAAGACAGAAACCGCCGGAGGAGCGCCTAAGCCGCGACCCAGCCCTTACAGTCCGGAGTGAGAAACGACCACTTCGCTAGTAGTGGTGGGAACTCATCCGTCCATGCTCCAGCGATAGCCATGCCTGGACATGGAAAACTAAGTCCCGCAGGTGTGGCGTCAAGACTGTTCAGTTTCTAAACATTCGACTGCTGAATCGCTCACACTTTATAGTAGCAGTGAACTTCTGATTATGTTGAGAGGATAAGTTTCGAATCCTTGTGCTGCAAGCCAGCCTCGACTGCGCTTACCGCAAGATACGTTGTGTTTCATAACGCTTCAGTGAGACTCATCTAGCTCCTGTCTTTGTTGTGAGTATAATTGCAAATAAATGAGTTGAACTTCCAGCAGTCATTTTGACGCATATCATGTTAATAAAAAAACTCTTCGTTGCACGCAGGATCCATTAGATATTACCGTATCTCTTATTGAAATACATGTCATGTCCTGCAAATGTGGTGCGGATATATATGAAACTGGATGACTGCTCCTCACGTCTGAGGTTGGACTACCTTGCGGATGCCTAAGGTGAGAGCACCCATTCCCGATGACGTCCCCATTCCCGGTTGATGTCCAGGCACCCTGATCCGACGAAATCTGAAGTGCGACGGGTATCTGAGCCAAGAGAAACGGATCATGGGACAACTGTGATTGGGAACGTGAGTGCATGACTCCGAATTAGACACAGAGGGCCGCAACTTTCTGAAACTTCTCATGACGGCTCCGACGTGCACGCATGACGGCTGCGGCGTGTTGATGAGCACCCCTTCTGAGCCACAGAAATTTCTTTAGAGTGCATCCGGTGTCAGGTTCAACGTCCAAAATTAATCGAAAAGAGGTCTGTGGAAAATGGTTTAGGTGTGCTTGCTAAACGCAGATACAGCTGCTATAATTGTTTTCTTAGAATGCAGTTAAACTTGGAAACTGGGAATGTGCGGCTCGGTATGGGGTGCACGGCAGAGTGTAATTGCACAAACATTTTATCAGCATAAGTACTGCATTCCAGAGCTGTACGTCAACACACAATTACAGAGCTTCGACTGATCTTTGTTTGAGCTTTACATTTACAACGTCGATTGAAGGTCCAGTTTCTTCCTCTATTGTGGTCTTGAGTAGTCTACCCTGTGTGTCGGAGCCTATGTCTGCATTGCTATCAGAGTCGTCGACCTTCCACCCTGAGGCAGCGCTCCAAGCTCGCTGCAGCGGCGGAATCGAGAGCCATTGCAGTTGATAAATTCCAGGGTCTGATAGTAGACCTCATACGTCTCTTGGCACGCTTCATCACGATCAGTCGCTCTTTAAATTAAAACGTAGTATCTGAACAGCTTCCTTCGTTGAGAACTAACAGTATTTTCTTTGGCAGGTATAATGGCGTTGCACCAAGTCTACTCCGACACCGACACTGATCATGCATCGGCGGGCTACAATAGCCTGAGCGAAAGTGAAGGTGACAGCGACATGGAGCCAATTGTCGATCTTGCGGGAGACCTTCCTCCGGCGCTCATGAGTTTCAACCGGCCTACACGGGGCTGCTCAAGAACACAGCCGCGACACTCACATGGTGGAGCTCACCTCGGCAGCGGAGCAGCGTTAGCAAATGGTGGCGATGACATTGTAGTCGCAGCCACGCCTCCCAACGTCCTTTTCGGCCAAGCACGTCACCTACACATGGAGAACACACATCCACAGTTGAGGTTCTCAAATGCCAGGTCCATGTCGAGGAAGGAAGGAGGAGCCAGAAACAGCATGCGAGCGGATCAGACTGCAATACCGTACGTGGGAAGTCGGAGTACTGGAAGGGCACCGAGAGGATGTCGTACGTCGGCCCCTGCCAGTGCGCAAGCAGGTCCTTCAGGATCAGATGTCGGAGAGCGTGGTACGCAGCCCCTGCAAGACATCACCAACACCCCAAGAAATGAGGAAAATGGTGGACAGAGGCAACCCTCAAGACAGCGCCGAAAAACAGGAAAGTGGACGGATGATCAGCTTGCGCGGGCAATGCGAGCAGTGGAGGGCGGCATGCGCTTGGCATCAGCAAGTGAGCTGTACGAAATCCCTCCATCTTCCCTGCGCGATCACTTGTATGGGATTACACTCGGTCGGAAGCGGGGAGGTAAAGCGGTACTCACCCCGGGAGAGGAGCAGCAGGTCGTCCAATGGATCAGTGAGTTGCAGGACCTTGGACATCCGATCACCATGGCAACTTTGCGCATGAAGGTAGCAGAAATTTGCCAAGGCAGGGATACTCCATTCACAGAGGGGATCCCTGGCCGGGGCTGGTTGCGGTGGTGGCGTAAGCGGCACCCAGAGTTGTCACTGCGGGTGGCTCAGGGACTGGAAATCGCTCGTGCCAGGGGCCTATCTGCAGGCAACGTCCAATCCTTTTATCAAAACTTGCAGCAACTGTATGAGAGGTACCAGTACTCACCTGAACAAGTATGGAACTGTGACGAGTCCGGGGCTCAGGCAGGGCGAAATGGTGGCGCACTTGTGATTGCCATAAAAGGCACCCGTTCTGTTCGGCAGGTCATACCCGATGAGCGAGAGTGGTTATCTGTGCTTGTTTGCGTCAATGCGGCCGGTGCATCTATCCCGAGCTTCTACGTGTTTAAAGGGAAGAGATTTCGAAGAAACTACATTGCACGGTGCGAGAGTGGAGCCACCATGGCTATGCAGCCGAAAGCCTGGATGACCAGCTACTTGTTCTCGCACTGGTTATCTCATTTCGTAAGATGCCTGCAGCAATTTGGTGGAGTCTCTTCGCAGCGACGGCATCTACTTATTCTCGATGGGCACTCAAGCCATGTCTCATTGCACGCAGTTGAGATAGCCCGAGGCCAAGGTATTGATCTCCTTAGCCTCCCTTCCCACACCTCGCATGCGATGCAACCTCTTGACGTTTGCCTCTTCAAACCGTTCAAGAATGCCTTTAAGGCATACCGTGATTATTGGACCTATCGTTCCGGTGGCGCTGCTGCAAAAAAAGAGCACTTAGCCCAGTGGGTGAGCTTGGCATTGAAACGGGCACTGACGGTCCACAACATTCAGAAGGGATTCATGGTGACAGGAATATGGCCTCTTAACAGTGAGGCCATGGCTGGGAAGATGGGCCCGAGCAGGGTGTACGAAGAGGAGCGAGACCACCCTGAACCCGCATCGACGTTGGAGATAGAAGAAATTCAAGCGGACGTGGAGGTACCTGTACAAGAGGAGGCGCAGCATTTTTTTGTCCGCGTTGAGGATGCGGGTAGCGGTAGCGACGTCGACGCCCCTTCGGAGGAGCCAGCTCCGACCACGCCGGAAGATCTGCCAGCACACGAGGGACCGGCACCCATCAGCAGTTTCCTCACTCTGCCCACGGTTAGCATTCGAAGGCAGCGAAATCAACCAGAGCCGCTTATTGATTATTCTAAATCAATTATCTTGACCAGCGATGAGTACCTGGCTTCCATGGAGCAGAAGTCTGCAAGAAGGGAGGCGCTAGAAAAATCGAAAGAGGAGAAGAAGAAACAGAGAGAAGAAGAGAAAAAACGGAAGGAAGAAGAAAAATTGAAGGTCCAGGAGAGAAAGCGAGAGAGGGAGGAGGAGCGTGCACGGAAGAAGGTGTTCGATTTGTCTTGGTCTCCCGCCGCAGTCTCCGCATACGGCCAGGACTTGCACAACCGCATTCGCTCGGGGCAGCTCTTGCCCCCCAACACGTACCGCGCTCCATTTTGTGGATTTCCTCCGGAAGTCTGCATCGAAAATCAACGGATTGCCATTGAGCGTAGAAGGGCCAAGAGACGAAAACAAGATGCGAGCAACCTACCTCCCCTGACCACCCCGGAATGGGCACATAGAGCAGGTGCGCCGTTGTGGTCACGTATCATTCCTCGACAGTCGCGGGCGGTGGGAGCAGGTGGCCACGGCGACACTCAGTCACGCTCGCCGAGGGTGATGGAGTGGCTCAGGAGCCCTGACCAGGCCATGCACATGTTCATGAGACCGTTCCTTGAATCAGAGGTAGGAGATGAAGCTCCGACGCTGCCAATTCGACCTGAACCCCACCGCGCCACAGTTGCTGTACAACCGGGCTCCCCAATCGCCGGCGTCCTTAGCCCTGACCGAAGACACCATCATTCGAGTGGCAGCGGCACTCACAGCAGCGCAACAGAGCAATCGCCGAGGCCACCTTCCTCCCACGACAATTCAGACGCACTTGGTTTCTCAGACTCCCTCGGTTTCTCAACGGCACAGTAGCATCGAAGTCGAAGAGGTTCCATTGCAGGTTCGTTTGCACCAGGAAAAGAGTCACGCTGCAACGGATACATGCGAACCAAGTTGCAGATATGGGTCGTAGTGGGCAGAGTTAGGTCGTGCACATGGAGTTCATTAACTGTTCACTCACAGTTGTTTCTGTGAGTCACGAGAGGTTGATATGGGTTCCCTTCACCTCGTTTTTACAGTTCCATTCACCTCGTTCTTTCAGACGTTAGTGGTTTGCAATTGAGGTACTTTCAGATTTAGCTTTGTGTGCAAAGTAGATCGGAAATTAGAACCAAACAGCACGGAAATAGGGACATTCAGTGACAGAGAGGGATGCCGGAAGGTTTCTCGCTTTGACCATGTTGAAAGCTATCAAAATTTGCAATAATTGAGATTTTCTTTCTACCAGCCTCCTTCACTCCTATTTGCCTTCGTCTCTGAAAAATTAAACCCTGTGATGCTGTCCGGGAAGTGGGCGGATTTGCTTATTTCAACGGGAATGGGTGCTCTCACCTTAGTCGTCCACACAAGAAATGCTTGCCAAAAGCTCCAGATGCAAGTCTTCTGATATCCGTTGGATGATTGTAGTGTATGTCTGCAGTGTTGCGGACTGAATTCTTCAAGAGGATGGTATTGGAAATTACTAGTTACCTACTAGTCACAGTATACGCATACGTAGTTATCCCTGGGCGGGAACCACATGTACGGTTGACAGCTACCACCGAGTGGCGGACCAGAAACACTGTAGCGTACTAATAGTCCTTAGTACTACAAGCTCTCTCTCTTCTATCGTCGTATAGGCTCCCTGTGTTGTAATCTTGGAGCCGTGGAGAGTGCTTGTGAGTTTAGTCTAGTGTTACTAGCTTTGTACTGGGAATGTATTGATGCCTATCAATAAATAGTCGTTGCAATACTCGTTGTTTGTGTGAGCACAGTCTTGGTTGTGAGTCGTTGAGTCAGTCTTGGTTTGCCGAATATTCTATTCTGTCTTTAGATGGCTCCAATATCATATATCCATGCCATGTTTCTGGATAGGATTTACTAAGTGTGCGTTCAGTCAAGCAAGACTCGATAATATCAGATTTATGAAGTGCTCCGGCAGGGCCATGTCGGTCGAAATTAGCGCCTTTCGTAGAATTCTCAACTTCGGCGGAGGTGGAACACGATTCTTCGAACCGGTGGTTCATTCAATTCATTACACAGCTTCGGGGTGCCCTGGCAATATAACTCCCTTGTCTTCAACTAGGTGTCTGCCTTTATAAAGCGGGAATAGCTTCTCATTTGAAACCCTACTTTTTTGCTCCCCAATTATATGCCGAGTCAAGCTACTTTTGACCTACAGAGTGAAATAACTCTTGAGTAATTCTATCTAAGCACTCAAATTTTCATTTTAATGGCGAGCCCAAAATCCCTCCTACCCCTTCACCTTTGTATTTCTACTTTCATAGGATATCTGGCATCTTTTAGCAATTTTGATTCTTTTTTGTCAATCATGGACACCAAATTAGTTGCGTGTGGCATATATGTATATATATATATATATATATATATATATATATATATATATATATATATATATATATATATATATATATATAAAACCATTGAATTGATTTCATATTTTTATAAACCATTTAATCGATTTAGTATGTGAATTTTTTTAAATATTATTTAAAGACTATCTTTGAGAATGTCAACACACTTTGACTTTTGTAACTTATTATCTTAACATTTTTGCAATATGGATTATGGAGGGTTTAGACTATCACAATGAAGACTATGGGCCGTTTATGCTACAATATAGAAGTTCAATGGTTAATTAAAGACTTTTGTCATTGTCGTTTGAAGCAAAGTTGTACAAGATGAAAAGATAGCAAAAAAAAAAACTAAAATTACATATATTTAATAGGTCATTCCGTAAAATTCTAAAGAAAAAGCCCATAAGAAAATTAAATCCAAAAGCCAACAATGATAGCTCAAAATGTGTTTAAAAATCCTCAAAATACCATTTAAGAAAAACAGCTGAAGCATGGAATGATATCATATTAGTTAGTCACATTGAAAAACAACTTGAAAAACTCAAACAAAACTTTAAAGGTTTTGAAAATGACTTTGAATAAAAGAGGACAAAATATGAAAAGATTTAAAGGAGAAGTAGCTAGCTTGATTTTGGAAAGGGGAGGGGGGGGGGGGTGGGGGGGGGGGGGGGGGTCATTTAGAAATTTTTATCTGGAATGGTGTGACCAAATATATGGTCCACTTTATTCTTATGAAGTAAAATTTTGATTTTTTTTACAGGTAATATAGGGAGAATAAAATATGAAAATTTGGCTTATAACTAATATATGGTTCTAGATATTACAACAACTTTTTGATTTTTACATCTAATATACCGTCGATAAAATAGGTATGAAATTCACATGTTTCCATTCTCCCTTCATCTCCTTTGTCTTCTCAACTCCTCTTATTCTATTAAATATATATAATAGAATAACGGGCTTGAATGGATTAGCCCAATCTTCTTCAACTGGTAACAGAAAAACCTGGAATTGTATTCTTAACAATATATAGATATGATATGTGAAACAAAAATCTTTTATCTTTGAACTTCACTTTTCTGATTAACTTCAATTCTTTTAAATTTACAATAAACTAAGGGATAGAAATACTACTTCCAAAATGAAATTATAAATAATTATATGGACCCTAAAAATAAAAAAATAAAAAAAATTGGGTAATTAAAGGGTCCATTTAATTGGTCTAGGCCATCAAAATATCCCCCTCAAAACCCCTTTGACTACAAGTGATATACAACACCCCCCAATGAGTCGATCACCCATGGCCTCATATCTTGAATGAAATTGGATTTTTTCAAAAGCTAAACCTTTTTACTTGGATTTTGAATTTGCCCAAAAAATTTAGCCACTCTAAGTGAGCTTCTTGGATAAAAAGTCATACCATGTTAGTCACGCTATGACAATTTTTTCATCCATGCCTAAAGTTCTTCACAAAAAGAATCTTGTTGATAGAGTTAATTCCGGTTAAATGACAAGTATTTTATTCCTGACCGATTACATTGCTTCATTTCCTCAGAAGTTAGATTTCATGACCAATGGTTTTTCCCCCATAATTTATAGTGTCTATGAGTTAGTTAATTGATTATCAAAATTTAGAGGTACTAGAAGACATATGTAGCATAGTGAAAACATAAATAATATACATTTATCATTATTAAAACTCGTTTCATATTATAAAACCTCAATCTGAATGGCAAAAACATAGTTTGATGTTTTTTTCTTGAAGAAAAATATATAAACAAAGAATATAAAAGAAAACCTCTAATTAATATATAATAAAGAATTCACAGTACTTGTTCATGGTATTACTACCATAAGAGTTATTTTTAATTCCTTTGCTACCAACCATGTTTGATACTTTTCCTAAATTTCTCTAAATTCTGGATCTAAAATTCTTTAAAATGGATGCGAAGTTTCTCGAAAATGGAGAAGTGTACTGATTGGTTGTAGGTGCCTACTCGGGTATGGAGTCTCGCCCTTAGTGGGGCCCTATACCCACACTGGAGCATCCTTCGAGGGGGTGATTCCATTGATTCTCATGATTCCAGCACCCCATCTCTCGGGCATCTCTCCAGCTGGAAGCAAGCTGATACTAACTTGGTTAAATTACCACCAACACACTCCACCTCCCAGCTTAGCCCAATTATCACTCCCCCATGATCGCACAGCTCACCATTATAATATCAATATCTCTACGTCAACCATATGAGTCTCCGGATCACTTCGGAACTGCACACGTAATGTGTCTAAATGGATAAATCTATGTCTCCTTGTCAACAGAACCAGTAGCAGCAGGCACAGGTTCCTCAAGGAACAAGTTAGACTTTCCTGATATGAACGATTTCTCATTTGAATTAAAATTTCTGAACTCAGAACGTCCACTTGTCGATCGTAAGTTGAACAGTAAGTCTACCCAGCGGGCCAGCTGCAATGAACTTCGAGGTTTTGAAGACTTAGAGTTCGAAGGAGATCAAACAATTAGTCACTTGCAGCTCTAGATGCGGCTTTTTCAGACACGATGGATGATTTACAGACGTATGATTACACTTCTAAGAAGATGATTATGAATCACATGACAGAATTACCTACGATATTGTTGCAATATTTTTTATTAGACCAAGCTGCGTTGAAGGAGAAACTGTACGATATTATTGAGTAGGTAGTCATGTGCAACAAGTTGAAGCTAGGGAACATTAAAATACAGAAAACATTGTGGACATTTCAAGAGATATATCGGAAACCGGGGGAGTGCGTTAACACACCCTGCTATTGATATTCAAGTTTCCTTACAAGACATAATTGTTCTGTCCAAGTACGCAACCTTTTTCGGTGGAACTTCAGATTATTCTTGAGGTTGCAGCAGCCATACTTGGCATTATTCACAAAGTAAACTAGCTATACTACGATGATCCGTCATCGTCACATTCTAAGGAACATGGTACTATTATTTATGTGCTACTGATCATATACGAACTGTATACGGTCCCATGTAAGCACATGTAGACAGTGATCTATTCCTTGGCACAGGTTCCTGCAGCGCAGTCGCAGTTGGCCCCGCACTTGCCGTTCTCCTTTGCGCAAGTTCCTGAAACGATTTCACAGCATGAGTCCAGGATCGCTGTCAACGACAAAAATCTATTCGAAGCCGAGTGAAATGCTATGGTGAAGCCAGATTGGAAAGTATCGTCAATTCTACTCAGACTCAATCAGTCATGCACCCAGATTTTGATGATACATGTGCCATCATTCTCTAGCGAATTTTATGTAACGTTGATCGTGCTGTAGAAACCTATAACTTGGGCAATATACACAACCCGGGTGTTAAGAAATGTTACCTGCTGCGCAATCGCAGTTGGCACCGCACTTGCCATTCTCCTTGGCGCAGGTTCCTGCCGCGCAGTCGCAGTTGGCACCACACTTTCCGTTGTCCTTGGCCATTGTTGCTGGGTTCTGTCACGAACTGATTCAAGCCCTGTTCATTTCAAACAACACATGTATGGATCGCCATTAAACCATATTCCCTAGCTGATCTGCACTCTGAATCAGAACATTCGACTGAATTTCTGACTATACCCCAAGTAGCAACCAAATTTACATGAAACTTAAACACAAAACTATCCCCAAAATAAGCATCTACATGGTGTATGGTGACGGTAGTCAGAGAAAGTTATGATACCTGAGTTTTGCGAGAGTTCCAAACGAATAATCTGCTTCCAACAGCAAGAAGGCCAAACAATATCAACACCGTCAGAATCGATCAATTCTCCAAAAACGAAAACAGCTACTGCATGAACAGCAAGTTAGGACAAGCACAACAAACTAGATCAACAATCTGGTATATCAGAATTCAATCGATCAGCCTATGCATCCTAGAGTTGAAGCAAAGGAAGGTCCAGCTATGGTCGCCTTGGACCTGACACACAGCTACTATTCATGCCCGAACTTCTCACAAGTTGACAACAAAACAGTGCCCAAACAAGAAAGCACAAACAGAAGCCAAGACTCAACTCACCTCTGGATTGCACAGGCAACGATCGAAATGCTGAATGATGAAATTGGCTTCCCTGCTCTGCTCTCTTATACTTGTGGGTCACCCTACTCTGACTCAGCTCAGCAAGCAAATTTACCCCAAATTCACGCAACTTGGGCGATCAAAATAATATCACTGTACCGTACTTCACTAAAATCTCCCAAAGGCTAACATGGGCGAAACTTCGAGATGAGGTCAAGCTGTGTGGAATATTTGTCGACGTCGCCTCAGTGAAATTGATTTCATATCGACGTGCTTGATTTGCGGTAGAATATTCGCAAACCTCGAGGCTTACCCAATCTTGAGCAACCATTGGGCAAAGTGTGAGGAAAGAAGTGACCCAGGAAGTCATCCCAGTGTCCCGAACCAAGGGGGAAAGGGTAACTCAATACCCTTCATGAGTCAGGTTACACTTCCACGTACGTGCAGGAACTGCACACGCGGGTGCACACGGATCGGACAACAACGAATCAAAGGCTGTTAGAATGTCTGGGAATCTCATGGGCCCCGGAAATATATTTCCATTGTACTGTAGTAAGTGTGTAGTATAATTGTAACTGTAGCAGGTGTTTGTTTAATGAAATGATTTTTGTCAACAATTTTGTCTGCTCTAATCACATCTAGTACATATACACTGTTGCTCTAATTACGGGGACCATTTGATGTCCGAACAAGCATTCCTGTTACTGGACCATGCGAGAGGAGATTAGCGCATGATTTGGTTAATCCATGTAGTGAAGATTATGAATCGAAGATTACAAGTAGATATAGTGCATCGTGGAAGTCGCCAGTGATGATTGGTCGGTGAAGAAACTCGAAGAAGGTTCCTTCAGATAAGAATCTTACACTGTAGAGTCTCTTCGATGCTCATCAGATTGATTCTGTTGCTTGTGAAAAAACAGCACTGTTTTGAAGATTCTTGTGATCTTTTCTAAGTGAGAAAGTCGAGATGAATTCCCAAATTCTATAAATCTCGTTACAGTAATGTACACCTGAAGGCTGATTTTGAGCACTGTGCCAGGATAGTATAATTTTTATAGCAGGAATTGTACCAGTAATCTGTTGCAGTAGAACATATGGGAGAAAATAATCTGAATGAGATCTTTTGATCCATTGCCACATATAAGTTCAGTTGGGTCATCTCTCAGAGTGCATCCAGAAGCTTCAAACTAACTTCTTCTACTCATCCACGATTCTAATTTATTGTTTCCATTTTTTTTGACACTCATCTTCACTTCCAACACAAGTTAAACAGTGCAATGGTTCCAAATGATTCTCTTGAAGCCAAAAAAATCAGGATTGGTTTGGAAACAGTACACACTGACCGTGTCAACTTGTCAAGGCTGGGCCAGATGTTGCTCTCCGGGTTGGTGTTGAAAAGTAGGCCACTGTTGCTTGTACACAACAATCTTTTACAGGACCTTCTCATTGCAGAACGGTTGCCTGTTGTTGTCTGGGTTGCATTGGCCCTGACCTTCCACCTGATCGGACCATCTTTTCCGAATGCAGTCGAGTGTTGAAGGGGCAACGGTTGTTACATGTCTCAATTGCTTGAGCCCACAACAAAGAGAAAAGGAACCATCTCCAAAGGGCGACATAGTTAAGGCGCCTACTACCGGAACAACATAGCAGGTTCGCCACGTGGCAAAAGAATATATTTTATTTAGTTTTTGGAAAAACAAGATTTGCCTCTCAAAAATTTAAATTCTCAACTTTTGTTTTTTAGCACACAATTATTAAAAAGGACCTTAAATGGTTTTAAAATAACAAAATATTGCAAAAACTAATTTATTCTATCTTTGTTTTTTTGTGTTAATAATTTCTACATTTTTAACTTTTAGAATTGTATTTACCTACTTCCTTTGTTTAATAATGTAGCTTAAAAATTTGTCAAATTTTCATAATTTTGTCATATTTTGGATTCCTTCCTTTCTTGTCTGTACTCAATCTACTCATTTTTTAATGTAAGGGGCCAAATTTGGAGGGCTTAAGAATTTCCATACATAGATAACAGAATCACATTTTGAGCAAATGAAATGGCCAAAACTGTGAAAAGTTTATGACAAAGGCCAATTTTAAACGGCCTATGATGAAAGCCAATTTTGAACAGCATATGATGAAAGCCAATTTTGAACAGCATATGATGAAAGCTAATTTTGAACGGCGTATGATGAAAGCCAATTCTAAATGGTGTATGATGAAGATCGATTCCAAACAACGTATAATGAAGGCCAATTCTGAACGGCGTATGATGAAGGCCACGATGGTGAATGCCGAAAGCCGATTCGATCTGATTTTGGAAATACTCTCAATAATCTGAGTTAAACGACCACATTCTGGCCCTCCAAGTTCCAAAGGGTGAAACTGTGTCTGTTGTTTTAAGTAAAATAGACACAGGGCTCATCAGGATTCCAAGCAGTTCATCCATCCCAGCTCCACTCCAACACGAAAGATGCATCATGAACGTAGCTAGGTCTGCTATCAATTCACCCGCCCCCCTCCCCCACCGGCCAAACCAAAAACAAAGTGAATTTCCATGCCACGAGTACAATCACCACCTGCTGATTGCAACAGGAAGAGAGAGGAACACCATTCACAAGGTCGGTTCAATTGTTGATCAGACTCTGGAGGGGGCAGAAGCAAAGACTTTGCATCCTGTTGCTTGCTCCTTACAACTAGCTGAGAGCAACAGATAACCACTTAAAGGCCGTGGGCCTTTGACATGTTGAAGAGTCCAGATCCTTTAGCTCAATTTGCTTTGAACTTCTCAGAGTTTGAGTGTACTTTACACATTATATCAATTTTATTCAGAGACTCCACCATCATACCGAACAGGTGCATGGGCCCCAAATCTAGATTCCGGCCAAGAGAATTCTAGAAACACCATTGTCATGATACTAGCTGAAGATGCCGTTTAATCAATGTTTACTCTCCAGCGTAGACCTGCATGCTCCTGGAGAGATTACACTAGGATCCTTGAACCGAGGAATTCATCACATGACTTGCTACATGTTATGCATCTCTAATGATTTGATTAGTTACATGTTTGATTGCAAGGGCAAGGATCTAATCACTTGGGCAGTGCCTAAAAATGGATATCCTCCACATCAGAATGTAAATCACGTATTGCCAGTTAATGCAAGATTGATAGACAGTACAGTATTGTACTGTACTGTACATTGCATTATGCACCTCATCCAGTGGCGTGTGCCAAGCTCGCAGCAATGGGAATCTGGCACAAGTTAGAGTGTGGCTCTGCAAAATGCAGATACCTTTGATTTCTCAACCACAATGCACTTCTTCAACTGCATTGCAAGTGCACAGGTTAAAGGTGCCCCGGAAAAAGGACAAAACTGTGGGAGAAAGATATACCCATGTACACAATAGAACTGCGAAATTGCAAAATTGCAAAATTGCAAAATTGCAAATTACAAGTTCTTACAAACCAATGGACTGGATGATGCTATGGCTACTGTACCATTCCACCAGGCACCGATCAGGGTCACCTTTCTCTGTTCAATGACGATGAATTGTGTGGAAGGTACGCTACATTGTCACGGTTATGTCCTACACAAGGAGAATGCGCAATTGGTGCTGGTTAGTGAATCAGGTGAATATGTAGATTCATAGACCCAGTCGTGAGCGACTCACAAGTATAAAGTGTGAGGAGGTTGCAGTCTGGAGCATCATTCACAGCTTCCATACGCCTTCTGGTTTGTCTCTCAGCTTCGATCCAGCTTTGTGTGCATTTTGCTGATGTCGTTTTTCTGAAGTCTGAGGACTCATCTTGTTATTTCCAGTTCTAGCTTTGTTAGCCCAAAAATTGTTTGGTGTAATTTTATTACAGATCTTTCATTGCAGTTGTTTCGATTTCTTGTATGATCTTGCTTCTCAATTACTATTACGAAGGTGCACTCTTACAGGGTTTTTGTTGCTTGGTTTTTGTGTGACTGAAGCAGATCATTCGTTCCGGGCAATCTTGTGCTATATTCAGGTATGACAATACGCTTCTTTTAAAGTTTTGTTGAAGAATGAATGATGATGATGCAGCTCGCTTAGAAAATGATCTCTCGCATTCTTTGCAGCCTATTGAGCCGTTCTCAGCATGATCAACTCTGCAGCAATTGTGAACAAAGAGGAAAGCCAGGAAGCTTTGGTAACGAAACTTTACTTGTAATGTGCAGGTTTTACAGCCACTTCACCAGCCCAAAGCCATGGCCAAGGACACCGGAAAGTGTGGCAACTGCGACTGCGCAGCAGGAACCTGCGCCAAGGAGAATGGTGGCAAGTGCGGCAACTGCGATTGCGCTGCAGGTACTTGAACTCTTAGACTATGCCTTTGATTTTACCGTTACTCCCATATCCTTCCATCACAAGATTTTAAAGCTTGTTTTTCTGTTTTGTGATCATTCTAGTCTGGTCATTGTGTTTAGATAATATACTTTGATGAAGGCTAAATTCATGATTTCTCGTGAATTCTGATGGATTGTAGGAACTTGCGCAAAGGAGAACGGAGGCAAGTGCGGCAACTGCGACTGTGCCGCAGGAACCTGCGCCAAGGAATTCTAGATATCCCCTTGTTTAGCCATGTGACCATGGCAACCTCCGTCTAGACAAGACACACCAGTCTAGATGTGAAAGAGGGACTCTTCAGGAACGATCGTAGTTGAATAATCAGCATGGAACTGTTTGATCTTATGCATCGTTAATAAAAGACCAGCACCTGGCCGCACCTTCACTTTTGAGGAAGTGGAGTGCCTATCGTTGTAATTGATTGAGAACTGATTCAATCTCACTGACGCATACTTGTGTACTACTTGTCCTCTGTATTTCGATCGTTTCTTCTTGCTTGTGTGACGAGTGAACTGTAGATGAACTAGTCGGCCGTTCTTGCAATTCGTAAACCTACTTGGAATTCATACGCTATTGACGATGGGATTAATTCCTATCTTAAAATTTAAGGATATGCTAATTGTGAACTAGTTGCACTAGCAGAATAGAATTGCCTAGAACAGAGCATATTTAAACTGAGCCAACACTAATTTACCTGAAAGAGCAGTTGATATTTGCTCATTACAGAGCCGATTCTAATTCCGTAGGGCTTTTCTGGATTCGCACCTTGGATGGAAATGGATCTAGTACAAAGAAGTGTTTGAATAATGAAATAACATGTCGTACCATGCATCATAATTTCACCGCATACATAGAAGTCTGTAATACCATTCTAAATAGATGAAGCTTGCTTAAAAACTATTGAAAAATACACTCTTTTACATGAGAACAGGAACTAGTGGTAACCATTAAAAGATTTACAATTAATCACATTAGTACTCGGTGCATACAGTAAAACAAAGCTGAACAGAGAATTACAACTAGTTTCTGTCGATCGACAGACACATGCTCATCAACACATGGATGTTTTCCCTTTCATTTCTTGTCAGATCTCACCTGAAGGTCTCCACTTGACATGTTTCATCACTTCGCACGATTGCGCGACTGCAAGCTTGCACTAACTTATATATTGTACATACATGTATGCAAGTATACAATCATAAGGACGGGCTCTCAAGAACCAGTTCGGCAGAAACCCATGTCAAGTGAACTAATCCGAAGCCACTGAATAATCCGCTGTGTCTACAGGTTTTAGGCTCCAAAATCCGAAACCTTACGATTCCACTTTCCATAGGGACGACCCCGAACAGGTCGTCATGGCCATCGAAAATTCAAATCATACCAAAAATCACCTTTATTTAATTTATACCACAATTCGTAAACAGCTTATCACATCCAAACACTCCCTAAAGACATGCCAAATCAACCTACCATAAGTGATCGACACCAGTTCCTGTAGACTCAATACACCTCGTGCCGTAGATTCAAAGCGCCCCAGCAACACACTCGCATATATACTAGTATTAAGTTACATGATGATTCTTCACAAGTAAGTAATCCGACCGCTCATTGTATCGATCGACTCGAAGATTAATGAACAACCTGGACGATGTCGAATCGTAACAACAACTGCGGATTGCAGAGTGATGGCTTCGAAGCAACGCAACTACAAACCGAAAAGATGGTGGTGCTTCTTCTCCGGAGCTGGCGCAGCGGCGGTGGTGTTGGTGGATTCAGGAAGACCCAGATCGGCGCCGGAGTAGTCCGTGCCGCCGGTGGGGTTCCCGCTCTCCACCGACGCGCCCGAGTAGTCCGTCCCGCCCGTGGGATGGCGACCGCCTTCCAGCGCCGTCGAAGCGGAGTAATCCGTTCCGCCGGTGGGGTTGCCGCCTTCAATCGAATCCAACGAGTAGTCCGTTCCTCCTGCACTAGCCTCAACTGGCTTCGTGTACTCCTCAGTCACTTGCGACTCAGTTGGTCGCTTCCTAGCGGCTCTCTCCTCGCGACGACGTCGCTGCCGCTCCTTACCATCCTCTGACTCCGATTCGGAGCTGCTGGATGTGTCGGACTTCCCCTGTACTCACAGATCCTCAAACGTCAGTCACTTCACCAGTTAGCTCGATCTGAAGTCTAAGCTGCGGCGACATCACTAAAGACGATGATGGAAACAGTTGTCCAAGATTGTTTGACATACATATACACATCTAGTTTCCGATCCATCTAGTGTCGGTGATGATTCATTGACACTGAAAGAAAACTTGGCTATGAACAATTCAACTTGGAAATCTAGATTATGAGTGATTTAGTTATAAATGATGTGGACATGAAAGAAGCTGCTCTTACCCCGAATCCGAACAAGCCCCTTGACTCCGTCTTGGTCTCTGTCTCGACGGGCTGGGCTTCTTCGTGCGTCTCTGATTTCGTCACTCCATACTTGTTCTCTGATCCAGTGTACTCGGCTTCGGGATCCATGGCGAACTATCTAAGATTGATACTAGCACTGAGCTTGGGATTTGGAACGTCGTGCACTTAGAATGCAATTGATCGAAGTTGTAAAATCTTTGGAATCTGTACTGAAGGTTTCTCTTTAAATTAAGGTTGATGGGCCGATGCATGGTACAGCTGGAATTGAGGTGGGCAGAATATTTGTATACGGATTGGACTTGTACCAATGGGAGCCAGCACTTGGTACAAGTGGCCGATGCGAGGTGGCAAGTGCCGTTGCTGGCGCCACGTCGGTGATGTCCAGGGGCGATCAAAATGAGGAAGTGCAGATTCCAGATCAATGAGTCGGGCCCTGATCCGTCACCGGGCCAAGCCCAGATGTCTCCACTGCCATTGAAGTCAGGCACTTCCCCGGACTTGGTCAAATTGGCTACAGATGCTGGTTACAGTTTAATGAGAAATCGTGGGCAAATTGTTCGGAAAAACTGTACTGCCGAGTCTGCCAGACTTTTTACAATCCTGCAAAATCAACTGACGAAAGGAGGACAAGCTCAGCACCGAGCAGAGTGATATTTTGTAAAAGGGGAATTATTCATTAACTAATTACTTGCATACTGCAAGTATTGACATGGAGTCTCATGGATTCCTTGATAACGTGGAAAGCCAATAATTCTGCTAAATACAGTACCTAGTGATCGTCGTTTAGGAAAAGGCCAACGTTTCTAGATGCTCGGGCAAAAACTCCATATTTTGCACACTGACCAATTTTCATTATTCGGCTGGGGCTTTTTACATGCAAATTCGCACACCGAATGGGGAAGGTTACGATTCAGGCAGTACACTGTTGGGTCGTTTTGCAAGCGTGGAAGCCCATAGCTTTGCATTCTCACCAAAGCAAACAGTGAACGCCATGTCACCATGCAGGTAGTCAGCATACATATCCTTCCACACTGTGACATGGGGTCCACCGACAGGCCCAACATCAGGGCTAATTATATTATATAATCTAGAAGTGATATTTTCAAATGATAATTTTCTTCTGATCAATGACTCACTCGGCAGGCTTGAAACAAGAAGACTATTCAATTACAAAATTTCCCTGCAATGCAGGTAACAGTGGCTAGCACTGTACATAGGCAGAATAGACAGCACTAAAATAACCCTGGTGCAACGCGGCGGAAGCAGGAAAGCCATTCACGTTTTCAAGCCATCTGGAACAAGCCCGGGCCAAATAAAGAAAACGAAAACCTTCGGAGGTATGTATAAATTGTATATCCATCGGAGCAAGAATTCAGATCGCATTCCGGTAACCGCAGTTTCCAACGAGTTAAATTCTTCTCACTTACATCTTGTAGCACTCCCTGTTTTGACTTGGCCTTAGTTCGACTTTTGTTTAAGCTCTTGTGATCGAACACTTTACAGATACCTCTTTTACGTGATAGTGTTGTGCCGATCATGGATAAGTATTTGGGCCTCAAGGACGATGAGAAAGTGAGTGTCGCTGGGGACCAGTCCCAGTACCAACAGCAGCAGTCGTCTACACTGAGTACCGAGGACGAATCTGCCGCAGGACACGAAAAGAAGGTTCCCTTCGGAAGTGGGGTAAGCATTGCATTTGATTTTGAACTATCGCAGACATGGGTGGAATGTTTGATCAATGTTGTTGGTTTTCTCTTTCATATTCCACAAGATACATTACGAAATGCACTTTGAGTAGACCTGTGAATGTAACATAATAGCGTGGGCATTGTCAGGGGGGCGATGGCGGAAGCATCAGCACCGAATCGGAGTCGGAGGCGGGGAAGGAACACAAACAGCAAGGAAGTGAAACTGATACATCTAGGACAATTCCTCCTTTTACAGAAGGCTATGGCACCACCGGATCTCCCGATAGTAGCGAGCCTGGGGAGAAACACCACGGATTTGCCAACGCTGTGTAGAGAAATGAGGAGTTTGACGGATTGCGTCCTTCCTACAACACACAACGTTTAGTATGATTCTTGTATATATATAGACTGTTCAGCAGTGCAATTATCGTCTCATCCAGGTCATCTGGAATTGATTTCTTTTGCAAATTTATGTAATGGTTTTTGATCTAGGAAATTTCTGAACAGCTAATGAAACATCATTTTATGCACATTTTGTATATCAGTAAATTATTCAAAACTTACTGAAGTCGTTCCACCTTTTCATTCGCTTGAAGCATATGATCAATGCAAAGTAATCAGAACGAGAAGGTGACTGTGTGTGTTGGTGAACAGTTTCACAGACAACCACCCAGAACCCTAATACCACATGAAAACTATTTCGTAGAACAAGCTCTCAATCAGCCTACTAAACTGTACCTGGTATTGATGCAATGAATCTAATCTCATTCTTTGAAATTTCGAACAAACCGATCGACAATCCAGCTTTTGAACGGAGAATAATGGACATGTTTGGTTCAGGATAAGTTTGTCTCAAAAGTAAATCAGCAATTCGTCCTGAATGACGTCCAATGTACAATCAAGAGCTGCACTGAAAGCGCACTACCCCTGCAAGCACCACTCAGAGGCCACCGGCCATGTCCAGATCAGATCACTTCTTTTGGCTTTACCTTGGAGGCTGCATCGAAGGAAACGATGCTTAGGTTCTCCTTAATTTGACTTCAGATTTTTCATTTCATTCCGAGACTTCTGGCATGAAAGCTTGAATTACTTTGTACACAATTTCTCTAAAATACAGGCAAAATACGATATGCGCAACTCGATGGTGAGGTGGTTACAGGCATCACGTCGAAGACTCGAACACCACTGCTGTAATCTCAAGCAACATCAAAATTACCTACCTTACCAACTTAACTAGACACATCATTATTGATAACTGGTGGACAAAACCAGATACAATGCTATTCTCACTCACTACACTTCGAGGTTTCCACCTTAGGGCCGGTTTAGACTACGGTGGAGAAGTCCACCGGTCATGAAAAAAAGGGCATTTGTGAAATGTGATTGGCCGAAAATGCAACTCTTCACCGGAAGGTGTTTACACTAGGTGAAGACAACAATGGTGGTGAAGTTTTCTCATGGATGATAAAATGACATGGCCGCCTACATGGCAGCACTTTTTGGACTTGGGCTTCTCCGGAGAAGGAGTTTCTTGTCCGGCCTCAAGAGGCCGGAGAAGAAACTCCACCTCCGGAGAAGCCCAAGTTGATAAAAAATCATTTTTCAAAACGAATCTGAACCGTAGATTCTACCATCGAGATTTGAACCATGCACCTCATGATTGCCAGGACAAGCCTCCCCGGCTTGTGGTCCACCTACACCTTTTACTTGTGACCACTTCTTCTTAAAATTGCATATATATACTTCTCACTCTAGGTCTACATGCTGTATTTTTTTTTTCAAAGCCATTTTGAAGGCTTAAAGTTTATTTTTTGGGCTTTTTATCATGCTGTAATTTTTTTTACAAAGCCATTTTGAAGGCTTAGAGTTTATTTTTTGGGCTTTTTATCATGTTTTTTAAGACATGAGCATGTAGGGTACCAATGGTATTTTTGTTATTGATTAGGTGTTGATATGTGGGCCAAAATTGACAATTGGCAATTTGGTAATTTTAATTTATTCTTTTTGACTAAAACTGAATATTATATTACCATGAGATATTTTTCAATTATGAAAAGTGAAAATCAACCAAAAAATTTATTATTCTTCCGCATAATTTGATAACAAAATAATTTTGAAGTTTAGTCAAATTGTCATATATATGCATATTCATTTTTTATGAAAACAATTCTTGTTTAAATTTTTTGTTGCAATGTGAATGTAGAGAATTGTGATTTTTATCAAAAAAAAACTTCACAATTTGGTGAGTTTCTCTTCACCGGTACACTTCTCCGGTGGACTTGTCCGTTAAGCTTCTCCTCTAGGTGTTTAGACTACAACCGGTCAAGACTCCTTTTGAAATATTTTATTGCCTTAAATTCTTCTCCGTCACATCCACCATTTGCCTCATATAACCATGTCTTGGCCAAGCATTCTTGACCGACCGGAGGCCTTCTCCACCGTAGTGTAAACCGGCCCTTAGTCACAGTAATCTCACAAGTGCTCAACCTACACCTAACTTAGTACCTACCCAGAATATCTAAATAGTAAATCAAAAAAAAAAAAAAAAAAAAAAAAAAAAAACCAAAAATTATGAACTCATCATATCAACGGCTCAGAGGATGGCGAAGCAGGAAGACAATCCTGGGGCATATGCTTTCTTTTTCCTTTTTTCTCCTTCGACACAAACAATCGAACTTTAAAGATCGCTGGTGGCCGGGGCATATGCTTTGATAGAATAATACGAGTGAGCGCAATCTCTGCTGGGAATTTCGATGCCAGTGGCACAAGAAGTGAGTCCAGAAGATGCTTGCAAACCATGTCTTTTGTCCTGATTTCCTATCTTTCCCTCATCGCACATGTCGTCAGCCAAACTCACGACGCGCTTCCACTTGTAGACTCCTCCTTACTTGGTGGCCAGATGGACGCCCAAATTTGGGTCCGCCTGGATAGACCAACGCTCCAGCTCAGCTCCCACAAATTCTAAGTTATGTCAGATCGAACTCTCACTCATTTTTTGATCGATTCCTTCAAGCTAAGGATACTATGCCACAGTAGGTGTACCAAAGTCACCGAAACTAATATATCGACATAAATTAGTGTATCTTAAAAAGATGAACAGTGGATGCATATGTTTTAAAAGGAATGGAAATTTGCTAGTGGGCAAGTGTTTGTCAACTGATGAATGGCAATCACCATAGGAATCAGAGATCCCTGAATGAATTTTCGCAAATTAGCATGATTGCTAAACAGCTCAAAAATGGTCCAATTGTAGAAGATTTTAGTTGCAATTTCTGAAACTATCACTTCAGGGTCATTGTATTTTTTGGTGGTGAATTTGCATTTGGTAGTATTTGCGCTGAATTTAACGAGTTTTGAATCAGTGACAGTAATCAATTCCCAACTGTATTCAATCCGAAAACTTTTGGGATTAACTACAAGGAGTAGATATTTGTTTTTTGTGGTGACGGGCATTACTGCTAGACTTCAGGCATTTCGGTGCTCTGATTGGGGGACGGTGACTTGGTCTCTGCCAATTCACCACCTGTCCCCGGCCCTTCGCACATAAATTGGCATTCCATTCCACTCTGTAATTCAAACACAGAGCACTTGTCAGCAACTTGTCTATCTTTCCAACTTCATACTCCTGCTGTTTTTTCAGTTAACGTTTCTAGATCGCGAGAGGAGAGCATTCGAAACACAGAGCTGTGATATATTCTAGAGTAGAAAGATGGCATACAACCAGGGAGTTGGTGGAGGATATCCTCACACTCATCCCACAACGACCACTCCAGGTAACTAGTTGTGTTGAAGTTGTAATTGAGATGTTATGCATGTTTCGGAGCGATGATCATTTGGTGAGATTTATTGGTTTATGATAATGTGGGTTATGTGCGATCTGTTGCATAGTGGACTGTGGGTTGATGGATTTGTTGATGGAGTTGGGTGTTTTGTTTCTGGTTCAGGGATGGGATACCAGAATACTGGAACAGGCATGCACTCGACGGGCATGGACGGCGGCTATGTGCAGCCACCGCAAAACATCCACCAAACCACCGGAATGACCCCTGGTGCCGGAGGTATGGGAGGAGCCGGAGCGATGGGAGGAGCCGGAGCCATGGGAGGAGCCGGAGCCATGGGAGGGACCGGAATGACGCAGCAGCACGTTCCTGTGGTCGGACAGCAGTATGTAGCGCAAACGGTGAGGAGCTACGCGGTGTCGAAGAAGAAGATGTCGATGAGCAAGGGCGACTGGACGATCACCGACCAGGTGGGCCATAGCTCGTTCAAGGTGGACGGGCGCATTGCGAGCATGCGAGACAGACGGTTCCTGCGTGACGCTGCTGGCAACAAGATTCTGACCATGAAGAAGAAGTTGATCACCATGCACGACACCTGGGAGATTCTCGCGGGCGATAGCAACACCGTTCTTGCGACGTGCAAGAAGTCGTCACTGGTGCAGTTCAAGACCGCCATGGACGTCATGCTCGCTTCCAGCACCACGGGCAAGCATAACCCGGATTATCAAGTCAAGGGCGACTTCTTCGACCGCAACATCACCATCTTCCGCGGCGCTGAACAAGCTGCTTTGGTACGTGAAATCTCTCTAATCCTTCGGTTTTTTTCTCCTTTCGCTCCTACATGAATTCCGAGACCTAAGTACGATCTGTTTCTGGAATTTCCGATTGTTAGCAATGGGCTAACTCTTGTTTTGTAATTTTTGGGTACTTCTGCAGGTGACACGGCAGATTACATTCACAACTGCGATTTTGGACAAGGACACATTCGGAGTGACGATCTTCCCCGGTGTGGACGAGGCTCTTGTTTTTGCACTGATTGTGATCATGGACGAAGTGTTCCTCCACGACAACGGCTCTGACTCCGACTAAATAGTGTACATTTCTTACAGATCTAGCAGTCTATCACACCCTGGGGCTTACTACTTGCAGATTTGTACATGTCTTGTTATGTATTGTGGATAAGTAGTTCCGTTGCGGTATGTTTAGGGTGCAGGTCGTACTTGCTCAGACTGACAATTTGACAAGGTTTTACAACATTTTTGGTACTTTTATAATACTGGAATTATACGGCTGATGACTACATTTCATTTCTCTCCAGATGCAAAAATGTTCCCATCTCGTGCAATTTTGTTAAAGAATTATTGGTGTATGGTAGACACAGATGTGTGTAGCATTACTCAGACTTAATAATTGGCACAAATTCATCGTCTACCCCTTGGATTTTTCTTACACACTATGTGGTGCATAATCATTTGACAGAATCCTTGAACTTGCATCTCTCGGACAAAACAGAGAGTTGATTAACCCTCCTGCACACAATACATGTAACGCAAAATTTGGAAAGGCTGGTATCAGTCAATGAATTACGAAGTTAAAAACTGCTACCGTTTGTTTCGGCGACCATAGTCAAGGTACAAATTTTAGAGTGACTTCCACAAATCGTAATTCAAACGTGCAGCACTTAGACCAATTTGCAACCGGTGCACAAACTCTATAAAACATTTTACTCTGGAGGAAAAAGTGAACTGTTAAAAGCACATGTAAACAACCTATACTTTTCACTGATCTAAATACCATGTTCAAATTTGTCATGCTAATGATCTAATTCCAGAAAAAATAAATTGGCACCGCTTCAAATTGATCATTTTGTTTATGGCATAAACAATTGTTGCAGCTTCATACTGATTGTGAATGTGTTCCTCATAATCTACGGAGGAATTTCTCCTGCAATTATATCACAAGCTTAACCGAAAAGTCCCTTCGCTAGACCTCTTCGAACTCTCTAGCGATGACGCGACAACACTTAAAACCGACATTTGCATAAGTATTTGAGCATTATAATTTGAAAGGAATTTTTCTAGTGTTTAAACATAAGATTATTGTTGAATGCAAAAAGTTTCATAATTTTATTTCCAATATTGAAATAGTTGAAAACCACCCATTGTAAAAAATGGAGGCCGCCATGTAATTGATTGCTATTACACTAGAACTTAATCATGATGCTAGTAGCATAGAATTCCCTTACAATTTCCTCACCACCAATCTTGCTTGATACTTTTTACTAGATTTTTCTAAATTTTTGATGTGATGATTCTATAAATGAATGCGAAGCTTTACAAATATAAAAGAGTTCATTGATTAGATGTAAGTGTCTAGTCAAGAAGGACTTTCTCTACCTTTATATAACTTATCAGATTTTTCTCTTCCTAGACCCAAATCAAGACACTAGACTTACTTTTAAAGTCATCTTGAATTTTTAAATGATACCATGAGTTTGCTTTATTGTGTTATTGTTTTATTATTCAAAATAGTTGGAAGGCATGGAAAATTTTGATTGTCTTACTATATTTGGTGTGTAAGAGCTTATCGGTCTCTAAATTCAAAGAAAATTAACTTTTCCATTATTCTTTCTTTGAAAAATAATTTTCCTTGAATTTAGAGATCGATAAGCTTTGAAGCACCCAATATTGAGAGTTCATCAAACTTCTCAGTGAGAGAGGTTTTTTTCGTACACTCTCAGACTTACATCATGTTCAAAATCTCTCTGAAATCCTGCAAAAATTTCTGTATTGCCCCTGAAATTGCCCTAAATCCTGACCCTAGATCTCAAAATTCCAACTTAGATCTACTCAAATCCTGGTGGTATTTTCTCAGATTTGATACATATTCCAACTCCCAATAGTCTGATCTACAGTACCCACTCTTTTAAACACCAAATCTACAAGACCCTCCACGCAAATTCATTAAACTAGTCCCTCAACCACTCATATTTGCAACCCCATACATTTATACACAAATGTAATCAATTCTTTTCCATAAACCACTACATCATCAAACTCCCTGCTACTAGTACTGCCCTGAAACCTATGACAGTAGCTCCTCCTGCTGTCCAGCAACCTATCCTACCCAACATACTCATACTACACTACCATCTGAGAGCTCTGAACAGAGAGGGAGAGAAAGAGAATAGGCTGCCACAACCCCCTCTTTACAACCCCATCGAAAATCCTAGCCGCCGCCCCCTAAACCCTGACTGCTAAGAATTTTCATCCAACCACCAGATTTCATCCATCTAACAAGATTTCATTCATCTTGCAGTTTTCATCCAAACATGCAATTTTCATCTAAAACAGAATTATTGCAGGCCAGGACAAGTGACTTAAGAGTTTACTGCCCCCTAGTAATAGCAGCTTTACTGCTCCCCTACAGTTTAACTACCTCTCTATTCTACTGCCTTAAATCCCCGATTAACATTCTCAATGTTTATTAATTATTTAGAATAAACAAATAAGATTATGTCTAAGTAAAACTCATAATAAAATACTAGATGCATTTACAAAAAACTCAATAGTGAATATACAGGAATCAATTCTTGCATTTAGAATAGCTAACATTATTCAAGCCCATAGAATTTCTATTTGAAGAAAGAAAACTTGCCAGTGAATAGCATATCTTCTCAACACAACAGGTTTTTGAACTGAATACACTAAAAGCAAAGAGTGCATAATTTAGTTTCATTGAGGAGAAACGAAAGACAGCAGTACAATTTTTAAGTACTATGACTAGAATGTTATGTTCAAAGAAAGCAATTTTAACATTAGTAAAAAAATAGTGTTAGGCAACCAACAAGTATACCAATAAGGTGGTGGAATGACATTTTACACCAATTCGCTGGTATACTTGTTGGTCACTGAAGACCATCTTTCCACTAAGGTAGTGTAAAATAATCAAATTCTTCATTCTAGTCCTTTAGTAAGAACATTTAATGCAAATGCTATTGACATATTATACATATGATGCATCGTCATTTAATCTGCAACTGGCTGCAATATAGAATAACTATTGTACAGCGATAGCAAGTTCATTCACTCCGGAACAAATATTTTTTTTTGGAAAATTAAGGTCCATCTCCTCAAAATATTAATTTTTCAATTTTCAATCTTCAAAAAAATACTAAAAATAATCTTAGATGAATTTCACATAAATATAGGCAAATATCACATAAAATAATTCCTCATGTTTTCATCCTTAAAATTACCAATTTTTTTAAAAACCCTTCACTAAGGTTCTTCGCTCATCTAAAAACCGTGCCAGAAAATCTGGTGGAGAAGTATTTAAAAATAAATGACATTAAAAAACTCACCTACTTAGAAATTGGGCAAGACCATGAAACCTCTCTAAACATAACCTGAATTCACCTCTAAACATAACCTGAATGCACAGAATCTCATGCAGCCTCGAAACTCCAGGATTATTGAGCCCTCTGTGGTATAATTCTATTAAATCTCAGGTTTAGTTCCATCGAATCTCAGCACTAACAGTACCCACCGTAGCATGCTACACAAATACATATTACTTCATGCATATTGAATTCTTGAAGCTTGGCATGCACAAACTCCTGCAGCTAATTGGCATGCACAAATTCCAGGAGCTTGGCATGCACAAACTCCAAGAGTTTGACATGGATAAACTTCTAGAGCTTGGCACCGAAACCTGGAACTATGCATGAAACGAAAAGAAGCAAACCTCACACAACTCCAGAATTCCTGATCAGGGCTAGTGCAGTAGTAAGCTATCCACAACATCCACCATCTTGACCTCGGCAACCGAGCCAACGAGCTCAACCTCACTGATTACGAAGCAGCCCGAAGAAGTGGGCTACACCAACCTCGAAAACCACCGCGGAACCTTCCCCACGAGCTAGATATCTTCCGGTTATGTCCCCAGGAGGTACACCGGCGTCGGTTCGGATGTACTGCAGTCCGCTTCATGAGCACCACGTTGCCCACGCGAAACGCGAGCGTGAGCTCGCAATTAGCAACGTAGCGGAGTCAACCCCAGTTTACCGCAGCCAGGAACCGATTTTCAACTCCAAAAGCAGTCCACAACTACGACGCTACAGTCGCAGGAGACCACCTGCGACACACGATCGAATGATCGGTCGCGCATCTCTCCGCTACGGCCGCGTCGTCGTGCCCCGCCTCGTCGACGGCGTGAGCGCTGCGGAAGCCCAGCCAGCCTTGCAGATGAAGGCCTGCAGTGTCCACTCCAAGCTGGATTGCGCAGGCTTGGCAGCCTGTGGTCGCTTGAGTGGTATCGATTCTCATGTGAAGCTCTGGACATGCGGACGATTCGGAAAGCGTTGCGTTTCGGATTTTTGGAGCCCATTAATGCCGTTACCGTCAACTTTTGCGCCTTTTAGATCCGCATCCATGTTTGTCGTGGGTGATCACTGTAGCGGTTTGTCCAATGGTGGTGCGGGAGGAGCGATTCTAGGGGCGCCGGCGGGCTGTCATCTAGGCGAGGGGATGCCGACATCGAGCGCGCATTAGGCGAGGTGCCACTGGAAGATCAGGTTTCGGTATACCATCCGACGTCTTTGGGTTGCGAAGTGTGCTCTGGAATCTGAATCCATGAAGGCAATGGTGTCGTTGACGGCAATTTTGAGTGTGGCAGAGTGAGCGCTGGTGGTATGAGATGAGGTGTGATGAGATGAGATGAGATGAGATGGTCTCCGTGGTGTTGTAGCATGAGCGTCGCCCGAGAGGATGGCCATGGGTGAGTCACGTGATGTGGAGAAGCTCAGAGAGTCGTAGAGGATACGTTATCGTGGTATTTTGCGGAATGCGAGGGTTGGTTGTTACTTGGAAATGATTCTCTGGAAGGGGGAGTGTGGAAGTAGTTTGCTTTCGAGGGTTGTGATGTCTGTTCGGGTTGGGGTTGAGGTTTGAGGGGATGTTCTTACGGAATGGGCTCCTGGTGAATGGCTGCAGGAGAGATGGGTTCATTGGACGAGGCACTCAGTGCGATGCTCTCGAATGACCATGGCCAGTACTCGTCGCTGGCCAGTGTGATGACATCGTCCAATTCGCCGGCCACGGGTCCAGGCGACTTGTTTGCGTCGCAGTACTCGTCTTTGCAGGAAAGCTTTGGGGGGTCAGGGCAGCAGCTGGGCGCTGTGAAGAGCTCGAGCTTTCGGCGGTCGGGGTTGGACAGGCCGAGTGCGCCCTCGTATACAAATGCGGAAATGCCTCAGTGGCCGTTTTCGAGGAACGAGAAGTGGGTTTTGGATGCTAAGAACGAGGCGTTGGAAGTGTCTAGTGTTTTGGCAGGTGGCCATGGCGCGAATATCAGGTCGAACGTTGACGGCACTCCGCGGAATCTGAACCCGCCTCTGCCTGGGGGGCTTCATCGGTACCATTCTGCTCCGAGCACTTTCCTGCAGTCCTTGGCTGATTTCAACGAGGATGCGTTCTCGCAAGTCACGGAAAGCCCATTGGAAGACAGCGACGCCAGCCTTCTCGATTCCTACTTTGCAGAGAACCTGGCGCCCATTAATGAACGTGGCTCACAGCAGATGGACACGGAGAAGGTCGACGTGAGTTCCACCCTGAATGATTATGAGAAATTTCTTGTCACTCAGAATGATTTTGGCAGAAGCTCCTCCATTTCTCCCTCGACGCAGCCTGGGAAAACTGAACCGCGGTCTCTGACGCGTCAAGATCATGGCCATGGCGGATACTCCACACCAGGTTAGGCGCCTGTCCTTCATAGAAATTATTCAGATGTTTTCATCACACCTTGTGAATCTTCTGAGAATTCCTGTGTTGATCTTCAACTCTGGAAAATCGGCAGCTTGGAGCTTGTTTTCTCTAAAGTGACGTGCATCTTTTGTGTTTTATAGATGCGTTGGGTATTCGGTCACGACCAACAAGGAGTAAAATCCTTCGACAAAGCAGCACACCTGCGGACTTTCTGGCTGCCGTTCAGGATAACTTGGAGGAGAGCAGTCCAATCTTCAAGATGCCGAGTTTTTTGTCCTCGGATGAAAATATGATTAGCGCAAACTCTGAGGAAAATGCTGGTGGTAATAACCAAGTCCATCCTCATACCGACCTGTCAATTGTTGTATATTTCGTTCAAGATCCTGGGGCCTCTGGAGGCCTTCAATGTTCTCCAACAGAGTCCTGGTTGTCACACAGTATTTACTCTTCAGCTGCATTCTCTGTGCTTGGGATGCTCTGATGATGGATTTGATATCTCGACTGTGTGCACTTAATCACTATGTTTTTCTAATACCTGCAGGGAAATTAGGTCATGGTAATAGGCTGCTTGGAGCAGGGGAGTTGGTGAATGATCCCCCAGGGTGGCTTGGAAACAGCTCACTCAAAGTGCGAGTTGGGGAACCGGGATCAAAGCTGGGCTTGATTCGACATTCCAGTCTCCCTGCAGCGACTCGCCCCTTTAGCCCGACCATGGAATTGGACGACTTAGCCGACTTCTCGACGGTGCCTTGCAAGACGAGAGCCAGTCGCGGATTTGCCACCCATCCCCGAAGCATCGCCGAGAGAGTGCGGCGGACGAAAATTAGTGAGCGAATGAAGAAGCTACAGGACCTTGTACCTAACATGGACCGGCAGACAAACACAGCTGATATGCTCGATGAAGCTGTGGAGTATGTGAAGCAGCTGCAGCTGCAAGTGCAAGAGCTTTCCAACACCGTGGTCCAGTTGAAGGAAAGGTTAGTGCATTGTAACTGATTTTGGACCTCTAGGTTATAATATTCGTAGAGCTTTGTGCAGAGATATGATGAGAAGTGGGCCTGATGTAATGATTTATTCCACAGCTCAACTTGGGGGTTGCTCTAGATCATGTACCATACCCGTTTCAGCTTTTGTGCAAGGAACCCCGGCAGTAGGACTGAAACAGTGCAAGGGACACTGCTGTCACTTCCTTGTCTTGCTTCGTTTTTTTCCAATCATATGAAGATTGTTGACAAAGAGAACTCCTAATACTCTTGCCTGTGTGTCTCGTATTTCTCACGTACTCCTTTCCTTGGTCTAAGCTCATATTTCGTGTTTGGTCTATGTATTTTCCAGTAGTGCATCTCAGTAACTTCTCGGTGAAAGGTGTGATGCGATTTCTCAATCAGTACTACCTTTTTTCAACTATTGGATTCTGTACAAGGATTATTGCAACAGTTTGTTTCATCTATCGATTGGTATGATGCCATCGGAGATTAACGTTGACCTGAAATCCTTCTAAGCGTTCTTCTCTTGAGTAGACACGAATGCAAATGAAGAACTACTGAGCTAAGCTCCGGCATCATGATATCGGGAATTTCTGGGAGTGATATGTAAGCTTATTCACTTCAATTCAAGTTTCACATCAATGTTGGCAGAAGTGTGGTTTCAACACGAGGTTCTGGGATGTTATTGTGGAGACCCGAGATGAAGTGTTAGCAAGCAAGGAACTTGGAACAGACTTGTCTTGAGACTTTCAATATCCATTGTACAACCAAATCTTCAACATCTGGAGAGAGCTCGTGATGACCTTGTCAAGATAAAAAGTGCTCCACCTCCTACTACATTATACCAGAAAAGCTCCGACATTCAGAGGCCTGTAGGTTCCGGACCTCGCAGGCTGTTTTTAAAACTGTACACTTGAGCAAGTTTGGCCGACCTCCACGGTCTCTCTTCGCAACTGTGCTGCTCGCGGTGCACAGCCCTCGTCGCTCATGTTCGCTGTTGTCGGCAAATTTGAATCCTACTTCTGCGTTATCGCCTGGTTCTTCTGATTGACCTCAGGCTCACCCTAAACAAAGTTCATCCTCAGCTGTCGGTTCCGAGGACGTGGGTAGATGAGATGCTCCCGCCACCCTGATTGTGATTCTTGTTGTCCAGGTCAACCATTGTGTTTTCTGTTGATCTTGCTCTTGTTAGGATGCCGTTGTTTTGGTATTTTTAAATTGTGATGTTTGTGTTTCCGTACTGATGCCTGTGTCCTAACTTGAAGGCCATTTTTGGATGTTCTAGATCTCCTAATTCTTGTGCCTCGTGGGAACAGCCGTGTAAGGTAGGCAGCTTGTCTGGAATATTTGCGAGGAGCGTGCAGGTGAAGCGATACATCGAGCCGCAGCGTCGTGATAGTGGGTGGAGGGTACAATCCTTACTCCGAAGAAATCAATTTGTCAAGATCCGCATCATGCTTCCAAGTTCCATTAACTTGTGTATGGCACTTGAATTTGTATAAATCTTGGTTATAAACACGCGAGAAAGAATATCTTAAATTTAATGTATCAGAGAAATGTATGGTAGCACGAAGAATCACGATGATTACAATAGCCACCAGAGGACCATTTTTTTGAGATCTATGTAGGTGATTGCTTGCAGCTTTTGACGCTAAATATTAAGGATGGACATACATGCTGAGTAAACTTCAGAGCTATCTTTCCAGCTATCTCAGATTTGATGAATCAAGTTTCTTTCCGTCTTCACTATTTTATGTCTCTTGCTAAGAACATAATTCGTGTGGGATAAGGAACAATCGGTGGCTACGGAAATAAATTTCTCTGCCAAGTGATTGCGAATGTTATGTTTCAGTAACTTGCATCAGGGGCATGGGCCGTTGGTTGCACAGAAGGATATTGTCCACTGTTGTAGCTTATAGTAGAGGTTGAGGTGATTATTTTGTGACTCACTCTTATCGGTTTTCATGTTATCAACTTTGGACATTCACGGCCATGGAATTTGTCCGCAAGTAACGCTTGCCCTACATCCAGATCAGAAAGGGAAGGGTCCGAGAACGAGAGAAGCGTTGCAATGGGATCACAAGTTCAGACCAAGTCATGAGCTGTTGGAGATGTTTGAAGTAAGCATGACCCACTTCTCAGTAAGTTAGATGAACCTAAAATCGATCACTTAAGGATTTTAGCATATGTGTTGGAGGTAATATAGTTATGGAAATTTTTACATTCAACAAGAACCTTATGTTTTCCAATTATTCTCAAAATTGAAATAATTACAATTTTTTGAAGTAAAAAGTTGAAATCACACATGGTGGACATATAGGCTGTTGTAAAACCACCCACCATGACACCAAAACTTGATCATGGTATTACTATCAAAATATTCTCATACGGTTCCATTTTTTCCAATCATGCTTAGTACTCTTTTCTAGATCTCTAGATTCTGAATTTGAAACTTCTCTAAAATGGAGAAGTCTACTAATTGGTTATGGGGCTCGTTGGGTATGGGTTTGTCTATTTTTACTCCAGAGAGGATCTAGTGTAACACTCAATCCTTGAGCTCTTCACAATAATTTAAATTGTTACTGTTGTTTGAAATGAAACCAGAAAATCCTAGAAGAAACCATCTCAATAGATCAGCTTCACTCGTAACACTAGCCTACTAGAAGAAGCCATCTCAATAAATCAACTTCACTCGTAACACTAGCCTACTAGAAGAAGCCATCTCAATAAATCAGCTTCACTCGTAACACTAGCCTAATGCCCTTGGTGTTAAACCTTGCCCTGGTCTTAATGACGAGGCTCCAAAGCACGACAGCCATTCGAAGAGGTAAAAAGCCCCCTATAAGTATTTTGCTGATGAAAAGAAATAAAAAAATTAAAAAAATTGGTGATGAAAAATTGTGACAAAGATGTATTGACATAGGGCATCACTAATTGAATGACATGACACTTCTTTGTCACAATAGACTCACACATAATTTTTTGTGAATTTCATATTAGTGAAAGTGACTTATCCATGTATACGATTTAATAACAAAATTTTCATATGTTGAAAATTGAAAGAAGTGGTACCTACATTAGTCAATATCATATTATACATGTTGATGGAAAATAAATAAGAGAACATAATACAAAAAAAATAAAGAATTATAACTAACTTTTGAACATAAGAAATATTATATTGTACATGCGTTGTATTTTTAGTAAGTATTTATTATATTTTTAAGTATTTATAATATTTTTGAGTTTTTTTTATAGTTGCATAATTAAAAATTAAAAATTTCATTTTAAAGAAGGTGTGTAATGTAAACTTGTAAATCTAAATTTAAAAACTAATTTAGTCATGATTCTTCACAGATTCCTTGCTATATGCATTTCCAATGTTGGAGTGACCACTCAGTGGCATCTAGACAAGAAAGGATTAAGATAAGGTAGTTATCCCATCACCACCTAGCTCCTTAAACCAACTTGTAGGGGCATTTTCCACAAGCAATGCTATATTGTTGTTGGTTGTAGTAATAGTTATATGTGGAAATGGGTACATGTAAGAGTGGATATGGATTCTTTGATCACTAGTAGGAACAGGCCTCAGCTACACCGGACAACTACACTGAAAATTGTCCTCGGTATTAATCTATATTCAGCAGCGCTTCCCCATTGGTTGCTCAGAATTTTCGGTGTAAGTTGGGCCAGCCTTGATTCAGGCTGTGGGGTCATGTGCAGATTTCCGTATCCAACTTAGTCTCAACCAATGGGACAAGAGTCCATTTCTGGCACACACGCGGTGGATTCGGAGTTTACTAGTCCTGTACTGTGCGGCCATGGTAAAGTAACTGTTACTGGATTTATGATCATCTTGGGATGAAATGCCAGTGCGAGTTTTTCCATTCCTGTTCGTATCGCGGACCACGGTAATTGTTCGTCGGCGAGGCACCCTCCGAGTATAAGTAGGTAACTTACGGGTTAGGGGTTCTCTTCGCGGGTATCAAGTTCGACGTACAGAGCGCGCACTCACACATTTCGACGACATTCATTAAAAATGGAGATGACACAGGTAGCAGTAGAACCATAGACTTTGGAATATGGGATAATTGACGACAGTTTAATGTTTAAAGTAACGACATTGGAACCTACAGGTGACGATGGCTGCGACGTTCATAGTCTTTTAAATGTCTGTATATGGTCTTTAAACTGAACATATAACTCCAGGTCCTCACATAAAATTGAGGATGTACACGCTTACGTTACCAGCAATGTCCTTTGCATATGCGTATTCGGAAGCTAGGGTGCAACGGAACAAAAAATTAAAAGGAGGATGTTCTACTCCGACGGTACTATTTAGTCACTTATGCATGTAATTACTACCACAAAGCTACTGTAATTCCCGGGTGATGAAGGGTGTCTAGACATGCTTGAGGACATCGGAGACTGCTTCTAGGTTCAAGACTTCTGCGTCGATGTTGAGTACGTTCTCCTTGTATGCCTTTTCTGCCGCTGCAAGGTCAGCCTTGATCTTCGTGATATTTTCTTCTTGCCTATTCGCTTTGTATTCCCACATGTTTAGTCTGTTCTCAGCCATTGTCAAATTCTGCGTACAAGAGTGGGCGAGGTCCTCGCAAATCTTCACGACATTCGCCTTGTTGAGCTTCTCCTCAGCGGTCGTTGGCGTTCCATATTCTGAACAGGCATGGATAAGCAACATTCGGGAACGTTCATATTCTTCTCCTACCTTGTGTAACGCGACGGATTTCTCGCGGCGTTTTTGGCGAATGAACCTTAGGCGCCTGGTTTCCTCGTTCAGTCAAAGTTTGATGTTACTGACCGGAGTGAATGCGTTGTGGCGACCTTCTCGAAGCTTTCTCGTTTCCTGCGTAACGACTGCCTCAAGTGAATGGCGGAGTTTGGAGAGTCCGGCCCATGCTGCGGCGCACACAACTGGATTGTGATCATTCAGTGGATCCACTCGATCCATGCGCAGCGTCTCGGTAGAGTCTCCTGCCGCAACATTGATTTTTGGCTCCACGACTGGATTCTGAACAGAGCGCGTGTGTGACATATCGCGTGGGCCACATCTGGCTCGAGTTCTCCTAGACAACGGGCTATCTGTCTCTCCTCGGTTTGCAGGCTCCACTTGAGTGCCAAATATGACCTGCACTTAAGCAGTTTAGCGTAGTTATTGTAAGATACAGACAATAAAACTATTGAGCCACCTTGAAACACAATAATAATCCAGAAATAACAAATTGGATGCATGGATTAAGAGGGCAGAGGAGACGGGTGTACCATAAATATCATCAAGTATATATCAACAAGCATGTGTGATCAACAAATAGAAAAACTCAGACGGGGAGAGCAAAACGAAATGCAGCAATAAGCTTAAGGTTAGATTTCGTGCATACCTAAATGTAACATAGTGTGAGTAGCAAATTAGAAAAACGTGGTTCAACTGAGTACATTACCTGGAAGTTGTACGGTGGAATGATCTTTGGATTTGGCAGCAAGGGTGATGTCAACTCAAGGTGCTCAGATAGAACAGTAGGGACTCCACTATGCGACTGGTGCGGGTGAGTGGAAATGAATGCAAACTCAGCCCAGTTGACCTCGCATAACATGGCTTCGGCGAGTAGGCCCCGCGCGAAGTGGAATGGTAGGACTCCCGTCAGAGGCCATGGTTGCTGCAGCACTCGACGATAGAGCTCGCGCACATATGTTTCATACACTTGAGAATCGTGATTGTCAAAAACAAATCCCGAGCCCTGTTTTGGCCCCCAAAACATTGCCAAGGCCGGTCGGGACGGCATTAAGTCCGTAGGTGTGACGGTGGGAATAATGCCGATGTTGTTCAATCGCATGAATTCAACGAACCAGGTAATTGATGCAAGGTCCATCGTTGCAGAGCGCAGGGGTTCGACTTCCGGAACAAAGGAAGCGGGGACAAACCGTTATGTGGAGAAAGGGAGTAAGCGCAAAGGAGGTCGAGAGAGAGGATACAAACTGTGTGCATGCAGAGCATGCATACATTGTCTCATCCAGCTGGGAGGGATGGTGGATCAGATCGGATTTGGGTTCTAGGTTAACTTGATTGATGTGAGGTCTCAGTGTCTCATTTCCTAGGGTTTAGGGTGAAAAAGTGGCTTTAGAGTCGGCTAATGGCTGCTTCAGACGCAAGGACAATCATGATTCAATGAGCTAATGGCCTAATCTGTCATTTCAAGCTTTGATGGATTCATTTAGGGTCTATCTAAAGGACTGATCCTACGTCGGAAGGTGGCTCTACTACTCATACAGGTGCATAAATGATGAGGTTCATTGATCAGTCATACATGCAGGATGCGTGCATGCATGCATACACCATCGCATAAGTTGGCAAATCAGAGATCCACGGTTGTAGAGAAACCACAGTTAAGGGAAACGCAGGACTCTAAGACCGTGAAAGATAATTAGAATCCTAAGGCCGACTCAGTCTTTGGAACCTACAGCGGAATACTTGGTCATTGGAAATCTAAGCCCATGTCGTACGTGGATAATCTTAATACCCACGCCATGGAACTCAATTGATGTATTACTGTCTTTATGTACTACCAATACGGGTATCGTCTTGAGGTCTCACAATTGAATTGGGTATTGATAGGTAGTGGAACGGTCACAGTACCTGGAGTCGAACATAGTCTGTGGAAATTATCAAGTGTGAGTTGTGTACTGAATTGACCTATCTATGATTCTCATGTTTGAGTTGTTCGGGGCCAGCTCCATTGCAATCCTCTGTACCTCCTTCCTTGCATCTACATGATTGATCTGCTTCCTCCTGAACATTATCAAAGTGGTGACAACCCGGGCCATACTGGTGGAACTTCTGAGAGCGTGGGCAGAAGTAAGCAATCTTTAATCCTTTCAAACATAATGTGGCATGTGCGTCCGACTGTGGGTTGCGCATCTTCCCTGCAAATCCACACGCAATTCAGTGCGCCATGATGCAAGATTATCATGCAAAATAATGCCCCGGAATGTAGGAAAATTTCGACTTCTGAGAATATATCAAATGCAATTTGTGTCTCTGTTTGTACAATGCCCATCATAAAAACATGACACATTAATTACATTCATCGCATTTCAGAGCCGAGTCATTGAGGATAGATAATGCATTTCCCCGGCAGGTGCAAAACTTTACTGTATCGTACTTTGTAAATGGATTCTGCATCTAGACGGGCAGGTAATAAGTTCGTCAACTAACTTTCATATTTAGGTATTAAGCAACAAAAATGAAACAATACCCACGGGCAAATCGCAAAGAAGATACCTGTAGCAGTTTGTCATTCAACTTATTGCAGATCAACCTCGTCTTCGAACTGTGTATCGTCGAGGTGAAATACATCGTCACCTCGTTCTTCTTCATGCAGAACCGCATTGAACTCTTGTAACCGGACTTCTTCAAAATCGTCGCCTTCATGGGAGGTGGATGCGTTCGTGGCCAAGGGATTCTGCGTAGAGGATCGAGTGCTCAGAGTTGGCATGCTCGAACCAGTGGCACCAAATACAATAACATCACGGTCCCCCTCAATCCTCTTGGAGCATGGATCATGACGCAGCACGACCTTCCACGAAGGATCAATTGAGTCGTCCAGAAAAAATACTTGAGATACCGTTGATGGAAAGACATACGGGTTATCCTTTGCACGTGCTTCTCTAGCAAGGTATTGCACAATCCAAAACCCATATTGATCCTTACGGATCACCCGTCGGCCTTGGTCAACTGTTCGTATCCAAGAACCCTCCATTACAACACAGTTCACGCCTAGATATGTCACAAGTAGGATGTTTTTTAAGATGCCTACATCAATTTGTGTGCAAGTTGGTGATGGGGGTATCGCGGCTATGCCACAGTCAAATGCACATGTCGAAGGGGCAGATTCTGAACTACATGTGTAATGTGATCCAAATGCCCACATTGAATTGAATCTCCAGCAGTGTTGTGAAGGAGGGCAATGCAACGCTTCGAGTTCAGCAGATACCGGAAATCCGTCGTCTTTGAGTCTTCGGACATGGTCGTTCATCCAGGTGCCAAATTTGGGAAACGCAACAGCGAGGTGATCGGGGTAGACTATTAGTGCACCAGGCCGTCTTCTTATCGATCTGAGGTACTCTGAGCGAAGAAGTTTGAACTGCAGCTTCTGTTCGGTCCATTCGCTGTAAGACAGGGAGAGATCATGATTACTCGTAATTCAAGAGGGCGGAATTAGCTCTAAAATAAACTTAATAAAAAAAATAAAACAACTTGGTGAAGTCAGGTTTTACGAGTGTACCTCAGGAGTTCCTCCGTGTGGACTGAATGTTTCAAAATATAGTCATGAACAAAATCAAGCTCTGTATCAGATAGTTGCTTTGGCTTCGGTGCCCCAAGAAGTAACTCACCCGAGTCTCGGAGCTCCTCCTGTGGATCCCATACTCGCGATTTACTGTGTTGATATAATTCGAAGTATTCAGTGACAAAGCCCAAACTCTCGTCAATCAAGTAACCGCTGGCCATCCCGGCTTCGGGCTTGCTCTTGTCTCGGACATACTTTGTAAGGACTCCCAGGTAACGCTCTACGCAGTAGCACCAACGCGCATGTACCGGGCCGCAAATTTCAATCTCGTCTACTAGATGTACTACCAAATGCGGCATTATGTCAAAGAAACCTGGTGGGAAGTTGATTTCCATGAGACACAATACCTCTACTGCACTGCAACGCAATTGAGGGATTTCAGACGTCCTGATTACCTTTGCACATATCCGCTGAAATAAATTCCCAAGTCGAATTATGGTTTCACGGACACCTCGGGAGAGAATGTTCCGTACAGCAGCAGGGAGTACTTGTTGGAGCAGAACGTGATGATCGTGGCTCTTGAGTCCATGTAGCTTCTTCTCCCCCAAGTGTTTCGTCAATGTACTCGAATATCCACTAGGCACTTTAGTACGTGAAATCAGTGACAGGAAACTTGCCTTCTCAGATTCTGTGAAGACATAGTGTGCACGAGGCTTCATGTAATTCCCTGAGTTGCTCAAAACTAGGTGTAAGTTACGCATCTTCCCTGCTTGCTCCATGTCGCGTCTTGTTGCCGGTGTGTCTTTATCTCCGAATAAATGCTTCAGCACGTTGTCTGACAAATTGCGCTCTATGTGCATCACGTCAAGCGTGTTCCGGATAGGTAAGTCCTGCACTCACTTTCAAACAGGTAGTTGTCATACCAGTGTATTGTGAAAGCAAAATGCTACGAGCTGGAAACATGCTATGGACTCACCAGCGTAGCATGCATACACAGTCGTTAGTATTGGGGCTTAAATCCTGCTTTCTGTCCAATGACCTTGGGCAAGTCTAGTTTGTTATGATATAGATTCGAAATCAATACAAAAAGCAAAGGGATGCAGGACAGATTTTGGGAAACGGTTAGTGATGAAAAAAAAATAAAAAAATAAAAAAAAAGATAAAACAATCAGCATGACGAGCTTCAGATCTGTACCAATATCTTGCTATTGTTGAGCAACGTTTGGATTGAACAGAGTTAAAGCACTCAGGCACTACGATATATGTCAATTCGCATAGTATTAATTCTAACAGCATTAACTGTAAGAGCATTAACTGTATTAACCAAAGCGTCTCTCAAAGCATTAACCGTATTATCATAATTCTTTCAAGCATGCAGTGATTTCATGAAGAAAACCTAGTACACTAAGCATCACTAACAATTGTCATACTCTGAATAACGAAAAGGGGAAACACTTACTCTCCAATAAGGTAGCTGGAATAACGCTGATATCCTCTTCACTCCAGTTGTCCTCGCTGGATCGGCAGAGGTTGGCCCTTGTCCCAATGAAACCCACTTCTCCCGAAGTTGTCCCCAACGAAGAGTCTCAGTGGCTGTAACCTTTGGTGGTGGATCACGTTGCTCAGGCAAATTGTCAAATTCTGGTCGAGCTAATCTCCAAGGGTGTCCACAAGGTAGGAAACGACGGTACTGGCTGTCATATACGTTCTTTTGGAGAGCTAGAGAGCGCCTCGAAATAGTGTTGGGACCGCAAATTGGACATCCTCGGTATCCTTTTGTAACGCAGCCGGCCACAATCCCGTATGCCGGGAAATCGTGCATCGTCCATAAAAGAATTGCCTTCATATTGAAGCGATGGTTGCCCATATACATAGAGGCATCTTCAGTCGGAACACCAGTGTGCCATAGAATCATAAGTTCTTCAAGTAGAGGTTGCAAGTAAATGTCAAAATTGTCACCTGTAACTGACTTCTTCCCTGGTATTATGAGACTTAACATTATAAAATGTTTTTTTGTTGTCATCCAGGGAGGAAGGTTGTAATTCAATATCAAGACAGGCCACGTACTCCAAGTGGACCGTTTGATTGAGAACGGATTCACACCATTAGTGGCAAGACCTAGGCGTAAATTGCGTGGCTCAAAAGCAAACTCGTCCTTCCACTTCCAGTCCACAAACTTCCATTGATGTGAGTCTACTGCACCTCGCATCACTCCATCCTCACTCCCATGTCGAGCGTGCCACGTCATATAAGAAGCTTGAACTGGCGTACTATACATTCTTTGAAGTCTAGGGATTAAAGGAAAATGCCTTAATACCTTGATGGGGACCTTTGACTTTCCCACTTGCCTGTACCGCTCCGCCTGACACTTCGGGCATCTCTGCAAATCCTTATACTCCGCGCCTCGGAATAAAACACATGTGTTTATGCTTGGACAGCAGTGTATCGTCTCATACTTTAGACCAAGCTACTTCAACACCTTCGAGGCCATATATTCATTGTGAGGGAGAGAGTTCACAGATGGTAGAATACTTTGGCTGAGGATCGCAAATATCTCGTTGACCAGCATATTTGAGGCCCCGTGAGTCCTAAGAGAATTCAGTAACAATAAAGTGCCGCCTAGTTGAGTTAATCCTGACCCTGCAAAGAGTGGAGTCCTCGCACTCTCCTCCAACAGTTGATGTCGTGTAGGACGATCTGCATCCATCGCCTCTAGATCATCATCGCGCATATTCTCCTCTTGCTGGTCACCTGTCCTTGCATCATCAGTAGCAGCTACGTTTCCCTCATATTCTTCTACATTTAAAGGTTCCATATCGGGTCCATCTCCTCCTGTAGCATCAAGGTCTGCTGCGAAATTCTCTTCTTCGTCAACATTCCCTTGTGCATTGCCGATATTGCCAACAAGCCCATCATATACGTGAAATGCGTGTTGAACGAGCCCCTCCATATCCGCTCCTTCATCTAACTCTCTATCAGTCTCCATCCGCAAACCTCCTCTCCTATTTCCGTACTCCTCTCTAATATCTGCATCCCACTCTACATCCGATTGATCCTGCTCAAATCCCTGCAGTTCAGACGGAGCACGACTAGGTGAATGACAGTGTGTGTCATGTTAACCCTTCATTATAATTGGATAACAATTGATCAAAGCAGCGCAAGCGAAAGGGACATGAGGTTACTACTCACCGTCGTAGAGCCCCTGAGAAAGGGATGACGTCCATATTTGCGCAGATGATCGCGTACCACAGTCCGGTGACGGTAAGATCTATTTTCGCCTAAGCATATATTACATGGACAGACGCGTTTTCGAGCTCGGATCCTATCCGCAAGTAATTCCTCACGGAATGTCAATTTCTGATCACGCGCAGCCTGTCTCCTCCTATCATATAGCGGTAATGCTCCAACCTCCTCCATGTCGTCTCATAAGTGATAATCATACAACAAATTATTGCCAGTAGCTCCGCATTCTTCACAGTAGATTGTTTCTCGACGGGTCGTGAGTCTCTAGAATCATGCTCTGATCATGACCTTTGTGCACCTGGTCATGGATAATTCAACCATTCAGCACAGTTTGATTAAATGCTGTCCTGTATAATTCAACCATTCAGCAAGTGATTGTCTATCCATGTTTACTAGACACAACTTTGTCTCGCCTTCTTTTCACGGCATAAGAAGATTCAACATCCCGGTAATGAACCTCTGCACTTTGAAATCGAAATCAACGCCATACCTTCTATTGTTTTATGCAACTCACTGGTGTATTTATTTCTTTTCTATTTCCTTATAAAACAAATACAGCATTGTTGCAGACTTTATTTTTTCAGATTCAATGCAAGGGAGTGAACATATCGTGGACAATAATTGATTCTTCGAACACTCCATAACTACCTCCGAATGCCGAAATGACCATGTCCATTATAGCTGCAGTTCAGGAATCTTGTCGACGCTATGAAACCTGGGACAACAGAATGGACATGCAAAATGTAGTAATCAACAATCATTGAACAACACACAGACGTTGTGGAACAAGAAGCCGGTAACGGCTATCTCTCCGGATTTTTTTATTGATATAGAAGTAATCCGATTCACATTCAGTACGTAGAAAGGTAGTAGTATCGTCTCAACTACTTCTCTAATGGCATACATTAGCTCCAGAGATAGAGACTGATCGCGAAAACTCCATACAACAGGATTCTATTTGGACGATATAGGGTAGCTCACGTCGCAAAGACTGGACTTCTATAACTAAATAGCAAGACATTCCAGTCCTTGAACCTTGTCTGCGAATATCATGTTGTAGTTGATCGCAATCTCCATGAGTGCCTGGAAGAGCTCCCAGTAAACCACAGCGGGGAAATTGTACACATGGTTGAGTACGTACAGGAATATAACGTTGCTGACAAATTCAATCCGAAGCTGACCACCTGATTCGCGAAGCTCCCCCCAACCGTCCGACTCCTTCACCTCATTGATGCCTTCACTCAATGACGGTGTGTGCTCTAACGCAGGTAAGTCTGCATCTATTCCCCACAAATCTTGATAGCTCTCCAGATGAGGCATGTCCGATCCAAAATCCTCCTGCGGTGCGATCAAATTATCGTCAGTGGTGTCTTCTATGTCCCTCAGCACTTCTCCCCAGTCCCCGAAGTTCCAGACACTCACTATGCCGCCATCCTCATTCTCTACGCAGAATCCGTACCTGACTAAGGTTCTAGGACTCCAATCTTCCATGCTGAATCGCCCTACTCTCTAGCAAACTCTCCCTCTGACAACTCTAAAGACCTCAGTCGGTTGCAAACCACTGACTTTCTAGAGAGGAAACACGGCGTTTAACGGCACTACCCTCCCGTGTCTAAAATATCATACTGACCACTAGATCCTCGGTCCGTGTTCCCATACATGTTCCATTACTCAAATTAGAAATAAGATTGTTATCGAACCTTGATTCCAATCTCAGAGCTCAATAACTACTATATTCTGTCATCGTCAGTCGACTAATTTGCAACCCCAGCCGCCTCGCAGTCATTTCTGCGCTGCTTGCTTGGACCGAAGTGCACATCGTGGGCTTTCAGGTAGGTATCACACTCCAGGAGCGAGGCCCTGATCACCACGTATAGGACCTTTTTTGAGTGAAATCGCCTTTTCGTAGACGCGCATAATTGTAGATCTCTGTAGGAGTCTATTTCCGAAACCTGACCCTCCAACCTTTCGACGTTGATTCAGATCTGAGTGTTCCTAACCCTAATGGGTCAAGCTGATGCTCATCGTCGAGTAGAGATAGAGGATTTCGACCCCTGGGCATCGGATGATTCTTCGCAGGGCAGTTGCGACTCACCGTTAGAGCGATCAGCCCTCCAAATCCAGTGCTTGAGCAGCGCAAGCCATCACCTTCTCATGGCTTTTCCTGCAAGATTGTCAGAACGCCCTATTGTCGATGGCCGCCCCGACAATGCTCCGACATCTGAAGCTGTAAGTTCTCTATCCACGCTAAACATTACATCTTTCTTTGAGACATCTTTGGTCCCAAAACGTAGTCCCATGAAATCACTGTTATTGGATTCAATAGAAGAATCCTGTACAATGTTCTGATGTTAGTTAGGTTTAATCCTGTACTATCATTTCAACAATTACACCCTTTTTCAATGCACTGTATGCCAAGATAGTGAGACACAATATATCGCCACATTGTAAAATATGACAGCAATTACTAACGAGTCTGTACGTCATTTTGAATTTCGGTTTAGGGTTTATGCACATTGTCTAGGATCACTCTAATTTTTCCTAGAACCACTCTATGTGAACTGTACATTCTAATTGTAAGATCCTTTGTATGGACACAGCTCCGTTGTCTATTTCGGTTTATTTCACTCCTCATGGACTACATATGAAAACCTCACGTGCGGGTTCTCCCACAGAATGCAAAGGGAAAAATACCTTCGCATACGCTATCCACTGGATGGAAGAGTAATTTTTTCCGTGCTCGCTCCTGTACCTTGATGTGTCTGTGATGTATTTGTCGACTTAGTCTTTCGCTTTCTTGCTCGGCATAATCTTCTTAAATAAATTGTGGCCATTCTGTGCGCAGTTCTTCCGACCATCGCCACCTTCTAGGCGTTCCGATGTGCCAAGGCCTCTACGTCCCTCTCCATATTTCAACCGTCAGCCAATTCCAGATTCTTCACGGCCAGAGCACCCTTCCCATTTGGGCAACATACCAAGTATTAGGCCTTGGAGCGAAGAGGAGCTTACACATCTTCCTCATGTCGACAACGGCCCCCCAGCTCTCACGAGGTCCGGCCCATCAAACTCACGTGCAAGTCGGCATCAACAACTCAACCCTGGTCAAGACATGCCAGCTCCGGAATGGCGGCCAACGGATTTAATCTCACCAGAGGACACCCGCTCCCCAGACTGTCGGAAACGAAGTGCAAGTCGAGACTTCCATCGTCCATATCTCAAAGAAATGGCAGCAGCACATGCCGAGAATCGTGAACCTGTTATTCACATCCCAGTCGACAGTTCAGGTAAAGTACTTGGCCTAAAAAGTCCGTGGCACAGGGCAGCACGCCTTTGTGCACGGCAAACCATCAATTATAAAGTTCGAAGTTATAAAGCCAGATCCGAGTATTGGAACTCTCAAGTTCTATGTATCGCTGAGAAATTAGCTCAAATATTTACATATTCTAGGCCTTTGGACACTAAATACCTGGGAAATTTCTTGAAAAACACACTAAAAAACGATAGGAAATCATGGAAGAAGCATTTTGTTGCTACGGGAGGTGAGAGACACCCTAAGTGTCCTGTGGAAGCGTTCAGAGAGTGGAAAAAGTATTGGGTGAGTGCAGCTGGAAGAGAAGAATCTGCTCAGATGACAGAGATGAGGAAGGGAAAAAATAAGACACAGCGGACTATAGAAGAGTGCAATGTACCAGGTCTCGCATGTGATACCCCGCAACCTTACCAGGTATTTCCATCCTAAATCTCTCCTCCGTGTTCCATATTTCGGGTACTAGTCAGACTCAGGTGATTCCGACTTCTTTCAAGTATGTATCATAGAATCTAATTGTTGCAGGTGCCGGACTCACAGCTGACTCCCGAGGTGCCACAACGAGTTCAAAGTCTATCCGCGCTCCATAGCGATTCAACGGCCAGCCACAGTACAGGCTTCCAACAGAGCACCCCCACCGTGGGGTTTCACCATGTCACTACCTCCGGATCAGCCCCTGCTCATTGCCACGAAGAGAACACCCCGAATGCCTCCGCCGTAAGTAATTGTTCCCCCCTTTTGCTTTAATTCCGCACCCTATACGTGAACCATGGAACATGGCTTGCGGCATTAGCAGTGATTGACGTAACTATCATCCGTGTGACATTTGGTTCGGAACTAACGTATGACCTGGTTAACAGCGATGCGCCACCCCACCTTATGCAATTCGAGAGGCAATCAGAATCAATGCTCTCAAATCTACGGTGCAACGCATGGCCACGGATTTGTCAACCAGCAACGAACAGATTCGTGAGGTGAAAGAGCTACTTTTGCGCCTCATAAATCCGCATTCACTTCAGCGGCCATCGTCACCTCAGCCAGTTGTAGCCTCGGCTCCGGACTCCAGTGTAGGGACGCTAGCAACGACTCCAAGCGTAGAAGGTCACCCGCCACGCTTTTCGCAACCTGTTCATCATCCACTTCATAGAGCTGCAGGAACTCAGGGCCGAAACACTTCCGCTCCGCCTTCAGCCACCGAGTTGTCCCGACCGCACGTCCACATTGCTCCACAGACCAACCCCGCTCCCGCAACTCCAAGCCCATCTTGGGCAAGTGGGGACACGGTACAGGTAACCCCCAACACCCTCCTCCAAAATTTCCGAAATAAAATGCCGATTGGCGCCGTAGTCTCCAGAGATGTGTCGGGCTCTATCGGGTACATCTCATCAGATGCTTCCCCACACCCAAGTGTCGGCAACAACCTCGGACTAACAAGTGTGCAAGAAGAAACTCCACCTGACGAGGCTGCACTTCTCGACCAGGATACCTTGGCGCATGATGGTGTAATAACAAGGGGTATGGCAACTCTAGACAATGTTGCGACACCAAGGCCCCCTCGTCTACGACTGGAAATCACTCCTCCACTGCCTCGATTAACAGCAGGTGCCGTAGCTGTTAACGCACCTTGCGTCATTCTACATCCCGACTTTCATAACATGATTGTAGCAGAAGGCCGTGCAGGAGGCTCCTGGAAATCTCCATCAGCCAAGTTTGCTTCCCTCTGTTCCAAAGGAGAACAGATGGTGCAAATACATAAGGTACTCAAACATGGCGCCCGTTTGCTGTTCATAGAGGATAGACAACCTTTCGTTACACTTGACGATGCTTTGGTGAAACCATCTGGCTCGAGTGTGTATGTCAAATCGGAAAGCAGGTTGTTATGCAAGAAAACCAAAGTACCTAATAGCTCCAAGCGCATGTAGGCGATGGACACTGTTGCGAAGAAAACAGCGATAGGGGTTTAGTGCAGCTTGTTGCTGTGTACTGATAGTAACGATTGTTTGGCACTCTCTCTTTTAATATGAAATCAGTTTTCCACATTGCCAAACATGCTTGCCTGCTGATTCCCCATGTGTAACTAACTGCCCACAATGTAGCGCTTCATCTGCATTTCATTTCTGCTCAATATCGGTGCATATGTCCCTTAATCTTCCGGACCGCATTGTCTATCCCATACCCTAATGCCGACAGAGTATCCGGATCATTTATATGTATTATAAATAGAATATATAAATTGCAAATCCTTATCCGTCTCCCTAATATTAAATATGAAAGTAACAGCGGATACCCTGAAATTCGCATATTCGGATATACTCTAGGACACGAACGGTCATCAACATCCTACCCGGGTATAAACAACATTCGAACCAATCCCGGGTATTTGAAGCCGGATACTAGAAACTAAGTCGACCTGGATATCCAGAGACTGGTATCAATAGATAATCCCCTAAGCGGGTATATAGATCCGGGTATACCAATACAACTTGCGACCAAGACCTCAACCGCGTGCACATTTCGTGGACATCAATCGTGATATGAATAACTTACTTTAATCCTAAACGGAATTCACATTTACACCTGTTAATATCGCAAAATTACATATCCCCCCCACCCACTTCGAACAACGGATGGAGCGCGCTCATCAACATCCATCGACTGTTTTGTTTTACTTCACCGGTAACTCCAGTTGTCAACGAGACCCATGTGAGCGGATCCTTCGAGAATTTTTTCAGCAGCGGGACCCATCTGTCTGGCTTTCTCGTTTTCCCTGGCATCCCAGATTAGTCCTCTTGGTGACCAATTATACCGAACATGAACATGACTACACCAAAGAGAAAAATTCGAAATTAGTCTCAGATTCGGTGTAAAGTCCGGTGTAGCTGAGGCCTGTTCCTACTAGTGGATGTTGGTTTAATCATCTTCCATGTGTGCAATACAAATAGTTCTTTGACACAAACAACTTTACCTATGGGACTTGGGATGTGTCATGTTTCAACTTTGAAAATTCATAACTAATTCATTCTTCAAACAAAAATTATGTTTCAACTTGTGTTAAAATCTATTTCTTCTTGCCTAACTCTGAAAAATAAAAATAAAATTATAATATCAATGCCTCATATCCGTATTTTCTTAATCAGTTGGGAATGAGGTAACCACCTTAGGGTCTTTTGTCTGGGTTCAATTTTTATTTCTATTTTTTAATAAATTTAATAAACTTAATAAATTTTATTTTTTGGGGAACAAAAGAAAATGAAATTCATTGCCGTTTCTGGGTTGAGTTGGATTCTATTTCTTTTTAACAACAGATATCATTCCCTCCTTTCGTTGTAAATGTTTTTAAATATTTTTTCTGTGGAAAATGGAAGTAGAACTTGCAGTACCAGTTTATCGCAGATTCCTGACTCCTAGCCAAATTCCAATGTTAGAGGTCACCTCGGGATTCTGGAGATTCAAACAATTTTAATATTATATTATATTAATTTATTTTTTATTTTAACCTCCTTGGAATGAGAAGCCCTAATCTGCATTGAAAAGAGATTAACAAAACCAGAGATTCCCAGTCAAAAGACCAAGCCAGCCCACGATGCGCTGCCTGTCAGGGGGAGCGAAATGAGCACCATATTTTGGCTGAGTTGAAGAAAATAAAAAAATGGATAGCAGTGTAAATAGAGCATCGGAGTCAAGATTTATTCTGGCGTCCAAAATTGTATGGCCGTTTTTATCGTTGTTTTATTATATTTCGAACTTAGAAACGTAGGAGAACCTCTTGTATTAAAGTTTTACATTTATAAGACTCTAGCCAGCACTAGTAACTTGATTTGAGTTAACTTTGTACCGTTGAGGGCCTAAGGAATGAACACCCATTCATGACAGTATAATGGAATTGGGGAATTGGTAAGCTGGGAGTGCAAAGAGCATGAATTGAAATCACGAATGTGTTAGCAAATCGGAGATGAATTGCTTAGTCTTGGAATCAGAGTTTTTAGTAGCATGAGCAATTTTACATGAATTTTTGAAGTGAAGGTGTTGTAGATACCTATTCAAAACTGTAGACTTACCTAAAAGAAACCTGGACAAAATTTGTTAATGCTTCCATCTTATTGGTTCCAGTAAAATTTTAGTGAAGTTGTATTCAAGTTCATGTTCACTCCCAATCACTTTGAAGTGATATTATAGGGGTCATGAATGGGTCGCTGTCATGAATGGGTGTTCCTACCATAGCTAGGTTTGGCAGCCAAATCCAGCAGCTTGGGCTTCTGCGGTGAGAAGTTGAGTGACCTCCTTGAATCTTGTGCCGTCTCTTCATTTTCATTATTGATTTGTGCTTAGAGCTTCCACACGCGTTTTGAGGTGCAGAGCATCTTTTTCTCTCGCTTGCACAAGCTGGCCGCGTTCTACATAGAGCTCCTTCTTCAAGGTCCTATTCGCTGCCATCACCTCAGTCAGCTTTGCAGCGGATGACTCGATGACATCTTTCATTGCATCTCTCCGTATTGTGGAAAACTTCATTGCAGACAACTTGGCAGACAGCAATTTCACCTCCTCTTGCAGCTCCTGAACCTCTTCAACTCTGTCAATACACTCGGCACATTGATCATTGCGCCAGCACAAGAGCTTAGTTTCATAATTGTCTGAGCTAGAAGTGTTAGATTTGCTATGTTCAGGCTCTTGGTGGTTATCAAAATTGTCAATAGCTTCTGGCAGACCTAATTCATACCATATATTTACCGACTGAGGTCGCTCTACACTCGATTTACTCTTGCCAGCCCTTCACCAAGTCACGACAGCTAGGCGCTACTTGCATCATACGACTGCTGATCTGTGTCCGATGCCGCGGGCAAATCAAGTGAACGCTGCCTTTCCAACTCATCTAAATCGGCAGCCGGGGGAGGTGTACTTCAAGGTTTGAGTTGGAGTTTGACATGTGTTGGAGCTGTGTTGCGCCGGCTAGAGTTCGGTGGACGTGAAGGTGAGTACATACAATAAGCATCAGACGACTTCGCGAATACACACGGTAGTGCATGTCAATTCTGTCTCTAGGAATCTAGCAAATGTATCTGTGTCATAGCTAGGGTGGTATACATTCGCTACATTGACACAGGATGCATTGGGCTCTTAGATCTCTAGTTTCACGTGCGTACAATCTCTAGATCTAGTACTGTACTGCACATCGGTTGTTGATCCATGTCGAATATTATATCTTCAATTATTTTTTGTTTTAATAAGGAGATGCTTCGTAGTCGGGATTTGTGGTTACATTGCCCAGCTTTTGAATATATCAGATTTGACTAGTACCAGAGCAGCTGAACCCATCTTGGTTGGCAAATACGGAGCAGACTAAGCTGATGTTCATTTGGGCGTGCAGTGCTTCAAAGCTTACAGGAAGCGGAATCTGGAACTAGTCACCGCGATCAGACTGCAATCTTGGTCTCCGGAGTGGGTACTGTAATTATTTGGCGAAAATGGTGTGGACAACATGTCGACGAGCTGCAACAGTTGTGATCTTGATGGTGCTAGTCTTCACTGATGCCGTTTCTGTGGGAAAAGCTGATGTCAGTTTTTCGTTTCCGTCTCAAAATGGTAGCAATGTTCTGGTCTCAGCTGGGGATGTTGCGAACATGGGAGACTCGTACCGCATGAACACTGGAAGTGTGACAGATTCTGGGTCCAATAATAGCGCTTCATGTGGTAGGGTTGTGTTTGGAAACAAGATTCGGATGTTGGACCATAAATCCGGTACAGCCGCTTCCTTCAACACATCGTTCGCATTCTCGTTCGAATCAAATTTAGACTACAACGAATCTACGTCGAATTCAACTATATATTGCGGGGACGGAATGGTCTTTGCGTTTTACCCAGATTTTAATATAGGTGAGCATGAGAGGAGACTTATGGGTGGAGGCTTCGGCTTTCACAACTTTTCTCGTCCCAACGAACGCCAATTTTCTGTGGAGATCGACTCATACAACAATTATCCCCAAGATGAATTTAACGACTTCAGCGATAGCCACATCGGTGTGAATTTCGGCAACGAAAATGTATCCTCTCGGTACGATCTGTGTAACAGCACCACGTGCGCCACTCAGTACAACCTGTGTACCGATGATATTATCTATACGGATGTCGCAAGTAGGGCATCTTATTGCAGGTACTTCTGTAAAGGCAAGACCAGGACCTATATGATTTGGATCGATTATGATGACGTGGGACAGACGCTTCAGGTTAGGTTCAGCAATACGACACATTTGGCTTCCGGTGGCAAACCAACTAAGGCAATGATTGTGATTCCCAACCTTCGTCTGATTGAGTTTCTTGATAAGGAGATAGAGATGTACTATGTGGGGTTCTCCGCAAGCACAGGAAGTTTACGTGAAGTTCACACTATCAAGTCATGGGATTTCGTAAGTACCGGCATGCCTGATGAAGTGCAAGCGCCCTCTCCATCGCCCTCTCCAGCTCCCTCTCCAGCTCCCATATTTTTAACGAAACGAATTTCTATGATTGCCGGTATCAGTGCAGCAATTGTGGCAACTACAATCTTAGGAATTCTTTACTTTGGTTTCATTGTACACAGGAAGAGGCGGAAACCTCAAAAGAACCTGGAGCTGGAATCTTTCTTTAAGACAAATGACACTTTGCGCGCTTTCACATTCTCAGAGCTCAGCAGGTCTACCAAGAACTTTAGTGCAGGTGAGCTTCTGTCAAGTGGTGCTTTCGGAGATGTGTACCGAGGAATCTTACCCTCCGGAGAACTGATTGCGGTGAAACGGATAAAAGAAAACCAAGAGAATGGAGAGGAGAGTTTCCTCGCTGAAGCGACAAGTCTCAAGCAGATTCGACACCGGAATTTGCTGCATCTGCGGGGCTGGAGTCACTCCCGACAAGGGTTATTTCTTATCTATGATTATATGTGCAACGGCAGCCTGGACAAGTGGATCCACCGGACTCCTAATCGTGGTAACGAGTCTCAGGTGAGTGATGCTAAGCCCCTCTTGTCATGGAATGCACGACGAGTCATCTTGGCAGGGTTGGCATCAGGTCTAGAATACTTGCACGGAGGGTGGATGCAATGCGTCCTGCACCGTGACATCAAATCCAGCAACGTGTTGCTGGATGCGGATTTCAATGCCTACTTGGGTGATTTCGGGCTTGCCCGTCTGATAGATCATCACAAGCTGCAAAAAACCACACTGTTGGCCGGGACATTGGGCTACATGGCTCCCGAAATGCAGTTCACAGGAACAGCCACAAAAGAGACCGACGTTTACGCCTTCGGGATCCTGGTGCTGGAAGTAACATGCGGAAGACGACCTCTAGATCATGAGGTTTCAGATCCAGCAGATTTTGTGTTGCTGGAAAGCGTCTGGAGAGCACACGAAGTTGGGAATATTTCGAAAGTGGCGGACCCAAAACTTTTTGACCAAGGCACAGACAACCTAAGTAAAGATATGGATGTCTCGGACCCTTCGATAGCAAGTGCTACATTTGAAGAAAAGATGATGATGCAAAATTCTTTGCACTTGGGTCTTCTGTGCTGCCTTCCGAATCCAAGCGAGCGACCATCAATGCGAGTGGTGAACCAATGGTTCCAGGCAAGCGAGGTGGGGCCGATGGATCTGCCTCCTTTACCAGCGACTAAACCACACTATGTTCATCACCATTCCGCCAGTTTAGAATCATTTTCTGAAGGTACCTCGTCATCGACGCAGTCTTCAGGAATCAATCATTCCAGTTTTCAGACGTCGACGTCCTCGGGCACTAGATAGCTCTCAACATTAACTGTGCTCGATTCCTGACCAGTACCAAATATGATCATCTCTAGAATATGATTTTTGATTCAACCTGTCCGGGATCCCATGTGCTAATGCTTCCAAAAACAAACAAGGTGGTGAGTGCACTCAGTTCTGTATCTGATTCTTGAACAGTTTGAAAGTTCTTTTATTTAATTGTACTATATTTTGAAGCTCTGTCAACATGTAGAGTGTGCCGGACTTCAATCAAAGTGTGTACTACAAATTTATTCGATAGCTTGCTCTGAAATGCAAAGTCAAGAGTATCACGATGCGGTGGCACTGTCTATTAAAGGAATTGCAAGATGTGGAATCAGTGATAATTATAATCAGAGCATCGACATGTAGAATATGAGGCAGTAGATCGTAACAATTGTGAAAGAATTGCGGACTCCTGTGATGGATATGGCTGTCTTATTCGAACTGAGGGTCTACCTAGATGGCCAGAGGAACAGGACTTCAGGCGAACGTTATTTATAATCAGTGCCGGTTCAGACTCTGGCCGAAGGCAGACTCATCAGAAACTCAAAAGTTATTCAGTAACATGACATCAAAGAGTACCTTGTTAGGGCCGGTTCAGACTGGGCCAAACTTGAGAGGAGAAGCATAATTTCACTGTCCCAAACTTAGGTCGAGAGGAGAAGCCTTTGCGCTGAAAAGTAATCTTAAAATAATCAACATGGAGGCTTCGGCCGGGCATAATGTGAAGGCCCAAAGGCAAAGACTCATGATCCGAATATTTAGACATTTGTAGAAAATCAAAAAAAAAAAATCAAAAATCTGAAAAAATAGAGAAGGTGTGAAAACTAATGAAGAATGTGTGGAAAAAATTTCAGCAAATTCTACATTGTTGTGACAAAGTTATGAGTGATTGAAGTTCAGCTTATTTTTTAAGAGCATTAGTCTAAACCCAATGATTGTCAAAAGGTTCATTAAATAGAACATGACAAGGCTAGTGGAGCATGACCAACACTTATTAGCCCATGAGCCTTGTCTTCCTATGCATATTTTAATGAAAAAAAAGTTTCTCCTCTCGACGGAAGTTTTGGTCGACCATTTTGCTCAACCCAAACTTTGATCGAGAGGAGAAACTCTTGGCGCCAAAATTTCCCAAAAGTTCTGCCACCTAAGCTTTTTTGGAGGTGACGTCCTTTGGACCTTGGCCTTAGTGTGAAGATCAAGAAGAGAAACTTTGTGATTTTCAGTAATTTCATTGGTTGGAACGCTCTCCTCTCGAAGTTTGGCCACGTCAGTCTAAAATCGGCCCTTAGTTTGATGTCATCTAGCCACGCTGATGTGGCAAGCAAAGGTGATGTGAGGGCCAGTTTAATCTCGGTCGCATGGTTTTTCGAGTTCTGTTTTTCCCCCTTTGTTTTAACCATGGTGCGGATCTTAAAAGTAGATGTCATCTTGGTATCAAGTCAACACATGTCAAATTTATATAGCATTGATATCAAACTCTTTGAGGCAGAATAATGTTAAAGTGATCAAAATAATATCAAAATGATATGAAAGTCTAGCTAAAATATTATAAAATGGCATTGTTTGTTATTTCAAAGTCATTATAAGTTATGTAGTTTCTAAGTCATTTTCATATCATTTTGACATAAATTTAATCCATGTCATTCTAAAACAAATTTTGCTTGATTTTCATCTATGTCATTTTGATGCTATTATTATGTAATTTTGACGAGGTGATAGATCATTTTGATACTATTTTGATCCCTTTTGAATTTTAAGATGACATCAAAATTTTGTGGATTTTAAGATAACAAGAATTTGATGATGAAGATATCAATTTTTTCCAATTATGGTATGAAGACTTTGGCCTTTGGATAAAAATTTAGATTGCTAGAGTATATTTTTGAATAAAGTTACAAATACTAACGTAAAATGTGAACTTTGACTAAGCCAAATTTGTATTGACTTTGCTTAAGAAAAGGTCTTCAAAGAATACCTCATTTTAAAGGTCATTTAAATATGAATTTGGTGGTATTGTATAGATAGAATCTAAAACCTAAAGTCTCCAACCTACAATATACACAATCTCTTCAAAATAATTTATATTACTCTACAATATTACTCTTCAAAATAATATATATTTGATATCATCTCTTCTAATTCAACATATTGATTTGTGTCAAAAATTGTGTCAAAAATTTCAACATTTGAATTGTATACGGTGATAAATTTCTTCTAAAATGGTAGTCATTCAATCTCTAGAAAAGATTATAAAATATATATATTTTATAGATGTACATATATCCATAGAGGGTTTAGATTTGCCTAATCTTGAATAAAATAATACAAAATGTAGAGAAACCAAAAAATCTAATTCAAAAAGTGTTCTTAAAAAATTGATCCATAAAACTAAGCAATTAGAAAGTGTAAAAATCACCACTATTAAGCATCACACTTCAATCCATCAAAATAAACTTGACCAATAGATTATCAATATCATTCTCAAAATTAATTAACAAGAAAGTTATAATTTTAATTTTAGATAAATTTTAAAAAATATTGGTGATAACAATCATGAATCCAACTATACAAACTTAATCCAAAATTTAGAATCTACAACTTCAATTCCATCATCACCTTGTGAATTTCCCCACTAACCTAAATTTTTTAGCAATTCTTTACAACTACACAATTCTAGAGAAAGTAATGATCTTGAGTAAAAGGCATTCTTGGTGCTCAAGAGTAAAAAGTACATCTTATAGGCGGTTTACACCACAGACTAAGAACCGTAATTAAGGGAAATGCAATAATTCCATGGTCTCACTTTAGATAAATGTATTTTTCAAAGCCATAGGGCCTCTAGGCTCCCACTAAATGTATACCAAACTTGAACAAGAAATATTGACTAAATACTCTAAAAAGTGGGTGTGCTCATTTTTAAATGATTGATTGTTAATGCCAATTATGAAACATTCGTCCCTCATCACAAAAAAAAATCTATTAATTTTAAGATAGCATTTCATGCCTATGGTCTTCTTATTTTGCCTTTAAAAAGTCATTTTTGCCTCTGTCACCACAAAATTTGAGGGAGCCTTCAATATTATCCACTAGGCTCGTTTTTAGTCCTTTTAAGGACCTCATCTCCTTAGGTCATTTTTTTATTCTAATATTTTTAAACCGAAGTAATCTCGGGACAAGTTCATAGAGTCAATCAAAGATTTTATATCTCCATGAATGATGGGATAAGTTTTTGGTTTGTAGTGTAAATTGCCCTTTACCTCCAGTATCAAAAAAGAACCACAAGGAATTTGGTAACACCATAGCAATTTCATCACTTAGTGAACAAACGTTTATTTTTTTGGAAAATAAAGGCTCGCCTCTCAAAGAATTGAATTTCTCAAATTATTTTTTTTCGCAAAAAATTAGTAAAAATGAGTCCCTTAAATGGCTTAGAAATAACAAAACATTGCAAAAATTGATTTATTTTGTTTTCATTCATGTATCTTCATATTTTTTTAATTTTAAGGTTTTTTTTGTTTTTTTGTTTTTTTGTTTTTAGAGTTACTTTGGACCATGGTTACCGGAGTACGGAGAATATGCTGTATTTGTTCCAGGAATCTTTCACATACATGCAAATTTTTTGTACTTCTAAGTATTTAGAATATTCTGATGATGGTTATTTACAAGTACGTAAAATAAACTCGAAGTACGTATAAATCTAGCCAGAAGTACGTAGCTAAAATTTGCAAATATAGGAATATTCCTATACTCCGGTAACTTTGCTTTGGACGAACGTGCTATAGTACTACGGGAAGTTGACACCTAAAGCTCCTCCTCAAAAGACAGAACAGGCTCATCCGTCCTCAGAAAGTAGTACTGTGACCTTAAAAAAGAAGGACACCTGTATTTCTCTTATTGAAGCCCCACAAACCTCCTTATATTCTCTTCTTCCTCTTACCCGGCAGTCTGAGAACACTTCCTAATAGACTCAGGCGCAGCGGATATTAACAGTGAGTATTAGCAGGAGCGTAACCTAAGACAATACCAACCAGTGGTGATTTTTCACAAGGTCCCCAACATGTCCAGGGACATGTTATGAAAAAAATAACATTTCTTGTGGACGGGTTCTCTGAAAATGAACCGGTTTTTGGACGTGTAAAATTCACTTTGGACGGGTTCTAAAAATTTTTTAAAAAATTGGACCATTTTTCCCAAAAAAATGTATGATGCAAATATCAATTACGTCACGTCATGTATGACATGTGAATGTGAACATAATGGAGTCAAATCACTAATACCTAATCAAAATACCAATCTTCAAAAGCTTGATTCACCTGCACACATTAATTCTTCAACCACAATATATAGAACCTTTTAAGCACAATGTCAAAGATTTAAATTAAAGGTAATCTATGCAATTGTATTAAAATTAAGTTTATATAAACATGTTCAATTTTTACAAAAAAAAAAAGAACTTACCATTCAAACAAGTGGATGAATTCTCCTATCCTTCATGTTTTCCCAAACAAGCATCACTGCATTCCAATTGATGTTTTCAACTGGAATGTTTGCACATGAAATGCGCATCAAAGCATCCAAAGTCTCTAACTTCAAGCTAGTACGGAGATGACTCTTGATCACGTTCTGTTTGGAAAAACCCCTCTCACATTTTGCCGTGGCCCGTGCTCACAGGAATCACTATAACTCTCCTCCACAAGTTACTCAAACCAGGCCAATTGATGGACCACTCTGGAGTTGTACCTGCAAACTCCCATGCTTCAAATAAAGACTTATTTGGGATCATCTCTCTCATGGTCTCTACCATCTCCAAGCACTCACCTCAACACTGATCTTCTTCTGCTTCAGAACTCTGGAACTTCACAAATAACCTCTCCAATCATTCCTGAGTAATACGAGTCCTCTCCTCATCATCTGCAGGATAGAGATTCGGGCTGAAGAGCCTGCATGCATTGAAGATGCCTAAGTCTGGAAACATGTTATTCAATGCATCCACCACCTTCTGCACATACTCTGCCCCAATAAGTCTGCACTCCTCAATAGTACCAGCTCTCCCAGTAACACTCTCCAAATGCATTGGATATGTTCTCATGCCACCATCTGCAACTGGATACTCCATCTCCATAGAAGTTGCACAGGTCTCCAAAAATGACCACAATGCCTTTGAACCTCTTCCAAATGCTGCACCTCTAGCTGCTAGAAAACGTCTGCTCAATATATTGATACAAATGTTTAAATGACCTCCAATCTGAGTAATATCCACATGGTCACTCTGAAATAGCTTATTGAGTTTATTCAACTCAGTAAGAATATCCACAAGTAACCGTAGAAGAAATTGAAACTGAAAGGATGTAAGTTTACGATACCACATTTCTTCTTCTTCACGGAAGAGCTCCAGAAATGAGGGCATGCAATCCAATACCCGCTGCATCACTTGTCCACGGGATAACCATCGAACTCTATGTATGTGGAGAACAACCAATGGATCTATCGCAAACTCCACCATCAGCTGATTAAGTTGTGTTCGCCGTAATGATGACCTGCCCACCCACGTGTATGCAAAGTTGGAGAAATCATCCAAAACCCGCAGCTCCGGTGATGCCTCAGCTGCATCAATGGCTGCCAATGCATCTCTAAACAAACACATGAATTAATTAGTGATTATATTACATTATAGAAAATAATGAAAGTCATAAAAAAGATCTTAAAATCAAAGACTCACCTATGTGCAATGCAATGCACATTAATAAGTGTTGGTACATCTGCTCAAAGTCTGCCTGCTAGTCCTTGTCCCACCCCAATCATAGAAGCTGCTCCATCAGTAGCTAAAGCCACTAACTTCTCCAGAGGCCACTGGAACTCCTCCAGTAAATCCACCACATTTCTATAGAATACCTCTTCTGTGGCTCATGGAACACCAGACAAACCAACATACTGCATGCGTGGAGGGCCTTAGCCACCAAGAGGTAAACTGCAAACATAGACAATCAAATGCTGCTCTAGACTACGATCGGTTGATTCATCTACAAGAAGAGAAATCACCGGTGAATCTCTAACTTCTGAAAGATCAACATCCCTCAAATGCTGTGAAATGGCCCACAAAAAATCATATGTAGATTGTCTACTAGTGTAAGCACCGTACTCATCATTGACAGGCATGTCTGGAGCCCTGAGGTGTCTAATTATCTGACACATACCCTCATACTGGTTCATAGCTCTATCATTAACTACCAAATGGTATAAAATCTTCATACAATATACAATTCTGGCACTCTCGGCATCAATGGCATTTACCACGTGTCTAGCCATGGCAACTGCCTCAGGGTTATTTCTCACCGGTCTCCATCTGAGCATGGCATGAGCATGAAGGGTTGATCCTTCGTGCTCCTTCATAGCTGAAAGTTGCAATGATTCACAACCTTCTCCTCTAGTCCTCCATCGTGAGTTTTGACCAGCTGCTGTACATGCTGCACACTTCACGTAGGGCTTCTGTCTAGGGGGAGCAATGTGCATCAACCAGGGCCTTCCCTGACGCCATGATGGCATAAACTTCTTCCTCCTTGGAGGCCGTCCTCCACCACCATGAACTGGAACCTATACTCCTACACTATCCTCATCATTTGCACTATCATCCAAATCATTGTCCTCCCCCATCTCAATGTCCTCCTCAATATCCTGATGATCTTGAATACCACCATGCTCTACCTCAACATCAGGAATACCACGTGGAGAACCCCTAACAGAGGATTCTGACAGCTCAGGCACTTCATTCCTCCCATCACTCAAAGTTTGAGAAGAAGAAGATGGCCTAAACATATGGAGAATGCTTTGTTGCCGGGCATCTCTCCTCTGTCTGGATACTCCAGACACTGGCAAAGACATGATTGCAATGCAAATTCAAAACACATCAATCACCACTCACATGAAATGCATAAACCCTAAATGTGTGACTTGCTCTAAATCTAGACTCTATGTTCATTCTTCTACACATTATTTCTTTAGCACTTGAAAAAAAGATGAAATAATAAAATATTAAAAAACGTACCTTCAAGCACTTGCCACCTACTGAAATCAAAGAGCTGAAGCTCAAAAAACATGAGCTCCCAAAAACCTGCGCTCCTGCCCACCACTCTGCACTAGCCAGCCTGCAACTACTGCAGCACTGCTCTGTGCAATGCCTGCCGCAGGCTGTTGCCTGGCTCAGCAGCCAGGCCGGGCCGGGTCGGGCCAAGGGGCCGGGCCAGGTCGGGCTCTTGAGCCAGACACCGAGCCAGGTTGCGAGGCAGGGAGCCAGGCAGGGGGCCATTAGGCCCTGTTTACTAAGCCTGTGGTTTTTTTAATTTTTATTTTTTTTAATTTTTATATATATATATATATATATAAATTTACAAATACTACAGGACGAGTCTTATTATTTTCAACCGGTTTTGGAACGGGTTGTATTTTTTTTAACCTTTCCATGGACGGGTTGGTTTTGAAATTACTGGTTTTGGGACGGGTTCCATTTTTTTTTTGCCTTTCAATTCAAGGTTTTTGGACATAGACTGGTTGAGACTTTGTGAAAAATCAGCCCTGATACCAACGACTAGATACAATTACCCCACCACAGACCCACACAGTACTCAATAATGCCTCCAAGATATCACCTCTTATTTCAAGAATCCACCTTACAAGGCACTTCTTTTAGACTTCGTACCGTAGGTTCATAGCAGCTTGGGCACTCTTTTGCTCAATAATTAATTAAAGTGGAAAAAGTGGTTAGGCAGTTTGAAAAATAATATCTCAAAAGTTGGGCAACTCTAAAGGATAATTAAATATAAGTTAGGCATTCATTCAAGTTTTGTAATTAGTTAGGGTTACTTTCAAAATGGATGACGGCTCCTTATATATTTGACTTTACCCTAATCACTTGCATTAGGAACCTTAGAGCATCCCCAGTAGTACTATAAACCTGAAAGCGAAAAGCGGAAAGATGTGGAAAGACGTGAATTGCAGTTCAGGCCAGTAGGGGAAAAGTCTGTATTCAAGCCTGTAAGCTTGTAATTTACAGGTTGAAACCTGGTTTTGGAAGGTTTTCTAGGGGCAAACCTGTAAACTCGTAAACGGTTTTGGAATGTTTTGCTTTGGAAAGTCACTCAGGTTTGGAAGAACGACGTTCTCACGATTACAGGCTTACAGGTTTACAATACTACTGGGGATGCTCTTAAGCAGACCTCTTGTAGTATACCGTAGGTTCATAGCAGCTTCGTTCAACCCAACGGATTGAGCCCCCAAGACCCTTGTGAGCTTCACATCAAGCATAAGTGTTACCTGAAGTTGTGGAGTTCATGACGTGTTAAAGTCACTGTAGAATATATTTGGCACTATTTTGTTGGATTTTCTCTCATGCCACTTGAATTTACGTAAGTTTAGGCAGTTTTGTAATTTCATTTATTCATTTTTGGGCAATTTCAGTCATGAATTTCCGAAAAATTTAGGCAGTCTTGTAAATAATTATTTTCTGCCCAAGCTGCTATGAACCTACGGTATGCACTGTGCATGTCCAACGTAAGGAGCCCGTCTTTCACTAGACTACCCACTTTCACAAAAACATCCCAAGCCTTAAATATTTTTCCCCTATCTAACTACCCTTCTAACTACCCTTCGAACGAGCCGCCAAAACCCAAGCAGTTACTAACAGATTAGTTTCTACTCCAACTAATTACTGGTAGCTATCTAACCACTTCTAGTTGTGTCTGTCCAGTGGTGCAAACCTCCAGATCAGCCCTTGCACTTGCCGTGTTGGACCCGCCAGGTAGCGAAATCCACGCCACAGTACTACTGACTACTTCCCAATCAAATGAACATCATCGTCACCAAAGCACTAACTCACTTTCACAGCAACCCAAGCTCTGTTGCTGCTACTGCAACTGCGGTGCTCCTCCCTCCCCATCGCTAGGGTTTAAGCCCCCCACCGCAGTCCCCTCTTCAATCCCACACACCACCACCTCCACCGCCATTCCAACCAATTCCGGCGCTTCACACACCAACAACAAACATCACCAATACCAGCTCCAGCTCCAACTTCTTCATCATCATCATCTTCCAATTCACTCATCTCCTCCTCAAGACACAGGCTCAGTCTTACCTCCAGAGCTCCGAGCACAGCAATTCATGGAGTATTGCATTCGTATCATCACCTAGCACATGTTTGGCTCATCGTTAGGGACCACCTGAGGATATGTTATTGTGAGGATGTGTGATTGTTGCGGTTTTGGTGGAATTTGGGAGATTTTGGGAGGTTTTGGGATGTGTTAGGGTTTAGTGGGGTTTGGAGGGGGGAGGACTAGTATGAGCGCAATTGGGGGTGGGAGATGGATGCGTCAATCGGGGAGTGGAGAGATGGGAGTTGAATTTGGGAGTGGGATTGAGGGGGTTGGGATTGGAGTTGGAGTTGAGGAGGGGAGATGGCGTTCGGGGGGCAAGTGGCGGGGCCAGCGGGGTGTTGCAGCCAGGTGCGGGGGGTGCTGCGTTTGTCGATGCCGGTGGCGCGGGGGGCTTACTGCCAGGTGCGGAGTTTTGCGTCGCCGGTGAGGGTGCCGGGAGGGAGGCCGTTTTTGCTCTTGAGGTTGCTGCCGCGGTTTCATGGTTTAGTTGTGCCGAGGGGGCGGGATTCGCTGCGGTATGGGGGTCGGGGGGAGCGTCTTCCGTTGTGTAAGAGTCCGTTTCGCAGTGTGATGACGGTGGCGGCCGCGGCGGAGGTTCCCGCGGTCGTGAAGCCGGTGGAGGAGCAGCTCGTGCGGAAGGGGATTCTGTTGCATTCTTATGGGCCTGGTACGGTGCGGGGGATTTGCCCGGAGTGCAAGGGGGGGTCGTCCGGGGAGCTGTCGTTGGCGGTGACGATTTCGGAGGAGGATGACGCGCCGGCGGTTTGGGTGTGTCATAGGGGTTCTTGCGGGTGGAAAGGTAGTACATGGAAGGGGCCTTTGGCTGCGCCGGTGGGGCAGAAAGGGAATGGGGCGGCGTATAAGGTTGGGAAGATTGTGAAGCGTTCTGTGGTGAAGAAGGAGCACACCGCGGAGAGTCTTAGGCTTGAGGCAGTGCAGGCGCAGGTTTTGAGTTATTTTAAGAAGAGGGGTTTGTCTGAGGCGACGATTCGTGAGAATAATGTTGCACAGCATCGTATAAATGCCACAGACCTCGCAATTGCGTTTCCTTATGTGCAGGATGGGAAGATTTTGAATTGCAAGTATCGGGATGCGAACAAGCGGTTTTGGCAGGTGAAGGAGTCAGCGAAGGTGCTGTATGGGTTGGATCACATCAAGGGCAATAGGGAGATTGTGATCGTGGAGGGGGAGTTTGATAAGCTGGCTATGTATGAGGCGGGTATCGTGAATTGTGTTAGTGTTCCTGATGGCGCTCCGGCGAAAGTCTCTGGAGACGAAGTTCCTTCTCCGAGTGAGGATAAGAAGTATGAGTATCTTTGGAACTGCAAGGACTATTTCAAGGATGCAACGCGCATCATCTTGGCCACTGATTCTGATGAGCCTGGACAGGCGTTGGCAGAGGAGCTTGCTCGCCGACTTGGACGAGAGCGCTGCTGGAGGGTCATGTGGCCGGAAGATGAGAATGGGAAGCATTACAAGGATGCCAATGAGGTGCTCATGTCTTTAGGATCAGAAGGTGTGAAGGATCTCATAAAGAATGCAGAACTGTACCCCATTCGAGGACTTTTTAATTTCCGGCAGTTTTTTAGAGAAATTGATGATTACTACTATCTTCGCCTGGGTGATGAGCGAGGGGTCTCTACTGGCTGGCGCGGCCTTGACGAGATTTACAGGGTTGTGCCTGGTGAACTCACTGTCGTTACAGGAGTCCCGAATTCTGGCAAGAGTGAGTGGATCGATGCGCTTATTTGTAACCTGAACAGGAACAAGAAGTGGACATTTGGTCTTTGTTCAATGGAGAACAAGGTACGTGAGCATGCTAGGAAGCTGATAGAGAAGCACATTCATCAACCATTTTTCGATGCGCCTTATTCTAGGTCCACACCCCGGATGGGCAAAGAGGATCTGGAACGAGGTAAGAAATGGTTGCAAGATACTTTTTTTCTCATCAGACACGAGGACGAGGAGCTTCCTTCAGTCGACTGGGTGTTGAATCTTGCGAAGGCGGCTGTGATGAGGCACGGGATTCGTGGGCTTGTGATTGACCCTTACAACGAGCTTGATCATCAACGACCTGGTAATCAAACCGAAACGGAGTATGTGAGTCAAATGCTCACAAAGATCAAGCGGTTTGCCCAGCACCATGATTGTCATGTCTGGTTTGTTGCACATCCGAGGCAATTGCAAGTATGGAGAGGTGAAGCGCCTGGCTTGTACGATATTAGTGGCAGTGCCCATTTCATCAACAAGTGTGACAATGGCATTGTCATCCACCGCAACCGCGACGAAACCATGGGGCCTCTTGACCAAGTGAAAGTGCTTGTGAGGAAAGTTCGCAACAAGGCGGCTGGAACCATTGGTGAAGCCACATTACGATACAACAGAGTGACTGGAGATTATGAGGATGTAAGGGAGCCTTAGATTTAGCAAGTCCAGCTCATGCTTAAAATGTAGTAGGAATAGCTCACTTATCCCCCCATTTTCACCTCCAATTCCCCAGCAGGAAGTTCTTGTGGTGAATCATCTGGATCATGTGATCCTTCAATATTTTTTTATAGAAGCCGAGCAAGTGAAACTTTAATCTAAACCCGTGGGTTCTACTTGTTTGGATTGCATCTATTAAACTCAATACGTCTGAATCTGATTCATGTCTCACATTCCTCAGGTCACACGAAACTGGGTTCAATTTAGGTCTTCATTTCGGGAAGGCCATTGCCATAACCATCCGTATCGATTCACAATCCTTGGCAAAACAGCGGCCGAAACTGTTCAAGTTTTGCATCATCAAAGTCTATCTACATTCATCGATACCTGAAGGGATGTGAGAAATGAAAATGCTGACTCGATTGGGCAGGTTCGTGAATAATCCATCTTGAGCAAAACAAACTGTTCGAACATCTTCCAAACTGATCCGGAAGTTGGAAGCATACCACCTTGTTCGACACACAAGACAGACAGGGTTCATACTGACAGACGACGGCATCCGTCACCGCTCACCCTCCATCTGCGAGAGACCCGTGACTTATTATTATCATTTCATTCTACACTACGGGCCGCTTTCCATATCTCACCCTCCATGGAAAAATCAAACTTGTTAAAAATAGATTTTTTGGACCTTATCATCAAATATTCAACCTAACCGTAAAACTTGATCACTGAGCAATTTAGCAAATGCACCCCAAATTCTATTTTTATCCAGTTTGGTTTTTTCCATGGAGGGTGAAATATTGAGGCCTCATGGCCGATTGCATGAAAATTCAGCTCATTTTTGAGTGGAGGCCGGTTTCAATTACCCATTACAATAAGATAATAACTCGGGCCAATTTTTCCATATGTAATGGCTATGGGGCCAAGAAGCTAAGCAGATCCATTAAATCCAAAACAATTCAGCCTTTATTTTTCTTTTCATTGCCATTTGTACAAAATGGATGAACAAAGACATAAGATTTTACTGGCTCTTGAGTTTTTCATGGCCATGCGACATGTTGTGGCGGTTATTGCAATATTGCAAAAACTTGTTTTGAATCAACATTATGGTGCTATGGAGATGATTTTTGCTATGATGGTTGCTCAGGGTAGTGCCTCTAGGAAGACAGGGAGTATTTGGATAAATGACCAAAGCAATGAATTTGCGGACAAGTTATTATTTGGTTAAGTTATTCAGGCAACATACAAAGTTACTTCCTAAAACTTTTGATTATTTGTGCGGTATTTTATCTCCATCATTGAGACGTCAAAATGCAAATTTTATAGCAGCGATTCCTCTTAGAGATCGGATTGTTCTTTCATTAAATAGAATTAGTAGTGAAATTCATTACGTCGTTGTGCTAAAATTTATGGAATTCATAAGAGCACTACATCTATAATTGTTAAAGACTTTTGTACAACAATTGAGAAGCATTTGAAACCATTAGTGATTAAGAAAATATCTAGAATTTCTTTGAGTAGAATTATAACCGAATTTGAAGAGCTCAGGGACTTTCTTATGTGATGGGAGCAATCAACGGAATCCGCATATATATCATTGTTCTTCCTACAGATCACACTTCATATTACTACAAAAAAGGTTTTTATTCAACTATACTTCAAGGTAGAATGGATAGCAAATGCAAGTTCTGGGTTTGCAATTTTGGATGGGTTGGACGTTGCTATGATAGGACTTTGTTCTAAAAGTTAAAACACAAATATTGAAAAAATAGTGTTGAAGTGTGAGCTATTACCTTACAAATTAATAAGTCATACTACTTATTCAATGAGACTAGGTTTTCATTCTCCTTTCAGAGATGAAAAAGGAGGATTACGTAGTGCAAAAAGACAATGGAATTTTATTCAGTCATCAACAAAAATGGCAATAGATAAGGCTTTTGGAATGTTGAAAGGAAGGAAGAAGATGAATTGAAGAGAATGTGGTTTCAACGTGCATTTGTTTCCATAACTTGTGTATATTCCATCGAGATAAGTTTGATAATGCATGGTAAAAGAAACAAAAATTTATAGATATTGAAAGATAAATCAACTAAAAGATTTATAGAATTTTCATATATTTATGGCAACTAAAGAGATGAAAAGACATTTGAAAATGAAGGAGGTTGAAGCTGAAATGTCATAATGGAAGATTTTGAAGAAACGGAGGTAAACGACATTGACGGTATAAAGGAAGAAGAAGACTTACGTGATAAAATTGTACAAAGAAATAAAGTCAAGGAAGTTAGGATAAAAAATATGCTTGTACAAGTTATACAATCATGTACATTACTAACTCAATCATTTAGCGAACCACATTTGAGGATGGAAGAAAAAATCTTCTTTCTCCGTGACTATGATGTATCTAATTCAGAATAAGAGTAATTCTAGAGCTTATCTATAAACCTATCTATATGCCATTATACCTTTTATCATAAAACATTGATTTCCTGAAAATTCTTGACTATAACAGGATTGTTTCCAGCCATTTTCATAAAAAAAATTATGACATTGCTCTTCAAAACTCGTCTTGGCGCCATTGGTTGCTGGATTAATAATCAGAGTTGTAGATGGAGCTAGAATCTGCTTTGAATGTAAATCTTTGTCAATGCTACCATCAATATTAGCTAAATTGTAAGCAGAGACCGTAACATGTTTAATTACGATTCCGGTATTGAGGTGAGTGAGTCTTACTTTGAAATTCTCAAGGTATCATGTTGTTACTCAAAATAACTCGGTGGCAATGATTCATGATTTAGAGGCATCGATGTCCTCTCAAATCTTGAATCTTCAATAAATTTTCAATCACCTCATTACTAGTCAATTCTATTATGACTCTAAAGATTCAAGGGGCAAGGAAGGGATTATAAATTATACAATATAGTGCGGATAAAACAGATAGCTGCCCACAAGTTGAACAATTCAAGGTTATAGCTTTTAAACATTTGAATTTAAAGACTATTGGCGATTAATCAATATATCACTATGAGAACGGCACAAGATTCATCCATGTGGGCCATTAATCTTATTTCGTTGTCCATGACTAAAACTGATGTGAGGCTATGAACGCAACATAAGGCCAACCTCAAACAAGGTTATCAATGCAAGAATATGCGAGCCTTCAGAATTGACTGGAATAATAAAGCTGCAAGCCACAACCTATAATAAGTCCTTTCAATGTAAGTCTTCAATTGAATTTTAAAACTTCAAAATTATACTTTGGACTTCTTCTAGAATATCAACATTTAAATAGCTACCAAACACAATCTAGAGCTTGATTTCAGATATATGATAGATTTATTTAAAGCCGTGACAATATGCTACAATTTCTTAAAATTTCATTTAAATCAAGACTACCGTTTATAAGTTATACACTTTCAAAGTTTCTTTATCAAAGTTTTAAGTAACAATGAATACTACAGGACATTTTTGTTCATAACTCAAGATTTCCAAATCAAGTGATTGAATGATTTGTAATCAAGTGATTGAATGGTCATTGAAGCTAAAAGCAATGGCTTATTTTACTAAAAATACGACTGATTCTTTATTCTTCATTGTTGTTTTCAATGCATCATTTATATACTATTTGATAATTCATAGAATTGGGTAAGCTGAGATTTTCAAAATAATTCATCTTTTTTGTACAACTAATACAAGTTAATATAATTTAAACTACTTCTTACAAATTCTTCTATTATGGCCATGAGCCTTGTATTAAAAGATCCTTCTCCCCATCAGTTTCTTTTACGTACTTCCCCATTTTAGAATCTTCTCTCCTATACTTGCTGGAATTTTTTTGAAGTGTCATTTTTAACTATCTTTCTTACTGCTTTATTATTTTTGAATAGAGAAGTTAATACGTGAGTGCGTCTTCATGCAAGGATGGTGGTTTTGCTTTCAAAGTTCAACCAAATAGCCTAAGCTTGCCGTAAGAAGTTCAATCAAATTTTTGCAACCTACAAAGAAGAACAAATTTGTTAATGGAATTTCAGTACACTATATTAGATTTTTTGGTCAAATGAACTTTGTAAAAATTCTTGGCCAATAATAAATGCATCCAAGTTGCTTCGGCCAATAATTGTTTCATGTTTTTTTGGCATACGGCCTTTGTTTTCTCCCCTTCATTATTTCCACTTTCCACATTTTCTCCTTTCTACATTTTCTCCTTCCTCCATTTTAACGAATGGTGTCTCTTTGGCTTCGGGACTTATCTTCTGTAATTCCTTCATCTCCGTCAAAGATGCTTTAAGGACTTTAAACCTATCAACAATCTAAAAATTTCTCAAGAATCTATTAGCATCCTTTTGCAAATTCTTCTTTACATTTAACGGCCACTCTATATTAAATTCATCTTGCAGAAGAATACATAGATTCTCTAAACAAAAAGGTGCAGTAACAATATTTGATACATTCCGGAGCGGCATATCAAAATGCTTCAATATGATCCGCCATCTTTCTTTGAGAATTTCGATTGCCTTTTCTACAACTATACGAGTACTTCATTGGATATAATTGCAATTAACTTTTCTTCTAGGTAAACTGTCCATATCTCCTTGAAAGGTGAATAATACCTAGGCTCCATTGAATAGGCAACATTCCCAATAAATTTGAATAATAAAAACTTTATTCTCATAGTTTTTTTCTCAATTTCAGATTTCTGAAACAATACCCAATCATGTATTCACTCGGCCCATCCAAAATTATAATCCCAAAATTTCAGTCCGCATCTACAAGTTCATGAAGCAAATATGAATGAAAACCTTTCCTATTAAGATATGCAACTGGATCATGGAAGAGTGCTAATATGGGTATATGTCTACCTTCTATTGCTACTAGTATAAAGTAAATGCCATGCAATGCTTCAAATCTAGAAGCTATTGGTTTTGAGAAAATTAATGGTTAGAGATGAATTCTAATTGCTTTACAACATTCCCTTACAATCATAGAAATTGTATTCAATTCTATGCTACATAAATCTCTAATCATTTGTAATGAATTCCCAGTTGCTAACCAGGGCAAAGTTAGTGGAACTCTACACTCAACAGTAATACTCTCTTTCAGATGTATATCTTGCTTCTTAAAAACAGTCCCCAAAAGAATACATAGGTAATTAAACGTAGATTTATTCACCCTCAATCGACGCTTAAATTCCCTCTACGAAAATGATTTCATAAATATTTGCCCCAAAAACCATCCATATCTTTGAAAACGCCAACAAGTCTTTCCAAAATCCACCTTCTGCCCTTGTATGATAAATACTGCCATCAACATCATTTGGACATTTTCTTGAAAAATTCCAAGTTTTTGCAATGCCAAAATGCCCACAATTACATACTTCATAACCATAAAAATTGAAACAAAAACAACAATTTTTTCCCTTCTAGAATCCATGGTCAAAGAGCGAGAGAGGAAAATTTTAGAAAACCCCCATTCATAGACCAAATAGTAATTTCAAATTTTTGGCAAATAGTACATGGTTTGGCCTTTGGACTTCTCCTTTGGGCCTTCACACTATGGCTGCTCAAAGCCCACAAATGGATTATTTTAATATCACTTTTTAGCCCAAAGGCTTCTCTTCTCTACCTAATTTGGGTCGATGAAATCAAGAGGCTCCTCAACTTTGTCCGAGTCTGAACCGGCCCTAAGTGTTAAACAGCCCTAAGTGTTAAACAACCCTAAGTGTTAAACGGCCCTAAGTGTAAAAAGGTTGGGGCTAATTTCAGAATTTAGCCAATCACTAGTGAGGATTTCAGCCCTAAAAGATTTCAGCCCTAAAAGATTTCAGCCCTAAAAGATTTCAGCCCTCAACCACACTGAATTGGCTCGGCCCCTTGATGAAAAGCGGCCCCAAGTCATTTCGTTGCTCGCCATTGACGCAGAAGTGGGTCGTCGTCAAGCTTTTCCTTGCAAGGCGGAGGCTCCGGCTCTTTTTTGCAGATATTTTGGTCGTTCCGAGCGTCTTTACGGTGCGTTCTAGTGGAGCTTCAGGGTGGCGGAATCTGGCACACCAAACTTGCTATCCTTTTCCACACGCATCTCCGGATGTAGTTTCCTACGACGCAGTGAATTTCAGATCAATCGGTGGTCTGTGAGAGGGTTTGTTGCTGGGTAGGGGCGTAGATGCGGGCCTAGAAGCGGAGGAGAAAATCGACGGGCACTCACGACCCAGTTCTCTAATGCGCATGCACCAACCAAATTTGCAGCCTTAAGGTTTTGCCGTTTGCACTATCCCTGCACTTGCCTAAATTTCTTCAGTAGGCTTGCTAGCCTTGGAGATTGCCGTCTTTTCCCACTACGATTGCGAGTTCGTGTTGAGGACTCTTGAGTTTCTGTTGGGTGAAATCGTCTCTTCATGATATTGGGTCTGATTTGTTTCGACCTTCCAGTGAATTATTTGCCGTGGTGAGTTCGATCGCTCATGTCTTATTCTTATTCTCGTTAAGGGCCTCGAATGTTACAGGCGTGGCAATAGTCTCTTTCTTCATAAATCTTCTCCTGAGTGGTAGACTGTTAGATTACCTCAGCATCTGGGTATGTTCGACATTGTTTTCAGGTTTTGGAATTTCACTCGTGACCTAATTTTTTTGTACTAGAATTGTGGAGATTATATAGTTTTCAAATTGGTTTGGGGAAGGTATTAGAGTTGTTAGAATATGAACAACATTGTTGTCTACTTATGTGTTAAAATTTCTTGCAGGTTCATTCTTGGCATTCTTTGGAGGACGTTGACCCTACCATTTTAAACCAGGCGTTGTATTTTTACTATTTTGGCGAAGGGCGAAGTGTAAGCAGTTCGCCATTTCAACGTGAAGAACCCAGTGCTTGAGTTTAGGTGCATCTCGGCCTAGTATTCTGGGCACGAATGGAGGTTCTGTCTGTTGGCAGAACTTGTGTAGGTTCTACTTCTTTGAGTAACATCGACAGGAAACTAAAAAAATCGTCAACATGTCAAGTGATAGCTCGAAACTCTTCTTCCTTCCTTGGCTTCACGCTTTTGCCAAAAGGTCTTTCCTTCCCTAGTTCTTTGAAACGCCAAGAAGGGCGCTCAGTGAGAAGGGTACCGTCAGCTTTGTTGAACTCACATGAGTACAGGAAACAAAAGCTCGAGAAGGTGTTTTTGAAGGAAATGGGGTCTGATACCTTCGAAAGTGATAACGATGAGGATCTGTGCCCTATTGAATGTGTTCGCGAGATCCACAAACTGAGTGAGCTGGAGCATGTAATTGAAGACTCAAGGACCAATGGTGCTTTAGTTGTCGTGGATTTCTTTCGTTCTTCGTGTGGGAGTTGCCGGTACATCGAAAAAGGATTTCAGAAGCTTTGCAAAGGAGCTGGCAATGGCGAAGCTTCTGTACTATTTTTGAAACACAATGTAAGTCTGACTTGTTCTATGTCTTTCTGGCTTCACAAATGTCCTCAGTTAATGACTCTCCAATTTGTTGTTACTTAGCAATATTCGCTGTCTAAAACAAACCTAAAGCAATTCAATTTCTACATAATTATTGTTAAAAGCACCTCTAACTGCTATTCCAGCTTATCAAATGATAATCTCACAACAGTTCTTACAGGTCCTTGTGATTTATTTTTCATCTGTCGATTTCCAACTTAACTTTAGGAACTGGTCTGTTCACAACTGGAAGTGGATAGCTTGCTTCTTCTAATTTATTCTGCGTTTGGAGAAACTATTTTGCAGCTATTACAGGCTTGACTACATTGTGTGTGCAGACTGTGGACGAGTATGACGAAGAGTCCGACATAGCAGAGAAGTTTAGAATAAAGGTTCGTTACAAAACATTTTGTCGGTGAATTTCTCTGGTTGCATCTCTGCATGAATCTAGTGCTCTGAGGAGGTCCTGGACATTGATGTACGTGATTAGGCTTTGTATCACTCTTATTTGTGTTCTCAGGCTCCTGATCTGACAACCAGTATGTTGATGCATGCAGCTTGTGCCACTGTTCCATTTCTACAAGAATGGAGAGCTCGTGGAATCATTCCCAACTCGTGACAAGGCTAAAATTCTGGAAGCGATTTACAAGCACTTGGATGTGGATCAGACAATCGAAGAGTGGAGTGACATTCACGTTCTTAAGTAAGATGCTCGCTTCATGTCTGGATGTTTCATGCTGGAATTCTGTGGTTACAGAATACATGATTATTCACGATGGAGAATCTGAAGAGTACGTGACTAAGCATGGTGTACACCGTCTCTCCAAAATTGCCAGCTCTTGAGATTTCTTTTTTTGCACCATCTGATTCAATTGTTAGCCTTCACGGTCTCTCGCATGGTTACAACTTGGTCACCAAAAATAAAATGATCACACATTGATACGTAGAACATAGTATTTTGAGGAAAGGAAGTATAAAACAGGCTTTAAGTTTTAATGAGGTAGTTCATTTTGAAAGATGTACTATGTATATTCTTCTAGTATATCTGAATACAACTCTGTTCAAGCAATTGCAGGCTGCTTCTCAAAGTGGATGGTATCCAAGTGGCAGTTAAATTTTATCTATTATTCAGTAGAGATCTTTCATTATACAATAGATTATCAACTTAAGAGTGTTGCAAGCATATCGAACATAATTGGAAACATATATTTGTATGTATCAAAACATGCATTTTCTGCTGGATGGTCTTAAAGGGGAAGTTCCGGGTCCAAAGTGGAGTTATTCCATTTTATAAGTCAAAAGTAAGTCAAAAGTAAGTCATCTTCCATGTAAAATATTGAGATTGAAGTTTGTAATTATTATGGAAAATATCTATCATATATAAAACTTGGAATTTAAATTTAAAAAAATCTAGTAATATATTAGAATATTTTCATTGGAATGTGCTTCAATTAGATGAATGAAACATTATGGTATTGAAGTTTGTGTATCAAACATATGCATAATTTAAATAATAAAAAAAAAACTTCCAAAAACGATCTGATTGAGAAAATGATCAAATTTATAAATAACTTTATAATTAATCATTCATTACAAAATCAATGGTCTCCAAAGCATGTTGTTAGGAAATTAACTTTTTTACATCAACTATACCACCATTTAAAAACTATTACAATTGCAAATAAATGAGGTTATCTGTAGAAATGCAATGAGAAGATAGGAATATTTATCAATTTTTAAACTTACAAAAAAATAACATGGCTATTCCAGAATACATATTGCTCTTCTTCATTCTATTTGACACACCTTAAGATGATCCTTATTACAAACACCTTATCTGTATACATCAAAGAATTAACCACCCCATTTAATTTCGACTACTCACTTCATACGCACATCAGAAGTTCCTATTTCCAGTCACATATGTTTGAAGGGTATTTTCTATTTTTATTTATAATTTCTATCTGGATTAGGCCGTGTCCCCCAAGCAGGATACGCTTCATCCATCCAAAGCCATCACTATCATCCACACCAATCATCGCTCTCCCAAGACGTGGGGACCTCAAGGTTCACCCATAAATACAATACTCGGAGAAAGTTGAAACTAAAGTATAGGATCATAGGTAGGAATATGAGCATATATACAAGTAGAAAAGGAAGTGCATCAAGCCAACAACTTAGGGCTTTGCATTTCCAGGGTTCCATGTTTTTGAATTTTTGTGACAATTTTGCTATATCAACACATGTTTGATCATCAATATATGTTGTAATACCTTACCATATCCAACAAGCAGCTACAAGGGGGGGAGATGAGTAGCTAAGGAGCTCCACGTTTTCCGGTGAGGAGAGGCTTAGGGAGTTAGTCGTTTGAGAGAAAGTGTGCAGGCAGCTTAGGGGCTGGATTTGCTGTGGAGTCCTATGTACACTTGCTGGATCTGCGATTTGTGTGTGGGTAGAGAATATGTGTTGGAAAGGACTCAGGTTTGGTAGAAACTAGATCTGTTGCAAACTTGTGCTGGAAGTATAGTGAAGACAAGCAATGGGCTGGGACATGTGTTGGTGCTCTGTTTCCTTTCTACCCACAAACTTTGCACCTCAGATCTAGTATCCATCACTCTCAGATGGTGTAAGGGATTCTATGAAGCCCACATACCAAACTCCCTAGTCTCTCCAGATCCGGAATATCAGCATTTGCAAATGGTCAAGACGCAACGCACACAGGGGCAGTTTTCTCCCTACCTCACTACTCTTCTATTCATTCCTTTTGCATTGCTCATGATTGAAACTGTTCACACTCACTGTTACAGTTTGGAAACCTTAGATAGAATGAGAACTAGACACTGCATGAATGCCTACACCTCACTCCAACACTACACAAATTGCTCTATGTATCAGATCTACACTAACAACTATGTATACAAGTATTGTATAGATTGCTTTGGTTGCAGCAAGCTCAAGCAGTCGACCCAGAACCTGCAATCGCAACGCTCCACTCTCAACTACCTAAGTGCAGTTGCAGCAAGAAGAATCCAGCAGAATGCTGTCACCTTCTTTGGACACCAGCGTCAACCGCTCAATCAGCTACCGCATCGCCAGATCTGCAAGCAGGTCGATAGCGAGCCGCGAAACAAGGAGATAGAAATTGGCTTTGCAAGATCCAAGCAGAGTGACGAGCAGGGCAGTCAACTACATCAAGCACTGACACAACAATCACGACAAAGGTCAGCAATGCCGAGACCAACACAATCCGCAGAAGTCACATCAACGCTGCAACACAGAACCACACTGCAACGCTACAACACAGAACTGCGCATCAACGCTGTAACACAGAACCGCACGCAACGGACAACTCAACTGCAACAAGCAACGAAGGCCAGCATGAGCAGACTACACCAAGGATACGAAGATCCCCAACCTGCAACTGAAGACTCCGAAGAGAAGATCAACGCCGAGGGAGTGGAAGAGACCACCGATCCTACGAAGACAAAGTCAGCAGCTACGTCCCTCTCGAAGGCCACAGATAGCGTGAGGACCGAATCAGCTATAAAGCAAACCGTCGGAGAGCATGCAGCTGAGAAGATCAACATCTCGAGAGACATCAGAGACTTCGAAGAGAACATCACAGCTCCACATCAGGAACCTGCACCACAAGCAACCGCATCTCAAGGACCTGCACTGCAAGCGACTGCACAGCAAGCACCCGTACCTCAAACACCTTCACCGCAAGCACATACAGCGCAAGGTAACCAAACAGCAGCGTTCACAACCTCACATAAAGCACCTGCATCAAGACCTGAAGAACACTCCAAGGCAATCAAGAGCAGCAGAAGACACCGAAATAATTGTACGAGCCACAAGAGTAACGACTCACCTCAAACCGGCAGGAGCAAGCTGCAGCGCCGAACAACTCCCCGAAGCTGCAGGGATAACACCAAGGTGAAGCAGCATGGAGCAGCGCAGGTACAGCACCAAGCGATTGGTGTCCTTTGCAAAACAAGGAAATGCAGAGAAACAGAAGACGGCAATTCAGATAGTACCAAGTATGTCCACCTGAATGAGCTCACATCGAAGCAAAATAAAGGTCGCCGCAATGGAGATGCTGCAGCGTCAAGCACAAGCACGCCAATGCATCAGGTAAGAAACCCTAACCCAATCTCATGTTCAAACCGGTTAAAACTCAGTCAAAAGGCTCAATTATTGTACATAATTTTACCTAGAAAAATTATTATCCACACTTCTAAACCACACACTGCTAGAAAGAGGAAATCCAACGGCCAGTCCACCGCAAACCCTAAAACATATTACCAGCCGCCTAAAGAATTACCTTCAAACAATAACCTAAAAATCCAACATAAGCAAATGAACAGTAGGAGAATAATCATGTACATAAGCGTAACCCACAAAGCATTCTCCCTCTCTCACACACACAAAGTGCACCCCACAGTGCATAGGAGAATTGTCCTCCCTGATTCTGTGTCTCAGTTAGTTTTTGATTTTGAGGAAAGGATAGATAGGCGTACCTTCTGTGAGAGGAGAGCAGTTGCAGCAAGGATTGTGTGCATTCTTAGCATAGCAGAGAAGCAGCGGCAAGTGGCGTTGGTAAAGGCAAAAGACGCGGTGCAACAACTTCGGACAGACACTGCGAAGGCAAGAGGAGGCGCAGTGTTGCTTACATTGCAGAAGGCAGTGGCGAGAAGAAGGCGAAAAGGGCAAGAGGAAGGTAACCCTCGAGAGCAGCAAGGCAACTCAGCTGGTGTACCATCGAAACGAGTTGAAGGGCCGAAGGCTGCGGTATCGAAGGAGGGAGGAAGCTGTGACATCGAAGGTAGGCAGCAGGCTGCGGTGTCGAAAGTGGGCAGCAGGCTGCGATATCGAAGGTGGAGCATACTGAAGACGTCGGAGCGAGAGGCTGAAGGAGCGCTAACGGCTGGAGCGATAGGAGTCGGAGCGAGAAGTGAAGTGCCCAAGACTGCAACGACGAAGGCTGGAGCAAAGGCGTCGGAGCTTGGGAGCAAGGGGGTAGGAGCGTTGGAGCGCCGGAGAATTGCTGCCGGGAACGAGAAGCTTAGCGCAAACCAAGAGCCCACCGGTGCTGTGGTAGTGTGGACTGCGATAGCCCAAGAATTCGCCCAAGATCTGCTGTTGACGGCAAAAGACGAGAAGAGAGAGGGCCAACCGAGCTCTGCAGAGGAGGATGAGAGCACTGCCAGTGTCTTGAAGACGAAGCCGCAGGCCGCAGTAAGCGAGGAATTGAGTCCAACGACGGCGGGAGGTGTAGCCCAAGGGATTTCGGCAGAGGTAGAGGTGATCTCGGCAGCATCACCCTGGCTGCTACCAGAAAGTCGGCGAGGCTGCAGCTCCGCAACTCAGCCAGGTTATTATTTTCAATTTTTCCCATCTGTTTGCTTATCCTACAACCCAACATCGGGATGTTTGTATCTGTGCATGATCACACACTATTATGAACAATATACTGGTTACCTACTTGTCACCAGCAGTGAGCTGGGGCAAGCTTGTCTCTGTGTATTAGACTTTAGGATTCACACCAATTTATTTGTTAAGTTGCTTCATAATTGTAGCAGTTCTAGATTGTTTTACTTGCATTCGTTAGATGTTAGTAAGAGTGGGAAAATTGGTGATTGTAGCAAGTCTACTTTTAACCATCTTCTCACTAACTCCCAATCTTGCTATTACATAGAAATTGAAATGTTGCATGGAACTTATGTGAATGATTTTGAAACCTTGCATTGTATGTATTCTTCTTTGTTATGCAAGCTAACACATTATAGTTGGTACAACCAGTTTGTACCTTACTGTAAATGTGTCCCACAAATTAGCTTTGTTAGAAATGTATGCCTTGGTATTCATTCACACTTCTTCCTCACTGTAAAGCTCCAACTAGGCCCACAACTTAATTTGTGGAATGGGGTTTTCAGTAGGATGATAAGAAGTGCCCTCTTCACATTTAGAATGGAATACCAATACAACTTCTTTGTTTTCTACAGAATGGCATCACCCTCCAATTTTGCATTAACTTCGAAAAAACTCTTTGAGGAAAGTGCTATGGTGGAAGTAGAAGTCCAGAGTCAGAAAAGAACAAGTACTGCTCAAGTTGTGTCTAGCCAAAAGAAGGTCAAGGGCAAAGAAATTCAATTTCAGCGCCCTCCCTTTTGGCTAGGTTTTCATGCTTTAAACCTCCTTGCAAAAGAAAAAGATGCACCAATGGAACCCTCCCATTCTGTGAGCCAATTGGTTAGAATGGGAGTTAGCAATGAAGAGGCATTAGATTGTGTGCAAAGTGAACCGGCTTTTCCATATGTGCTCCAAGAGGAATGGCCCTCGAAGAGGACGGATGGAAAAGAAGGTAACCACTATAATCTCACCCAACTCCCTCATGAACTTGAGGTTGATGAGTTCGGGTTTGCCCTTGACTACCATGTGGCAATCTTTTTTGAACTTGGCGAAATGGAATTATTAAAAGATGATGTTATGGAAATGGTTGTTGCAAGATTGAATCACATGCATATTGAAGTGGGGGATTTACTTGGTGAACCCATTGCAATAATGTGTTACCACGGATCAAAAAAGTGGAGTGGGTCGGTCAAAATTCACCTTAAGGACCCTAAGACGGATGGATGTGGCCTTCTTCAAGGTCTTCGTCCGTTCATCCTTAAATTGGATGGACAACATATCCGGAGGGGAAAGGTGTGTAAAAGCTTCGACTCCATTGCCATTGCTAGTTTACTCTCAATTAGAGTAAACAGCGAGCAATTGAGGGGAAAAAAATGGTATAATATGTATGAAGAAGTTGTGACTGATAGCTTTGAAAGATGCCACGATTTTGAAATTACCAATATCCAAAAAAATGAAGGGGCGGATTTTGCTTGGATAAAAGCACCGTCACCGGATGAGGCAAAAAGGATAAGGTTACTCAAAATCTCCTTTTCCAATGAGCTTATGGATGCAAAATTTGCAAGCAAGGAAAGGATGTCGGATGATGACAAGGCAAGAAAGAATGCAATAGTTCTCATAGCAAAAAATCTCAACAAATCCAAATCTACCATTGCTCTTGAAGAAGGAATCAAGGCACATATGGGTGAGAAAAATGTGATTGGAGTATTTTTTCGCCTTGAGAACTATAAACATGTTGGATCTTGTAACATCCAATGTGCAAGTGCAGCAGTCTATAAAAAGTATGTCAAACAAAATGCAAAGATTTTTGGGAAGTATGTAGAGTTTTGCCCTCATCCAAAGAGTTTGGACGGAGTTAATGCACCAACATCCGAGGAATTAACAAGACTAGGATTCAGTGATGTCAACACTGCCTTAGCTAATACGGTCCAAGCCATGGAGAATGGACCTTCCAACAACCTCTCCAAATCTGAGCTTAACCGCATGGTAGAAGATGCGGTAAATAAAGGAGCAGTAGAAATAAGGAAGGAAATGAGTTTGCTTAAAAACGAGATTGTTGAAGAAGCCAAAGTGTATGCGGACAAAGTACAAGCAGAAGCAAACAAAAACTCAAGAGCTCAAATGGCACTCCTTCAAAAACAATTGAGATTAACTCTTGAATCCATCCAAGCCGACCACCCCGAGACCCTTGAAATTGAGGGACCAATGGATATGTCAAACTAGCTTTGACCAATGTAGCTCCAAATATCTCTACTTTTAGAGTATATATATATACTAAAAATCAAAAACTAATTAAAAACTATAATAAAGTATCCCTAGATACTACCTTTTTAAAAGAATACTTATCACCTCGAACTCATCCAAAATTTAAGATTCATCCAAAATCTCAAATTCATCCAAAATGCAAAATTCATCCAAAATCTAAAAATCATCCAAAATACAGAGTTCATCCAAAGTGCATAATTCATCCAAAATCTAAAAACCATCCAAAATACAGATTCCATCCAAAGTGCATAATTCATCCAAAATCTAAAAACCATCCAAAATACAGATTCCATCCAATATCCAAAATTCATCCAAAATCTAAAAATCATCCAAATTTTCAAATTCATCCAAAATGCAAAATTCATCCAAAATCTAAAAATCATAATATAAAATTCAGAATTCATCCAAAATGCAAAATTCATCCAAAATCTAAAAATCATTCAAAATTCAGAATTCATCCAAAATGCAGAATTCATCCAAAATCTAAAAATCATCCAAAATACAGAATTCACCCAAAATGCAAAATTCATCCAAAATCTATAAACCATCCAAAATACAGAATTCACTCAAAATGCGAAACTCATCCAAAATACAGAATCCATCCAAAATACAAAACTCATCCAAAATCTAAAAACCATCCAAAATACAGAATTCATTCAAAATACGAAACTCATCCAAAATACAGAATCCATCCAAAATGCAAAACTCACTCAAAATATATAAATCATCAAATCTTCAAAGATCATTCTAAATCCAAAATTCATCAAAACCTCAGATTATATTCAAACAACATATTACACCCCGAATTTAAAACCCATCCTAAAATACATGTAAAACTAAAAACCTACCAAAACCATATGCCTCATATAAAAGTCAAAAACCTTCCCAAACTAAGAACCCACTCAATACCTAAAACTCAAATAATATTAAACACTATACAAAAACAAAATCTCTTAAACAAACACTCGACAACTATGGCCTATCAACACCTCAAACAAATAGAATACACCTATCCACATCACGAGAAATTAGAAAATAAGAGAAACAAAAACCACCACATATACAACTGGTTTGCTAACTCAATTACAAATCATTCAACCGAAGTCATTACAACCGCACATTACCTACCCCCATGTCTAGAACAAATAATACCTGCATTACCTAATCTATTTAACACAACAAAATTTATAACAATAAAATATTATAAATTAAATTATAAAAACCCTAAAACTAGTTCTTACCAAGGATACTACTTCGTAAATAAATTAGCCCTACTTCAATGCGGGGACATTGAATCAAACCCAGGGCCAATGCCCAACATACTTAGAACTCATCCAACCGATCACAAGAAAAGAGCTAGAAGATACTTCATCCCTAGCACAATTAAATTACGCCCGGAATACCAACATATTGCAAACTCATTTGCTCCAATTTTACAAACTAACCACCATCTACACCATCTAGCAATCATGGAATTTCCACACCTACATCGATACATACAAATACAAATACAATCTCCACTACCTCACATACTATATGCATTAATCATTACCATACACCCACTAATAAATACGTGTAATAATATATTAGCTCAGCCCCGCAATTACCACTTTAATGATATTTGGACCAATACAGTATTGATCAGACTAGCCAACCTGAGAAACCCTCCGGAAAGACACATCCTCACTCAACACCCTTATACCAAATTCATTGAAATGAACGAAGACCTAATATCCCCAAAAAACTCAATTCACAATGAACTTTACAAATTTATTCATAACCAAGATACACCACCAACACCTATCATACTTCAAAGAAAATTTCCTTTCCTACCAAACAAATTAATCACTGAAGCTTTACGCTGTCTCGAAAGTCTAAATGAATACTCACATCCACCACCCCTTCCAAACATCCCAACACCTCCGCCGAGAATAAACATCAACACCAATGACGAAACAAAAATAATAACTTGGAATGCATCTTCGCTTAACACAGCTTTACCAAACCTACAAAACCTAGTATACAACTCCTCAAGGAGTACGGCAATTATAAACATCCAAGAAACAAAACTCACAGCAACCAAATCCACTAAATGGATACAAAATCTATTTCCTGAGTATAAACTCATTTTTAATAACACACATGCCCTCACAAGATGCATGCAACAAAGAATGCCCTACACCCCGGGAAGAGGAGGCTTACTTACACTTATACACAATAAATATGCTTTCCCTGGAAATATTACCAAAATCCCTACACCAGCAAACATTTCCCCATATCTACAAATAATAAAAATAAACAACCATCCGTTATTACCATGGTTAATCATACATTTATATATGCCGACACACCTAGAAGACATCCGCCTCATCCCCCACATTCAAACTACAATCACAAACCAAATAAATGCACACCCTAATCATACATACATCTTGTGTGGAGACTTCAATCGTGATATAGCACTAAATGGAAGACAAAATCACAACACCAACACCCCACCACAAGAAGAAGATATTCAATGGAAAAACTTTACAAATTCACTAAATCTAGAATACGTCCCAACAAACACAACATTCACGAGACAAGGTGGTTACAACTACACATCAACTAGTCTCATAGATGGTTTCTACATTAAATCCCTAGATAATACTAGACTTACCTCCACGACAAACACAAATCTGAATCTAAACTCAGATCATTATCCAGTCACCTTACACATTCCACAAAACTTATTAATAGCCAGACCACCGGCCCCCACCAATACCCCAACAATTAGAATCTTAAATCCAATACCTCCAGAAAACTTAGAAAAATTTAATATTGAATTTTTTGAAAAAAATTCTATACAAATAAATGAATTAACCAGACTTCTAGAAAATAATGACCATCTTACCCCCGATTTATGGCAAGAAGCTTGCGCATCCTTAGACAAAATCGTAGAAAAAATCTCAGAAACCATCGAAAAAACATGTAACGCACCCCCACTACCACAACTCACAAATAGAACAAGACAACAAGGCGGTTTTTTACCGCGAAAACTAGCCAAAGAGTGGAAAAAATACCTTGCCACATACCATCTCATCAGGAAAACTATATTTATCGCAAAAAACAACCCCCAATGGCAAACACACCCCATATTGAACGAAATACGTAGCCACCAATATGTACAAATCCCACATCCACCAGCAACAGACTCTATACCGAACGAATGGATCGATGACATAGCTAAAATCGCTAAAATTGCTAACAAAGAAGCTAGGAAAATAACCACAAAATACACTAAAAATTGCATCTACAAAGCTGTATCAAAATATCGACAACTGTATGAAAAAAGCCCCAAAAAAGTAAATCGAAAAGTCTTCAAAAACTCTGAAACTTCACCTCTTGACTCTATAATGGATAGACAAAATAACATCTTAACTAGCCCGGAAGATATTGCTCAAGAAATTTACATCCAACAGTCTATTAGTAACCGGCCAACAGTCCCTACATGTCATTATCAAACTTCACATCCTCCACAATGCACATGCAGCGTTAGACAATACCCATGGCATGACTTAGACGGATTCACAATTGATCAACGCGGAGAACCACAAATCCCCCTACACACATACTTTGATCAAGAAACCTATGATTTATGCCTCAAAAACCTAGGAAATAACAAAGCCCCAGGCCCAGACAAAATACCTAACTCTATTCTGAAAAACATGCCTCCACGATTCCACAAACTACTATTTCTATTTTTTAAACACTGCTACAAACAAAAACAAATACCTGCAACATGGAAAACCAGTCTAACTGTCTTATTATATAAAAAAGGTGAACCATCCCAACTTATAAACCATAGACCTATCGCTTTAGCGAACACCATATACAAACTCTTTACTAGCACATTAACCTTTATCCTTTCTACTTACGGTGAAAGACATCAAATTCTGCATGACAGCCAAGAAGGATTCCGAGCAGAAAGAGGAACATCGAGACAACTTCAACTACTTATTGCAGCCTTAGAAGATGCAAGATTTACAAATCAAGATATATATATTCTCTACATTGACTTCAAAAATGCTTTTGGATCCATTGACCATGCGAGACTCTTGGCCATAATGAAAGATCTCGGATACCCAACTGATGCTATAAACTTGATAGGAAACATATACTCACAATCCTCTACTATATTCTCTGGAGAACATTTTGATAAAACTCTACCTATTCCCATACAAAGAGGAACAATACAAGGGGATACTCTTAGTCCATATCTATTTATAATATTCTTAGAGCCACTTCTTAGATGGTTACAACAAGGTGACAATGGATATACCTTTGGTACATCCAAAGTTACAATCTCATCCGCAGCATATGCTGATGATTTAGCAGCTATTGCTAACAAATTAGCATCACTACAAATACAACTAAATAAATTAGACAAATTCTGCGAATGGGCTGGAATGGATCTTGGTATACCTAAATGTGCAGTGACCGGATGCCCAAATAAATCAAAAATGAACCCCACAACATTCAAAGCACAGATCCAAGCCACCAATATAAAATACAGAAATCAACCAATACCAGTTTTGGACCAACATGACCCTTATACATACCTTGGAATAAACCTAGCACCATCACTTAAATGGAAAACACAAATAAACACCACCACAGCTAAAGTCATCAAACAATGTCAAGCCTTAGTGGCTTGCCCAGCCACTATGAAACAAAAAATCAACATGGCCGATACAGTCATACGTGCTGGGATCGCATACAGCTTCTACGCAGTACCATACGCTATACCAGCCATTAGAAAACTTGACAAAAAGATCATAGCACTCCACAAAACAATATGTGGACTACCAAAAAGTACATCTAATATAGCTACACAACTCCCACACGATCTATTCGGAATGGAAGCCTTTTCGTTAAAAAATGCCTATCTAAGATGTATTGGAGAACAATTACAAAATGCTCTCAACGACAAAGGCAGACTCGGTAAAATCTACTATGGCTTACTACAATTCATACTTGCAAAATTTGGAGGCTCCGAAGAAATAGAGCGCATTAAATATCAAGATTGTGTGAGATCCCCTATCACTAGAACATTGTTTTTACTTAAACATGAAGCCGGAGTCCACCTTAAAAGCACTATAGAAAACTTTCTATTAAACCCATCCCCACTCGAAACCGCATGGATGCAAGAAGCACAACACCTACATGGACTAAATCCCAAAACTTCTCTCAAACTATTACAAAAACTACTAGTACATAATATAATAAATTTAGAACAAATAACCATGCCTAACGGGACCACCTTAATGAACCCAGAAGAATATAAAATATACCACTCCAACCCCACAAAACTCATAAAAAGTGCGCTAAATATTGCCAGTCAATTATTTTGTAAACCCACTTGCCATCAAAGATGCCAAATACCATGCAGATTCCGATACCACTCCCCCCCAAGAACCCTAAAAAGTGATTACATAGTATTAAACCACAACATTCTACCACGACAATTGAACCCCCCAATACACCCCCCCAACCCTCCTATTCCCGAACTTCCTCCTCCTCCCAACAATATGCTTAAATATCCAAGACAATTCCCCATACACACAATATTAAACCACAAACAAAATAAAATAAAAGACCCAAATGGGATAAACTATAAAGATACAACATATTTATGCCAATGGACCACGCCAAATAATAATACATACAACAAATGGCGTAGCCAAAGAGAACTTTTCCCATGGAGCGACATTAACACCTGCCACCACAATACTGAATTACTTACACAATACTACACTAAACAACAACATAAACATTTTTTAAATATCATCGAAAAGAACTTCTCCATAGAACAACAAAAAGATACAAGATACGTTACTCCGGCCACAATTATCCCATTGGCACATATCTCCATTAATGAATGCAACCCAGAAAATGACATCGAAACAGAATCGAACATTATTCAAACACAACATGACGTTGCACACATATACGAAGATAATGGCCGACACCTCATCACCATTCCGAAAACTAGACTACTATGGCTATGGAAACAATATCAACATGCAAAAAACACTCCACATGGCCTTGAGCCATCCACCCAATCATTTGAAACTGAAATTGTCTGGCTATATCAAAGATATAAATACCGTATCCCAAAAAATGATCCACTTAAATGTGCTCAATACACAATACCAACTGAAATACTAGATTCTCTAATATCAACATTCAACATCCACCAATCCTACTTTTCATCCCCAGTTACATGCCCTACACAATTTACCCAATTTTACTCACCATTCTCACGAGATATAATATTTGGCTCCTTAGGGAAAGCATTTGATCACCAATGGAAAGGAATTGGCTACGCCCACCCCCACAATGAAACCGACATACAACAAGCCATTCATTGGGCCCGCCTTGCGGCAAAAAATAATCCAAACAACATCACCATACTCATCTCTCCCGATTCTAACTGGTACCAAAACTCCAACCCCCACACTGGTCCATTCCCGGACACACATATTATTGCCCACTTTGCTGCAGACACCATTACATATGACGAGCCAACAATTCCCCCCGAACTTAAGCTAGAAAGAAAAGAACTTTCTACGCTCCGAATATTCTGTATCCATCACCAAAACAACAGTATCGGTACGCACGAGCAAATGAATCAACTTGCTCAGACAATTAACAATCTCCAAATATTACAAACTCACACACAAATTGCATCCCTGACCCCCTTAAACACTCATGTCAATCCCAGTAAAAAATGGTCCAAATCATATTTTCCAAACACCCCCGCAAATAGCTCAACACCTATCCCACAAATACCAAATTACCAAACAAATCTTCCACTAAAATTCCACCCCCAATTCAGTTATTACACAGATGGATCATTCAAACCCCCAAAGGAAAAGGCCAACGGTAAATGGAAAAGAGAAAAAGCCGGATACGGTATTTACAGCCCCAAAGGCCTCAATATCCCCAAAAGACTCCATGGACACCAAAATATACTTCGTGCCGAAATGATGGCAGTACACAAAGCACTGAGAATTATTAACACACAATTCCCCAACGAACCAGCATACATATTTACCGACTGTCTAAATGTACTATACCTACTTAATACACAAATAAAACACCCCACACTACATAATAGTCACCCCGACCAAACTACACTTGCCTCCATAGTAGAACTACTCCAACAAAGAACACAACCAATTTCACTATACAAAGTAAGAGCACACATCAACATTGACGGTAACGAAGAGGCAGATTATTTAGCAAAGCAAGGTCTGAAACTAGCACACAGAAAAGCCCTACACCCGTACGAACATGCCCATGCCACTCCATTCTACTTCCAAAAAGATAACTGGCCTTCAAAAAACGATGTTCCAGACAAAGGACCAGTTAGAACTCTAGAAAAACAAATCAAAAAATATGACAGAGAAAACAATCTAGAAAACATGGCCATACAAACCCCCAACATTTGCAAATGGACGGAAAATGTAGACATAGACAATGTACTTTCTAACGAATTTTGGGAAAATCCAGCCATTACTGACAAGCAAAAATCATGCCTCATAAAATTCCGTACGGGAACTTACATGGGCCAAGCTAGAAAACAAATGTTCTTCGGAAGAGAAAGATTTCCATCCATCACATGTCCCATTTGCAATTCACGCGAACCGGATACATGGCTACATGTATTACTCACATGCCAACAACAACATATACACTCCCTCCGAGTCAAAAGACACAACAAAGCAGTATGGGAAATTAGAAAACTACTAGTCTCATCCGAAAAATCTCGTTGTTTTATTCTAATGAATGCGGGCACCTTCAATGATAAACCCCCAGAAAATACCGTTCCCAATTGGTTACTTCCATACACATGTGGCACTCAAAGATGTCATTGTAACTCTAGATTTAGACCAGACATTCTTTGCGTTAAAGGTTTGCCGTACCAAAGCGACCCCCCTACAGCAATAAACCCCAATCTTACCATACAATTCATTGAATTCACATACTGCAATGACAGATTTTCACCAGAAACATTTTTAGCTAAAACCAACAAATACAACCCACTAATTGCCAGTCTTACCGCTAGAGGATGGAAAGTCGACCCCCTCATTGTCATCACAGCAGGCGCTAGAGCTACCACACACATTCCTTCAATGAAACTACTTGCAGACAATTTCAAAATACCATGGCTTACCATCAAAAACACCTTTAAAAACATAAACACTATTGCCATACAATATGCCATGTCTATACTTCTCCACAAAAGAAGAATAGAAAACCACCAACCACTACCCGAGACATTAGATCCCCCATAGTCAAAGAAAACCCCTAAATATAATCAAAAATTTTAGTAGCTAGAGCTACTTTATTTGAATTGATAGCATACGGGTGTCAAGTCTCTTGTCAACTTCTCACAGAGGGGGCTGTTGGTTGGCACAACTCTCTACTGCCTGCAAATTGCCCACTCAGCAGTACCAAGCCACTTCATCCCCCACATCCACTCAAACGAGTCCATCAGGGTTCGAACCCGGACCAGATTAATGAGACAAACGCTCACCTCCAACCAACAAACGAGCTCGTGGCTTGGTGTCCAAAATTGAAAACAAATGAATCTTGTGTTGATAAATCACTACTATTACTGGCTACTTGTTACTAGTTACTGGTTACTGGTTACTTTGTGACTAAAGTGTCTACTCTCGAAAGGGGGGAGTAGATCTTTACTTCCATACCTTTGTCCTGTGGGCATTGGCTTGGGGGTGGATCGAACAGACACTTAATTCACTTCGGTCTCCTCCGGAGACCGTAGTTTCTCTCTCTCTCTAATACCTTACCAATATAATTTGTTCAATTGTAAATTTATAGTAGTATGCATTTTAACAATTTTGTTGCATTCAAATAATTTTGTCAATAAGTTAGATATTCTAGCAGTGAATTGATGACTCAAAGCTCCAGATATACCACTTTTGCTTTTTTTAGCTGTAGTTATTGAATTCACAATATCAAAGATGAAATTGATGTTGAACTTTGTATCATATGAACTACAATTTGTGATTACTTTGTAAATTATTTTTGTGGAGATGTTCCTACTGTCATCTTTAAATCAACTCATTGAAAGCTTGACCAATATCCAAATCTTTTCTAAACAAAATCATTCAAATAATCTACACTTTTTATCAAGCATTTACCTTGACTATACTTTCAAAACTTGTACAGACTTTATCAATTATTTGCGTGAACTACTATAATAAATAACTATATTTATGAACTAAAAAGTTATTTATTTTTATGAAAAACAACTTAACTAGTTGTAAACTCAAGTGGATTTCTCAAGTGGTATATATGATGCATGACTAAGCTAAATGTTAAATGAACACTTTCTACGTATCTTTGAATAGATTTAGTATTTGTTATTGTTGTCAAATTTGAATAAAACATCGTATTTAAGAGTATTATTGTATCTAGATATAGATACGTTTGGATATTTTTTTGTAACTTATATAATATGAAATATACAAGTCATTATGTAGTTTTAAATATTCTTTTGGTGGTAATTCACAAAAACTAATATTAGTTTTTTAGAGTGTGTTATGTATTTGAGATGAATTTTGTTCACTTCACATTTCCTTCAAACAATCATTGTGATTCCAAGCTCAATCTAAAAGTTCCAACATTCATACTACAAGAGATTGCATCCCAAAGTTGTTACTTCCCGTGTTGATAACTAAATTTTGCAATCTCTCACTTAATCAAGGTTATAATATTTGTATCCATTGATTTGGCTTTTCTCAAATATTTGAGATTATTGTACGATCGAGTCTACAATAATTTCATAAGGTTCAAATTCAATAATCAAAACGCATTTGAAATATTTCATCAAGTTTTAGTGTAGGTGTCTATTTTACCTTGAAAATCAAGAGTAGAAACTTATGCACTTGATAATAAATTTCTAATTAGTAAAAAACTTCCGGGTTAATCTTAGAAGTCGCAAGATTTGAACTTCAAAAAATTTATATACATTTGGGAAATGTGTTTTTCAAGATTCATTTCTAATAAAACCATTTGACCAATGAAGGGAATATATTGTATTGAATGTAGTAGACATTTGAGAATTTAGTTAAGTGCCTATGATGCCAATCTTGCATCTAGTTTTTTTGATTTTTTTTTTCAATAAAGATGCATGTGCTCAAGAGTTTAGTAGGAATGCAAAGAAAAAGATCCTGATATGCAATGCCAAGGAAACCGTTTTGGTGGCAGACATTTCATGAGAATTGTTTGGAAAGATGATTTATATTCTTGCAAAAGGCTAAGAAAAATGTTGCCAGCGTAGGCATGCCCTGGAAGTTTTACAAAAAAAATTTGAATACTTCCATGTTAAATAAAAACATGAATAAAGTCTATATACATTATGTGAAGGTATACATGAATACATAAAATATATTATATATAATTTAAAAATATCTAAGAATTAATTTGAATTTATTAGTATAAAACCTAATATTCAAACTTTGTAATATACTTGTTCCCCAGAAAACTAGTCACGCCCAACAAAACATAACGATGTATCATTAATACTTCATCAACTTCAGGACCAAATGCGAGGCGAAGTTTGAAAATAAAAAAAAACTGAAGAAGTAAAAGTTCCAGAATGGAATGGTACACCACGGAGGGATTCGAACCCCTGTGCTCCAGATTTACCATCTTACACTCTACTCTGCTACTCAACGCCTTGGGAATCAATCAACCAGCATACTGCTGAATAAGGTCGTCATTTCCATTGGGATCTTTGGGAGCGTCTACGTTCCCAATGTTGGGAGCGTAGGCGCTTCCTTAAGGTCCCATAAAAATCAAGCGAAGGCGAAAGCGAAGTCATGCAGCGATGAAGGTCGAGACCTAGTCTATACCCGCTTTAAACCTGTATGATACATCTTCAATACACGGTCGATACGCGGGCGGGTATATGAAGAAAATAGACAAGATCATATCACCTGCCGAGGTGCTGGAGACGGAGACGAACACACACACACACACACAGAGTGCAGCGATGGAGGGAGGCGATGGAGGCAGCGAGCGAGCCCGGCGGAGGCTCATGGACCTCATCGAGGAGGCCACCGTCTCGCCCGCCAAGAGCCTGGACCTGGGATTGCTGCAGTCCATCAAGGCCATGGTGCGCTCCTCCGACGCTCACGTGCACACCGCCTTCGACGCCTTGTTCGACAAGCTCAAGAAGAATCACTCGCAGGTCAGGGCGCTGCTCTCTGCTCTCCCAATTTGTTTCTGTTTCCTTTCGTTTTTCATGTTTTGCGCTCTGTTGGATGGTGAGGAGGTGAATTGCCGTGGTCAGGAGGTGAATTGCTGGAGTGATTTGTGGTGGATCAGATTAGGGTTAGATTGCGATGTTGCTTAGTATTAGAGGTTTACATGGTGAAAAATTGATGTGAATCAGGAAGGATCTGTAGAATTTGATTTTGGACATGAGGTGTTGAAATTGTTTTGTAGGACATGATGTCTCTGGAATTGCAGAGTGTTGTGCATTTTATGTTTATAGCTATTAGGAGTTTTTTTTTGTTTTGGAGGAACTAGGTTACGTGGTTATGAGGAACATGAAATAGAGTTTTGGTCGGGAAGTTTTTGCGGGTTTATGAGGAACTTTTAAAATGGTGGCGAAGGGTGTGTGTTTTGGAAAAGAGTACTGTTAATTTCCATTTAGAATTGACGATGGATGGACATGATGCTTTTAATATTTTGTGGAGGTTAAGCGTCTCGGTGAGTATGGAGTCAGAATTTTTGAGGGTTTTGAAATCAAGGGAGGCTGTTCAATTGTGGAGAGTTTTGTTTAGCTGGCTAGGGTTTAGACATTTTTCTGTTTACATTGTGAAGCCGGTGGATTAGAGTCGAGGTGTATTTTGTTTGTTAGTCACTGGTGATTATTGTGCATAGGACTGGGTAGTGGACCATACTCTCCTGGAATAGCTGCCCGTGAAAGTTGTGTTTGAAATTTCTCTTTTCTTTTTCATGTTGTGGATGTTGATGAGATGTGTTTCTTGACAGGTGCGTTTCCTTGCAGTTCTACTTATTGATGAGCTATTCACGCGGTCGAAGCTTTTCCGATCGCTGCTTGTTCCGAAATTCGAGATGTTCATGCTTCTGACGATTGGATATAGAGATGATTATCCTCTCCCGAAGCCGCCGGATCGAGCTACCTTGCTAAGAACCACGAGCATGGAGCTTGTGGAGAAGTGGAACGACTCCTTTGGTGTGCACTACAAGCAAGTCCGTTTGGGATATGAGTATTTGAAGAAGACCCTCAGGCTGCAATTTCCCAATCTTAGGGCCGCAGCTGCGTTGGCGGAACAGCAGCGACAAGAAAAAGAAGCGAGAACACAGGTATAATTCAGCCCTTGGGGGCATTTTCTATTCAATATGAGTGTGAGCTACTTCTCGTTCTTGAGAGAAAACCTCAAAAATCTGACCATCTGGGGTCTCACCATTCCCAGATCCGCCAACATTTAATTTGGTTCGGGAGTAAGGTCTTTGAGCAACTATTATGAAGTGTGGGATTGATGGAATGCGGTAAATTTGTGTCACCCCTCTAAACGTGAGTTTCTGCGAATTTATTTTATCCAGGCACTGATTCGGAAGAAGTATGAGAGCTTATGCCAAGACTTTTCTGAGTTGAGAGTAGAGATTCAATCAACCCTGAACGAAATCGCTGAGTGCTGCAAGATACTTGAGCCAGAGATCGTGTCTGCACCAGAAGCAGAAGGCAATGAACTTGTATCTGAAGCAGGTCTGGAGAGCCTTGTATTTGGAGAGGACGATGATTATGAAGAATACGGTGATTCCAGTCTCAGGCGGCAGCTTCATGAGGAGGTTTCGGAAGAGTTATCGGTTCCTGAGAAGCCGGTACGTATCGACAATTCTTTTTGTAGACTTTTAGCATTAGCTTTGATGTGGATGTGGTGTGATTGAAAAACGTGCTGTCATTTTGGCACTTGGAGTGTAGCTGTTAGTTGCAAAACAAAAGGTTGTCTCTGCATTACAGAGGTCGACTTTAGAGTCTTATGTTACGAAGTGCTTCTAAAGCTCTAACAGTAGTTCATCTTATTGATGCAGAAAGAGACCACGGATAATTCAGCAGTGTTTGAATCTCTTCGGGACCTTTACAAATTGGTGGCTTCAAGTCACCTTCGAACTACTCAGGAGTGGCTATCGATTTTGATGAGGGTGGATACTTCGGATACTCGACCTCGTGATGCATTACTGAAAGAGGTGATTGACTTGCGCACACAGCTGCTGGGTTCCCTCGGCAAGTGCGAAAGCTTAGGCATTGATCCCACAGAGAGAGCTTCAACAAGTAGAACTGCAATTGATGAAGTTGATGATGAGGATATTATCTGGGAGGCAGGAGATGCGGAGACAGATAAGGACCTGGTTGATACTACAAGTACCTCGCATCCTATTAATATTGAAAATGGTGAGAGCCTTTCGTTTTCTGCGGATCTTTTATATATATCTCTTACGTGACTTGGTAGCCGAAGTCGAGTGGCAGAGCAGATGTGACTCACTAAACGCCCTTATTTTGTTTTGGTCATCAGCTCCTTCTTTGGTTACATTCGCAGACTTCTCTCGATTTCGCTGACCCTTAATGTAGACACTTTAGATTGTCCAAGATGTGTGTAGTAGGTCGAACAATGTTTACCGAGTATACTGGATCACTTTGCTTATGCCTTCTGAGGTGTAACTGGCCTGTCCAGATTCAAAAATGTCTGCTCCGAGAAATATGGACCCAGCCAGTTCGTCTGCAATTATTCCTTCTGAAGTAAGCAAGAAGAAAGTGGAAACCGGTCCAAGAGCGGACTTATTAGAAATGGCCCCTGTTCTTCCCTACGGTTCATTCTTGGACAATTGGGGTTCAAAGAGCGACGTTCCTGCCAATCAGCGAGGCTTAGAGATGGAGAATCACTGGGGTAGGGTTGACACTGAAGCAATGATTCCAGTCGAGAGGATTGCGGAAATGAATTTCCGCTCTTCTTTTTATAAGCCGCCTGAAAAAGAAATTACGCCATGTCGAGCACCATTAAAGAAGGGAGGACTTTGCCCGCGAAGGGACCTACGTCGGTGTCCCCTCCATGGACCTATCATCCCACGTGATGAAAATGGTAACCCCTTGCAAACACCAGAAATTGATGTACCTGAATCCAAACCAGCAGAGAAGGAGCTCCTAGAGGTCAGTATGGGAGGCTTACATTCTGCTTCAAGTTCGTCAATGGGTGCACCTTCATCAATTTCTGAGGCCGAGTTGGCTATGCAAGCCATTGCTAATGTGCGAGAGAGGGATGAAGCTGAGGCAAGGAAAAAAAGAGACGAAAGGGTCACAGCCAAACGGAAACAATCCAAGAGAGACAGAGAGCATAATGATATAGTTCTGAGAGCGGCCGCTTTGTCACAGAGCCATCAGGGATTTCAGAGTTCATTCGGCGAAGAGTTTGACGATAACTCAAAGACGGGGGGAGGAAAGAAAAAGGCACGAGGTGGATTGACTGCATTGTTGAAGAAGACCCCTACTGCCAAGGAACGAATTGCTCAAAGACTCCTCAATAGCCGAGTGCGGGATAATGCAGTGAATGAGCTTGCTAGGGTGGAAGAGGCTAGACACCGGGATGCTGCTGCCAATAACTGGAGCTGAGGTGATGGATGCAACAGCAAGCTCCCTAAAGGATGGAGTTGAAGCTGGGATTCATTATCAAGATCGTGCTGCTATTTAATCCCAATGTATTAACCCCGTTGGATTTTTAAGGACATTGTGTTCCAGTATCTGGTTATGCTGCCTCAGAGGTACACTATCGTACTGGGTTGATCTTGGTATTAATTGGCTACATTATGCTGAACTAGCTTATATCACACAACGCAACAACTTAATTAGTTGATTTTCAGAAAGCAACCTACTCTAGTGTATTATTTTCTTAACAGTTTCATGATTTGCAAGTGTTCAATCTCAATGTGGCTTGCTACTTTTTCCGTGAAACCTCATATGCTTGTCTTCACGGACTGATAGACGTCATTACGACATGTAAAGGTAACCGTTGTTGTCGGTTGTTTCTAACTCTTTGCCTCTTGTTTTCTCCTTGGGTTTTTCAGGTCCTCTCTGTGCACCTGCAGCATTCCGGACAGTACGGGCCAAGCCATTTCTTTGTACAGTACAAGCTTTGGACAAGCTGAGATTCTGGAATCTGTTTACAAACACTTAGATTCCAATTAAACGTTCAAGGAATTGTGACCTTCACGGCATGGAATGAGATGCTTCCTCATCTTGGGTGTCCTTTCATGCTTTGATGCCAGGGTCCTGTGATTACACTTGAGCTGAAGAATTAGACAGAGTAGCATCTTTCTAATCTGAATTGTTAGTCTCTAAAGTTCTGTTCAATGTAATGTTCTAAGGTTGATATGGCGATCTTAGTTGAGCAGATAAAGCCTCATCTGTCACCACTTCTCTTGCTTATCAACTGTACCTATCTTTGACATGCTGGCCATTATTATTATATAACCCACGCTTTCTGTACAGCACTGACACATGAGCTTAATTTAATGAAACCGACGCTACTGTACAGATATTGGATTTATTGCCCATGCAACGAATCCACGACCTTGCAAGTTGTCAGCGATGACGCCCCTCTTTCAAGGATGACGTGCGGGGTGTTCAGAGTTTTGCTGTCACTGGCAGGACATTGCGGTACCGTTCACCTGTATCTCCGAACAACTCTTTGATCAAGTTAAGCGCAGCGACGAAACCCACTTATAAAAATGTCCTATTATTCAACCCCGTGGAGGAAAGAAGTCAAGAAGATGACGTCAATCCCCGTTTGCCCGGGTCATGGGACGGCGGGACTCCCAACGCCTTTCAGGAATCGGTGCAAGTATGATTTGCTGTCAACAGCATTCGGAGCTCCGTACTGGATGCCGAAACGTGCCAAACCTGCATACGAATTTGAAGACGTCACGCCAGAATCAATCATCACATATAATTTTATGCTATAGAAATTAGTAGATAGTGCTCCAGAAATCCATCCCTAGCTCCCCAAATTTCTCTCTCGGCCAAGTTCCTGAAACCCTCAAACTGAGTAGCCGATAAACTTATCTGGATTGCAGATTAAAAAATTTGCCTTTAGTCTTCGTCTGACTGCTCACGCATGTCGCAATTTATGCTCGCAATCTCAGCTCAAACGCCTCTGAGCTGTCCGATTTTATGGTTCATATGATTGACGCTCCGGGTTAAGAGCTGGAGCTTCGGGGCTTCACCTTCGCAGCGAAGAGTTCTTACAATCCTAAGAGAGACAGCTCTGCAGACCGATCGTTTCGCTGCATGTAAGAAGCAATGTCTGTGCTTTCGTTTCGCTTACCTGGAGGTAGGAATTGGGTCTTGTTGATGCAAAACGATTGAAGAGTAGATATTGGGGTGTCACAAGGACGTTAGATTTACTTTCTCAGCTTGGTGAATAGAGTCCCCCTGCGTGTCCAGTACGTTTAAGTTCAATGTTTGCATTTTAATATGACGTTGTGAGAATTGTATGAGGTTGTTGAGCTTTAGGGTTTGTCTGGATGTAATCTTCTGATTTCGAGGAGCGCATCGAGTAAATGGTGTAGGATTTTCGTGACGCGATAACGCTTGGCTGTTGCAGCACCTGATTAATCGTCTGAATGACTAGCATTTGTGAGACGAATTGGGTTGGAGACGTTTTGATCTTCACATGTTTTGTGGAATTGTTTCACATGCTTCAGAGGTGAAATTGAGATGGAAGATGTCAAGTTTCTTGAGCTGCCGGATGGGCGGCAGATTTCATTTCGCGAACAAGGCCTTGACAAGCAAAATGCGACTCGAAGCTTGCTCGTGTTGCATGGCCTTGGCTCGTCACGCATGGCCGGCATGCCAGGTGCAATCGCAGACTCATTTTAAGTCTTAGATATATTTTCGAAGGGACTCAGAAGTGCTCATTGTCCCATGAGCCGGAATCTCTGATTCGTATGTATGTAGTAGCTTTACAAGTCTAAGCGGTGTATCATTGAACTTTGTGGATTGTACATGTTGAGATCGGATCTGCTCATAGTGGACGTTTGTCGGTGTCAGGAGTATCCGAGGATCTGCTGAAGGAGATGGGCGTCAGGTTGATCGCCATTGATAGGCCTGGATATGGATTAAGCACCCCGAATCCGTTGCAAACATTTAAATCTGCCGCTGCCGACATAAGTAACATTGCTGATATTTTGGAAATGGGGGAGAAGATATATATTCTGGGGTATTCCACTGGAGGTGCGTATACCTGGGCCGCTGCTCGTTATATCCCCGAGCGAATTGCTGGCATTGCCTTTTGGGCACCCGTTGGAAATTATTGGTGGAAGGTGTGTTATTCACATGGTTACACTTGCAATCAATTACTATATATGAAGCCACATTGGCTGTATGCATTGTACTGGTCAATTGGTGTTGTTCAAGTTGGGTTTAGAGGACACCTTGTCTAGGGACGAGTTGATTTGTGATGGAAAATGCTTGAAGTTTGTGAACTATCTTGATTGCACAGGATTTCACTGATATCGAGCGGAAGGCGGCGCTAGCAGAGCTTTCAGGACGAACAAGACTGATGTTTCTGGTTATGAGGAATGCGCCACAGTGGATGATCCATGCGTATGTTCGCCTTGTGGTTGTCAGAATGGCGGGAGGAGGGTGGGTCGAAGATGCTAAGAAACAGATGTCTTCTGCTGATCAGCACAACCCTGTTTTGATAGATGGTCTCATGTACAGGTGATCTCCAGCATTTCCTAGTGAGAAGTCCGCTTTTCTGTTCGTTTAATTACTGAATTGCTACATATTCGAAATTCCATTACTTTCTATATTTTTACACAGGTTTGCTTGAATTGCAGAGATAATGTGGAGTCAATGAAGCAGGGTGGCTATGGCATGGCTCAAGATTTGCAACTAATAACTGGCAACTGGGGATTCGAGCTCTCGGATATCCCGCCGGTGTACCACGGACCCTGCCACATTTTTCAAGGAACCGAAGATTGGTGTGTTTCTACCTCCCTGCAGCGACTCATAAAGAAGGCGGTGAGTAATCACCTAATCTTCGCTGAGGCATCTTGTACAATGAAGTATTCATCTTCTGTAGCAGAAGCACAAGGTGCTTCTGTGCATTTCTAGTCGGCACGAACTTGGAAGGGATTAGCCATATATTGGCCCTTTCTTTGCACTTCTATCTGTAACTTCAGAGCTGATGTATGTGTTCTTTGGCGGTCATGAATGGCAGGCCCCTGAGTTGGTGCACCTGCATGAGCTTCCTGGAGAGGGTCATCTATCTCCCTTCTGTAACAATGACAAGGGACATAGAGACACTCTATCAGCTTTGTTCGGCACGATGCAAGGCACACAACACGAGGTAACACAGGAGGATGCTTGCAAGGCTCTGGAAGACTCATCGCACACACAAGCATTTGAAGGCAACGTCGATGAGGAGCCTGATGTAAGAAAAGTACTGGTAGAGACTGTCTAGGATGGTGACACAACGGCACCTTCAAAGCAGCAAGAATCTGCAGAGCTCGTGGACGATGTCATACAAGTGGCGAGGTTTTAGCTTGATGTAAAAATCGGATACAGGAGTTTATTGACATCCTCTCCGTTACATCTACTCTTCAGTCACATCAAGTCAATCATCTAGCATGTATACATTTTTAGTGACTTCGAGGAGCTGTTCGACGTCTTAGCCTTCCCAGTCTTCTTTGACTATCTATTAACAATACCGTACAACTTGTCCTACTTTTTTAATGAAGTTGACTGATTACGTAACTTAACAAATCTATTCCTCCTGAAACGTTTTCACCGTCAGTCCTGACTCCTCACGTTGCACGTAACAATCCAGGAGTTATGTAGGAGCTGGAGCTCCAGATTTGTCCTCAGTCCATAAATCGAGGAGGCGAGCTGCACGGAGAAGTACAGCTCAACTTCATAAGAGATGAAAACAATTCCGCCCTCGGTCCACGACCGAAATCACTGTTCATTCCTCTCTTTCTGTTCCTTAAATGTATTGAAACAACAATCATGGGAAGTCATCACTAGGTCTGTACTTTGCAGGATCAGAAAAAAGTTATCCCAAATTTAATTATTGTATAAAAAGTCAAGAAAGTCTACATCAATGTAAGCCCTGTTGCAAATCTACATGCACCCTTTCCTCATATTCTCAAGGAAGGATTGAAAGCGTCAAATGAGCTTCCCGCTGAAACCAACTCAATGACCACCCTTGAGGGTTCGTCACTTCCACTACGGGAAAAACATCATCATCCTATATGAATCTGATAATATAGAAACACTGGAACCTGCCATCAACTCAAGAAACTCGGTGCGATGTCCTCTATCCGTATCCAAAAGGATGGGTATACACCGAGATCTGGTCGAACTCAATACCTAGTGCACAATACCGAACTATTGGAAAGAAATCCACTATTACACTTGAATGAGAAGAGCCACTGATAGAGTAAGAAAGGCAAGCAGCACTGACTGAATGCTAGGGTACAGGGCGGTTGCTGCAGAACCAAATGGGTTGGTTGGGGGAGGCAGAACTGTGGTAGGGGCAGGGGCAGAGGTCACTGGGGAACTGGTTAGAGGTGGTGTGGCAACAATGGGTGCACTCCCAGGTGGAGTAGTTGGAGTCAGATCTGTGGAACAATCTGAGGGAGTCCATCCGATCGTCATTTTTGATCGGTCGTAGCTGATGGAATAGTTTGTCATGAAATTCTCTGCAAAATAGGTGGCAAGCTGTTTTTTCAGTGGCTGCTAGACACAATTGTTTGAATGGAGACATGATTGCGAAAATTCAACTTCGAAGGTAAAGACGAGACGGTTGTGAGGGAATTGATGCACTTACGGCCGATAATTGACAGAGCAGCTCCGCTGTCCATAACTGTTACGCAAACCGCAACCATTACGCCCCCCTGAAGAGAGAGAACAAGATTGTTTGAGGCAAAACAGAGTTAAGACGATCATTACAATGTGTGCGGACTTTGTCCTCATTTGACAAAGCGGTAATTAGTTCGTTCTCTACGAAAAATGGTCTGTGAATTGAAGTAAGAAAAGTCGAAACGGTGTTTTGAAGTCCGTGCCAAAACGAAACTAAGAATGAAAGTGATCTGACGGAAGTGAAAGATTCAACTTACATCGTTTGTGATACTCTTGAGACCACTGACAACATCCAAAGTGTTCCCGCCTTTCAACGCCAATTTGACCACTGGAACTTGAAAGTTTGCGTCGCTGGCATTGCGAAAGGCAACCAACCGAATGTTTGAGTGACCAATGTGAAATCAGGAGTAATCAATGATATTAACCTCGTCCATTGCTAATTCGGTATTCAAGAATTTCTAAAAGCGGTTCTCAGACAATGACAATAAATGTTAAGACTGCACAAGCAGTCTAATGGACTGAAGTTGACTAAGGTAAATGATAGATGATAGGTGTGTTGGACTAAACAATTTCACAGTTACCTATTTCATATCAGAACAGGCACTAAAGCAAAATTTGAAAGGAATGCTCACACGAACCTAGTCTCATAGCAGAGATCCCAATTGTTGAACGAGTACTTCGGTAATGTCATCTGCGAGTCATACTGCAATCACCCAGAAATTAAAACAAATAACTTGAAAGCGGTTGCAATCACAGTTGTATTATAAAATTCCACTATTCTTGAAATGTGATGTGAACACCCATACTTGGAACTGTAACATAACGAATAAATTTTAATATAGGTAGGTCTGGGCACTCACAGCCGCTATGAACTGGGGGTAGACAGTCTTGGAAAGGTAAGTAAACGACGTTCCAGTATCAAAAAGGGCCATTGATGCCATGGGTATTTGTGTGCTCCCAACAGTAACTGTATCAATCTCCACGATATACGTATCGCTGCAAAATGAGGTACACAAAGGAAATCAGCACAGAAGGGTGTACTCCCGTACAAAAGAAACGCAGACATACATTTTCATATATACTAGTGGTAAATCACATTCAAGTGACATGTAAAACTGTGCTCAATCAAGTCAAATTATGCAAAGAAGACGTCCAGAATATACCAAGGAACTTACAGTCCTGAAATCGACTTGTCAACAATAGGGGTGGTAAGTTGTGTAGCGGGCCCCTCATCGCCAAAGGTAAGTATTCCTGATCCATCCGGACTTATGCACATGGTGAAGGAATCCGGCAGCTGGCCCGTGCTGGCTAACTTGCTAGGCACAGATATAGCAGTCGTTCCAAGCCCCATAAGTCCATCAGGAGCAGCCCCCTTCAGAAGTGACCCTGTTTGCATCTTGCCACATCTGTGACAGCAGAGAAAACATCTAAGCTCCGTGTTGCTAAATTCCAAAAATGCAAGTCTGGCATATTGATAAATGCCCACGGTGGAGGAAATTGTAACCTCCGAACACGAACACAGGAAATCGTAACATCAGTTTTCTTAAAAACCAGGAGAATCGACATACCCCAAATAGATTGGCAGCTTGACGGCAGACCCTCCAGACTCCCGCATGAAATACATATAGTCTTCATAAAGAGTGCCGGAAGTGGAGGTATTTGCAGACACATAATTAATTTCGTAAGGGCACTGGTCTGTCAGTGCAACACACGACGCCGACTTCTCGCACAGAGGATCACTGCACAGAACTGGCTTCGAAGTCGAGGATTGCGCTGGCGTGTACACATTCAGTATACTCTGCGAAACATGTCCAAATGCAGCACCTCCCGGATCAGTTCAACTACCATTCCTCCAGAACCTCAGTCTAAAACATCTGTCCATAACCACTAGTAAACCCAATCCAAGGTGGAGAAACACTTACAGTCCGGGGATCTTTACTCGGAGCCGACAGTGGTGCACACGACACACAATCACAAGGGATCCACAACAAGTCACTCCCGGTATCTAGCACCACCAAAAACAATATCCCTGGCGTCCCAATCTGAATGTAACTGTAGTGCAACCTGCAATGAATTCACAGAAAATCACTTCACCACAGAAAAACCACGAAAAACGCAACAATTCATAACACAAAACACCATGCCTGGTCTACACACCAACACCACAACTAAAAAACCACAACAGATCGCTAGGGCAGAGTATGATCACGTTACGAAAGATAACAACCCCGGATATAGCACAGGAGAGACCGAAACAGGGACGACACAGAGCAGATCTAGAGAAGTAGTTAACCCATCCTGAGCACTGCATTGTGGGAAACAACCCGGTGGGATGCAACAGAAGCGAGAAGGTAGATTTAGTGGACGTGTGGAAGCTCAGAAAATGCACGCACCCTCCGCCGAAGAGCTGCTCGGTGGCGTTTCCTTGCGAGAACACATACTGGTCGGCGCTGGTGGCCGCGAGCATGCGGCGCTGCGTCCCGGTGTGGCGGTGGACGTCGTGGTCTCTCAGCATGGTCTGGAACGCGATGGTGCCCTCCGCAGGCCAATCCGCGCCGTACTCCTCCCCGTGCCGCTCCCGCATTGCCTCCACCGCCTTAGCTGAAAACTTATGAAAAACCTCCATCTTCAAACCTTCCACCGACGCCACCACCCCGACCAACAAAACCAACACCACCATGGACAACCCCATGGCACCTGAACTCCGGAAACTGCAGCTCCTCCACTTCGAAGATGAGTCCTCTGCAATGGCAAGCTAGCAGAGGGGCTAAACCAACCTCGCATGCCCGGCCTGGTGGTGATGCGAGTGACAAGCCCCTCCCACAAGCACGACAACAGTGGGATGGCCGAATTAAGAGCGCCGATTGCTGACATGAAGCTGGTGCCTCGTCAAAGGAACCTGGTGCTCCACTGTTCACCCCCGAGTGGACCCACGAGTCCCTGCGGCGCGCTTCGCCATGATCTGCCCCCTTTCTCGGCCCCACTTCCGAATTCACGGGCACCAAAAGCTCCCACATTGCCCATCTCTCAAATCTCTAAATCTCTAAATCTCTCCACAGTTCCGGTTTTCATAGATGCCATGTCTCCGATGGTAGATTGCACATGGCTCGGTGATGATGATGGAAACTCTTGAGCTTTTACTTACCCCCTTTTGTTTTTTTTTATTTGGTTTGGTGCCAGCCATGAGCCATCGGACTTGACTCGCAGGTGGACTCCTGCTGGCACTGACATGGAAATGGTGGAGGAAAAGAAGGAGGCATCGGTGAGAGGGAGCCTGGATGGTGCGGAGGTGCGTTCGGAGCGGCATGAGTGCATGGGATGTGTGGGTGAGTGAGTCCCGTGGGCGCATGCACGCTGCTGCCGGAATGCGTCTCTGGAGCTTCAGGATGTGGAAGCTGGGGACGAGCTTTTGGGCGAGCGCGTAACCTTGTTGAGGCGCGTTTTCAGCTTCGTGTTGTGGTTTCGTGGGAATGGTTTTACAGCGTTTAAGGGGAAGGTTGAAGGGCGCAAGTTTTTAGAAGGTGGAGCTTCATTACTTTTTTTGTGGTTGGTTTTGGTGTTTTGTGGATTGTGAGTGGTGTTTTTGCTACTGGTTTCTTTTTGGGGTGGATGGAGGAATGAGCTTCGTGGTGTCTTGGTTTACGTTTCTTTAACGCGGGGGTTAACTGAGGGTTTGGCGCTAGCTTGGAGTCTGAGTCTCGGCAGCGTTTTTGTGAGAGTTTCAAGCTTTTGGGGGTAATTGAAGAGGTTTCTAGTGTGTTTGAGATTTATGGTTTTTTTTCTCTTTCAGTTTGTGAGCTTGAATGGAACCCTTGGCGTGTTAAAGAGCCGAGAAGTTTGTTTCGAAGAGTGAGTGTTGTAGTGATGTCGTGATTAGTGCAGCCTTAGAATTACGTGCTTTTTATTTTGTGCAGCCAGAAGAAAACTTGGCTCTGACTAGAGTGATCGTCGCGTTTGTTTCAACCCTATTGTAGTGTTATGTGTTCTTGTGGTGATATCAGTTGGGTACTTTTGTTGTATCGCTTCAAGAGGGGCGAGCCTGTCTTTAGGGTTTCAATTCTTTTCAGTCACGAGAGAGACAGAAACTTTGAGGTGATTTCGACGTGCGTATGGGGCATCCGTAACTGGGAAAGCTAGATTATAGGTGGGTATGCAACACAGGAGATATGACAGAAGCAATTTGTATTCAATCACTTGCGAAATGAAATGCCCTTCTTGTTTTACAATGGGTTATGTTCAGAGCTTAGACCTCAGCTTCTGGAAGGATCCTGGCTAAGCTGTCCACCGATACAGTCGTAGTTTTGCCCTTCAAACGCACTCTGGAAGAATCGAGACGTGATGGTTCACCGTGCCAACAGAGTTCTTGTTCGTGAGCTTAGGACCTCAGCGAGGTGGTGCCGAAGGGATCTGTTCCTGAATGTGTCGTAGACGCTTGATTTGCGACAATGCAAGCCCTAGCTGCTGTGACACCCCAGGTTTACAGTCAATAATACATTGCGTTCGAGAATCGAATTCCTAGAATCGAGTGAGTAGGGAAAGAGATCTGTTAGTTAACAGGCCGGGAAGGAATTTTACTTTTTCTCTAAAGATTTAGGGCAAACTTAATATAAACAAACTTATGTTTCTAGTTGCTTATATTCTGGATGAACCCCGAGAAAACAAATTGATATCCAACGCAATTGGGCTCCTCTATGTAGGAATTAGTTTTCCATATTGGGTTTGTAGGGTATGGTCTGCGTCGGGTAGACATGCCGTCGTCACTATTTGTTTGTCATTAACGCATTTGTTATTGCTTTGGCGTGCTTGTTTATTAAATTAATGTTTTGTATATGTGTAATAGATCATCAGCGGCGCATGCTGTGTTTGTAAAGTACCTTCTGGAGAGGGCTTGGATGGAAAGCTGCATGGCTGGACTTAATTTTTCAACCTTGGAGACTACTATTATTCCAGTGTACAATCTGCCGACATCTTGGCAACTTCTGGTTCTAGGCGCAATTTTTGGCTGGCTGATTCTTGCCCAGCTCACTACATTTACTAAGCATGTCCGGGGCTTGGTACAACCGTTTGTGCTTCGACATGTGGAGAGTGAGGTTCCGGTGCTCCTCGCTATTCAGGTACCTACCGCTTTTTAAATTTCAATTAAGCAGTATACATAAGCAATCGTTAAACGAGCCCATGTGGTCGCAATGTCATCTTTGGCAAAGCTCATGGTGAAAATCACCGTTCACATCTCTGCATTTTTTCAGTCTATAATTCTGTTCTCTAGTTGCAATAAGGGCGTCTATTAAAGTACGCAAGAGCAAACGTCTGGATTTTACATCTCAAATGAGTTTCATTTTCACTCATTTACACTGGACTTCATATCTACAGTTTTAAGGTTTTTTGGTTCATTGAGCTCAACATCTAGTTTGTGTCCTCTATATCTACAGAAATATAGGCAACCGCAGCTTGATTTTTTCATGGGGATCCTTGCGAATTTAGTTTCTATCGAATTTTATGCATTGGTGCTGCCTATGCTTTTCTGGGTACGTTTCTCCATGATTTCAAAAGTACTCTCCAGTCATGCTTCTCATGTACTTACATGTTTCTGCCCTCTCATCACAATGGATAGATGTTGTAACGTAGAAATGAGTTTTTTTGTGAAATTTCTTTCCGATTAATCTAATTACATATTGTACTATTGGCAGTATATTTGCTTGTCAACCTTTCAGTTGCAGAGTCTTCAGCACCTGTCCAGAATTTTTAATAGTGTTAGGAGGACAGTAAAAGCAGACTCCGGATAAATTTTGTTATTTATATCATGGTTCGTAGTATAGTTCCATGTTACATCCGCTTAGTTGGGTCTCTTCTTGGTGACATGGTTCTAGTTAATATGATGCAGTCTAGATGTTATTTGTGAACTGGTTGGATGAAGATATAGGTGAAAGTTCCATGACAAGTCCAATATTATGTAGCAATTTATCTAGGGACTACTTTCTTAGTTTTGTTTTATAGCCGTAACATCATTGGACTTTACATATGATATTGCTCCTTTAATTTTTCTGCAGCATGGACACGGAAAGCTTGCGAGGCAATTGACATTATTGATGGCAGTATGCCTCTATGTGGGCAACTCCTTGAAGGTAATAATTTTGCAGGGCAACTAATTGTAACGTAATTAACCTATTTGGTATACCACTTCAAACAGTTGTTGAGTTATGAATCGCATGCAACTTGACGTGTGTGTGCCTTCGTTAGCAGTGACGTTCTTTTGTTCAGTGCTTTAGGCCAGGAATACTGTCATGAGAGAAAATAGGAAGCTTGTTTTTTCTTCAAGTGCCTTTCAAGGGGACAGGTTGGAGGTTGAATATGAGTTTGTTAGATCACACAAGTTACCAAAAATCCTTTCCACTCATTATTTTCGTTGGAATTCTTCATAGGCAGACGTGAGCTCATGAGTTCCTTCTATAAGCTCATTAGTTCCTGTAAAGTTCAGTTTTGGAAATTACTCAATGTCTTTTGGTGCAATTTTGGTGCAGGACACTGTCTGTGCTCCGAGACCACCTTCCCCTGTACGCAGAGTTGTTTCATCTGGAACTGAGGCGACAAGTTCTGCTGAGTATGGGCTACCTTCTTCCCACACCATCAACATAATTTGCTTCGCAGGGTAAGATAATAAGCGTCGAGTATTGCTCACTGAGAGATAATTATTTACTTCTTGACATGTGAATGGCCAAGGATGACTGAAGGTCTTGATGTTTGTCTTGCGTTTTCATCTTTGGCACAATATGTTCAGATTTAAATCTGGATAGTCTCCTTCAATTATTCGAGTTAATTTCATATTGTTTATGATGTTATCGAACACTTTTTGTCTTATGTTAAGACTGAAATGGCGTGGGAATATTAGGTATGTGCTATATTATCTGGCGGACCAGGAAATGGAGTTGGTCGCTTTTGTTACCATTGCAGCCTTGTTTGCTGCAATCACGTCCTTGGTCATTTTCGGTAAGTATTGCACCTGGATTCTGCATGTTACATAAGAGATAATGCTATGCTTACAACCTAGTTAACAGGTAGAGGTGTTGGGAGCATGATGTTTCTGCCAAGTGGTTCGATATTGACATTTAACAAGGTCTTTACGGGCAGATTGCCCCAGCAATTTTCATCTTGATCTATTTATGAAACTCCGCAAAATTTCTCCATCTTTCGTTTTGTGCGCAAGCTTCCTGAGTCCTATGGATATTCAAGAGCATCAGTATCTTTCACGCCGCGACGTTGCGCTGAAGCAAATTGGACTTTTTTTATGCAGGGAGATTGTACCTGGGGATGCATTCTCCAATAGATGTCCTAGCTGGGTGTGCAATTGGAACTTCATTACTCTTTGGTTGGTGTAATATCGACGAGTATTTGGATGCCTTCATCACGAGCGGCGAGAACGGTAGGTCACATATGTATTAGTAGTTTGTTCGGGAAACTTTCACTCTGGAATAGTAATCATAATGCATTGTTGAATGAGATAGCTTTTCAGACATTGTAGTACTTAACAAGTCGTATAAGTCTTTGGAGTCCCGATATTGAATAGAATTGTTAGAATTGATAGACTGTTATAAGTGAAGTGACTGTGTTAGGACTGTTTGTGATGCAGTTGTTTCATTTTGGGCAGCTATCTCCATTCTTGCTTTATACGCATATCCCATTCCAGAGTCGCCTACTCCCTCCTTTGGGGATCACACAGCTTTCAATGGCGTCGCCTTCGGTATTGTGAGTATACAAGAGAAAGATGTTATGTTCCTTTTTGCGGCTTCAGTTTGGATAGTTATTTGTCAGATATATATATATTGATTTTGAAGGACTGTGTTTCGTGAAGTCAAGCTTAGCGTATGCATCTTGTATTTAAATGAATCTCTTTTAGTAATAACCGTGTGAATTTGATTTTTATAACCTCCTATGTCCGTACCCACGAATTTACTGACTCTGATTATATGCAGGTGACTGGAGTACGTCGAACGTTTCCACTTTATCATGCGTCAACTGCATCGACACTTGCGCTAGCCCCAGATGTTGTTCTGAAGACTGCACTTGGCATCGTCACAATCGTTGTCGCAAAAGAAGTGAGCAAGTATCTTGCAACAATTTTTCTTCCCTTTATCTGTTACCTGCTAGAACCGCTTCTGGGATTTCGTTTTCAATCATCTTCCTATGTAAAATCCATGAGGAAAGGGATTAGTGATGATGTGGGGGACCGAATGGAGACTCGTAAGCTCGGCGGTGTGCTGAAGCCGTTTTACAGGGACGATGATCTAATGGACGTTGACACTGGCATTAGATTTGTGCAATATGCTACGTTAGGCTGGGCAGTAGTAGAATTAGTTCCAGGTATCTTTTCTCGTTTGTCTTTATGATAAGACAGTCACCGGTTCTAACAATTCTTCAATGAGATAGTTCTTTTGGCACACACGGTTTTGATCCACTTGAGCTGTACATATGTGACTCCCTTCATTTGTAAGAGTACTATTCTTCAATGCCACTTTCTTCAGATTGAGCTATTGGAGTGCTTGTCTAATATGAAACTATATTCGAGCTGTGCCACCTCATTTTAACCTGACAAATTTAAGTGCATGCGGTATCATCTCAATAAGCTTTTTGGAAAACACTGTCCTGCGAAGATTTCTTCGACTTTGATTAATTAATTAGTCGGCTTCTCCTTAGAATTCTGAGAATTCCTCAGAACAACATCGGCGTGTACCAGAAGGGTTTTGATGCCCTCCTCAACCACAGTTGTTCAGCCAGGTTAGGTTCGGCCACAATCTATCCAGTATCAGCCAGGTTCATCCGGACTCGTCATATATCTAATTTGTGTAGTGTAAATTCCTATTTTTGTTGAAGTGGCAATGAGTCTGAATGCGGTGATTGGAGAGGATCGGAGATCTCTGAGGATGTTGTATGGATGATGAAGGTGATTAGAAATGGGGTTGCAGAATGGAGTTCTCCTACATTGTCTAAAAAAGATGAACAGATGATAGGTAGCTCGAACACGAACACTTCAAATCAGATCACTTTCAAAAACAGCGCCCTTTACTTCCAATAGATTGTCATCGAACTAAATTTTGTAGTAAACTCAGTGTAGCAAAATTGTGCACTGTACCGAGGTCGGAACTCCCCTGTGGCCTCCCAAGCCGCTCCGAATCGAAGCAATCAAACCGACACTGATCTCGAGAACGACTCCTCTCACCATGATCCAGAACTCGGGGCCAGCCACTGGAAATCACGTACTGTATGTCAGCTCAGAACGCTAGCCCGACATGATCTTTCCTCAACAAACTCTAGATCAACGATCAGTCGATGTCTCAGCATTGCCCAGTCACGCAACATCACTGAAACATCTACAAAAAACACTCACAGCTGTGATCGACTGTGCGCACACACCATTCACAATCTCCAAGTACAATTACACGATTTCCAGATTCGATTGTGTTGCCAAAACGGTACACCGCAGACTGACGCTACGAGCGAGATAGCCCATATCGCTGGGCAGACCAAGTCCCAAAGCAGCCTTCAAACAGCCGCAGTCTCGCCACTCTCCTCACTTACCTGGGCGGGGTCTATCCATGATCATCAAGGTTGATGGCCTAGAGCGACCGTCTCCATTGCACTTCGGATATGGGAGCTCTAGTATCTTCCCACGGGAGGCATACACGTCATAATTTGTGGCAGCGGGGGCTCGCGTTCGCGCGGCCCCCACCGATCCTAATCCAAACTGGAGTTCGTTGAAAGGCTGTCTCAGATGCAAGTTTGGTTTGAGCATAGTGATTATCGATTGCAGTATTCACCATGCTCAAACCTCACTATCTGCCTCAATATTGAGGCCTCATACTTTATTCTGCCGATGGCTTCGCCATCTGGAGACACGCACTCCATGGACCATACCATAGAGTGGTGAGGGGCCGGAGACTGATTCGACCACAGTTGGGAGCTGCATGCCGAGAGTGGTGGTGTCTCTGCAGCATTGTCGATCGGTCTCCGATTGCTCGACCGAGGTCCGTTTGCCCAGGCCAGGAATTCTATTCTGCATGAGCTCGGACATGTCTGGCGATGGCGAAGGAGCAGATCAGGTGCTCTTGTTTCGCAATCTCTTCAGTTTCTAGGATTCATGTTGGCTTCTACTCTAAAGTTCAAGGATTGATGATGAACCAACTTGTTTCTAGGAATAGTATCTGACAAAGTGATTTTACCTCACCTTCTCGACATCTGGTTCCAAAGTTTCCGGATCTGGAGATCACTGGAATTTTCCAGCGGACTTCGGGGATACGGAATCAGAGGAATATTCGGTCGTTGTAGTATAGTGGTAAGTATTCCCGCCTGTCACGCGGGTGACCCGGGTTCGATCCCCGGCAGCGGCGCTCCTTTTTCGACGGGAAATCTTGCTTTTTAATATTTGCTCGTAACTGGACTTGAATTGAAAGCTAATTTAACAAATTTTATATGGAACGGACAACAAATGTAGGAGATATGGTCCTTCAAATCTTTAATGATTTTATGTGCCAAAAAATATTAGCATGTAGACTTCTTTTAAGTAAATAAAGTGTGTTCTTCAACTAAATACTAATAATAGTTTTCAAATAGTATTATATGCATATGAGATTAAATCAATGTTGCACATAAAAAATGATTTTAGATTAATCTGTTTCAAAAAGAATTTGGAGGCCTGATGGTAGAATATTACATGCTGTAATGCAAATCAATATTTGATTTAAGACCGGTGTTTAAAACAAACTTCTTAAAGATTCAAGAAAGGCGCGGGCTAATTCTATGATCTTATTAGTCCAATGATCTAATCTAACTTTGGTAGTTGGATTCACAATAAAACCAAGTTGTATTCTTGGACAAACTTGTTTCTTTTAGTCTTATTTCTAGTTATAGTTTGTTTTTAGGACAACATTTTGAAATCGTCCTTTTCATCCGAAGGTCAAGACTATGGTAGCTCCAATCCGTGTATTAAAATGCTCTAATCTGAATTGAATGAAATTAAATATATGCAAATATGTTTGCCGTTGTATAATTTCTATAGAATAAACATTTAAAATTAGAAAATATACTATTTACATTTATTGCCTCAAAGAATGATGTTTACGTGAAACAAGTGTACTCTACGAAGATTATATTGTATGCTAAGATTTGAATGAGACTTTTTACTAATATATGAATGTACAAGAAAGATCCATCACATATTTAAATGTAATCAAAATTTAATATTCTCATTGATTATAATCTAGACCTCTAAGTCTTTGTGCCGATAATACTTAACACTTAGCGTAGATTGTCTTTGTTAGGTCTTACTATAAGACATACGAACTATGTCTTTAATCCAAAAAAATTATTTGCATTCTCTACAATATAATTGACGTTCCATAATTTCAAGTGATTTCAATGCATTATATTTTGAAATAGGCCTAAGAAACAATTAAATATGAAGAAGTGACAAACTACCACCAAAAAGCCATTGACAATGAAGATCAAATGAAAGACATCTATTTTAACATTCTAAAAAAAGAAACTTATTGATATTCATTTTTATTAAGACAATATAAAACATCCTTGAAGCATTGATATTTTTTGTTGAGGCACTCAAAATCCAATTAAGGTACATATCAAATATTCACTTATCTATTCATTGTAAAAATTGTTAGATATGAAAAGGGTCAATGGTTATTGAAATATAATCTTTAGTAAATGTAAGAGAACAGAATGGTTTTTTATCTTACAATGAAACTAGTTTTAGTTACCTCTAGAAATGAAGAAAATTCATCTTCGTCAACTTTTTCCTCTTTGAATCAACCCCCCAATCAGCCATAGTTATATAATAGGCTTTTTGAAATTTCGAGCATGTTCCTACAATTTAAATTTTGGATCTGCCTTTGTGAATTATTTTGCAGAAATAGGAAATTGCTAGAGCTTTGCAAGAATTTAATTATATTGTACTAGACATTGAAAAAAATATTTATCTTGCCCAAAGGGATTTCTCCTACTCCTAGGGCAGCTCTAATTTTTTTGCTACATCCTTCAACTACCTTTGGGATTTTCCGTACAACTGATTAACATAATTGACTTCAAAATTATCAAAATTAAAAAAAAAATCTTATATTGTGGAAGATTCTCATTCTAGGAGTCAAAGTTTTCTCCTAGGTGAAAACTTTTGTTATATCACATAAAAATAGAGATTCTGTTGTTCTTTTTTTTCTTTTCTTTTTTAAAAATTTATGAACTGGGTAAACCTCCTTGTTTAGTTGCCAGGGTGAACCACACAACCATGGTCAAACTCATGCATTCCCAAGCAAGTACAAATGCACTTGCAAATCATGTGCTCACTGGAACAGTCAAACACATAAAATGGTTGCAGCCAGAGTTCATCACTAATAAGGAACAAACGGGTGAAATAAAGATTTTTGGACGATGCTATCATGCTGTGACTTGGTTTGGTACACTGGCCACTGGTCAGATGCCACCGACCTTATGCCTACCCAATCGTGACAAGTGGGGAATCGAGACTTCGGCCATGTGAGCTTAGGGTGCTAAAGTTGATCTCTGTTAAGAATTTTGGGAATCCGGGCTAAGGTCGTGCGAGGCTGCAACCATGATCAGACTGACTGCATCCTTACAAGCCCTGGCAGACTGCAGCTACTGCGTTAGTCCCTTATCCTCTGGCTCAAGAATTGTTCTACGCAATCAATAATAATGCCAATGTGCAAGCAAGGTCGTGTCACTACGCTATTAGCAATTATCACTATTAGTACAGCTGCTGCGAAGATATAATCTGGCATCGTAGCAGAAGGGAGGCAGTATCTAGTTTGCTACAAGACCAAAACCCATGCAAACATAGCATCAAGTTGAGCCTTTCAATACCTGCCACGTTGTGAAGATTATTCGCTTCAGGTCAGACATATTTTCCTCTGTACTTCGCTCTAACCTCAGGTGGCAAATGGCTCGTGCCAACAGCTGCAGCGAGTAGATTCTGAGCTTCCCCAACTAACGCATCTGCTGGCCGAAATACAAGACTGTGCAAGCTCCCTCTCTCTTTATTGTCTTCCAGGAACTGCGTATGATTTTCTTTAAAATCAATATGCTTCTGATGGGCATCTTTTGCCATTTCTTCTGTGTACTTGGCCGTCTTTTCCATGGTTATCAAACACCGAGACCACCGTGTACTTAGAATTTGCTCACTATTGGCAATTAGAGTGAAACAAGGATGCTTAGGAAAGTGGGATTCGGAGCAGTCTTCTCTAGCGGCAGGGAAGAAATAAACCAGCCTGCCTCCCATGACTAGTAACCTAGCTGCCATGTCGAAAAGATCATGTACACATTCCACTAGAGTGTAAGGAGCAGTTGAAGGGATATGGTCTTTTTTCATCTCTTCTGGGATCACGTAGGCATCTCGTTGGCCATTAAGCATCTTCCGGCCCCCAGATTTCCGGCCGCCCGCCCGGACGCCATACGGTGGATCACAGATAATCGCATCAAACATCTGGCATAAATAGGTAATCATCATGTTAGAACATAGGAAATAACTAGGGTATCAAACATGTGAGGAGCAAAAGGAAGAATGTAGCGTTGAACTTATTTCAGATTGGATAGACCTATTCACAAGGCATCTGGAAATACCTCACGAACATCAGATCGCCAAGGAGGAGAGTTGTTGTCGGCGCGAATAAGACCCAAAGGTTCTCCCAGGTTGTACTGCACACAGGAACAGAACATTCTTGAGTTCAGCACAAGCATGGAGCCTCCTCCTATTTTCCACGCATAGACTAAAATGTACATTAAGCAGCCACATAAGAGTAAGAAAATTGAACATTCAAAGAAACTCCATGTTACCTCATAAACAACGACCAACATTCTGTATAAATACCTCATACATATCAGGATATATTAAGCAGCCACATGGAACAAATTGATCTAAAGTGGTTAGATTCACAGAGGAAGTGCCCGAACCTGTTTAAAATTGCTCCAAACATTGCAGTTCGGACCTCGTCCATCCCGCACCACTCGAATGTCGATATCTGCTCCCTGGTAGCACCAATTTCAAATATTAATGATATAAAAAATGAAATACCTGTCAGCATTCCTTAGAAGTTCTGACAACATAACACGGGGCTGAAAAGAAAACCCAAACAATCAAAGACCAGAAAATGTCATTACTTGCACTTTCTAACCGTTCAAAAAACAAGAACTGCAAAATCCCTAATTAAAGACCTTTAAGAATGGTAGCTGAAAGAGGCAAGAAACACAGCAATTTAAGTAGTGTTGAAAATTGATACGATACAATTCTTCGTACTTGGCGTCATTTTCCAAAAGCCTGAGCTAGGAGAGAGAGTGAACTTGCCATGGTCAAAGCCCCATAATGTGCAGCAGCCACAAGAATACTTCCGGTTCCTACAAACGGATCATATACAAGTTTCCCTGGTTTCACCAAGGCTTGATGAGCCATCAGAAGAGCAATTTCTGCATCCATAGCGGTGGGCCCTAGGTATTTTCTCCTACTTAACTCGTACTTAGAAATAACAGAGCGATCTGAGCAACCGATTTCACGCGCAAAGTACATGCACTTAGCCGCCAGTGGGGGAAGGCCATTTTGCTGCGCTTGAGCATCAATATCTATGAGCCAAAACTTATGTTGAGGCTTTTTCAGCTGCACTTGACCCTGAAATACAATTTGCAATGAGAATTAAGTCATGGATACTGGGATATCATATATTTATGCACTCAAATGTCAATTTAACACTAATCTTTCAATAGCTATCACAATGCAATTTCTGTTTTAGCATCAAGTTCAGATTTCTTTACCTTAAATGGCACATAACTAACACTCTGAATGCGAGCCGTTTGCTCATCAAACGTCAACACCTTGCCGAAACAGTCAATGACAATCTTGAATGTAGTATTTTCAGCTAAGTATGGCTCCTTCCGCTCCTCTGCATAATTATCCACAGCCTCCTTCAATTCCTCGTGAGTACATCCTTCTCCCCACACCTCATACATTCCTTTCAACAGCAGGCCTGCAATGCAACGACACAAACGAATAGAAAAATTCCCACATCAATGCTCATTCTTTGACACTCTTAAACCCTAAAATCTCATCCAAGTTTCTCGCCAATTTCTTCACTAATGGGCCAACCCCAATTTCTGGTCTAAACAAAATTCGCTGCCGGTAGAACAACAGAGACGAATACTCACTCTGAGTCGCAACTTTCCGAGCAATGTCCTCATTGGGCAGATTCACATAATAGAATGGTGAGTCAGGGTGGTGATCCGGAGCTTGTTTCCACTGCAGCCCTTGCCCCACCTTCTGTCCATCACTATACCCATGCAATTTGGCCAGAGCCTCAATCTCCGGTAGTCTGTAGTCCAGCAGCCGGTGCAAAAAGTAGCACAAGTACCACATCTTGCCACTCCGCCCCAGCCCCTTCCTCTCCGTCCTCGCTCCCTCTCTCCACAAATCCTTAAACCCTAAACCCTAAACCCGTAAAAACACGAAAAATCGATGCTCCCTTCAACCCATCATCCACAGTCTCCTCGAACCCACAAACCAATCCCTCCACCACCACTACCCACGAACTCACACAATCTTTCCGACATAAATTTGCATTCAATTCCGAGAAGCACCAACTCGCAATTATAAAAAAACAAAGCCCTAAAAATTCCTCTCTGGAACCATATTGTCTTAAACCCTAGAACCTAAGGAAGTTCCATAACCCAAACCCGTTACAAGAACCCAAAGCTAACATTAGTATGGATGTAGATTATAGCAGATAGGATGTACTTGAGAAGAATATTGTGGTGGTTTTGAGATAGGTTGGCGGTTTTGTTGTACGTTGAGGCTTTTTTTGGGTAAAAATGACGGTTTCCATTCCTCGTTGAGAATTTTTTTTGGTAAAAGGAGTTTGATCATCAAATTTTGAGATAATTGATGATTGTCTCTCGGAGTTTGTATTTCGAAGTCAGTCGGTGGTAATCAAATGGTACATACTCACTTTATCCTGTGAATGGTGCAAGTATAACAATTATGGTCTTGTTTTTAAAAACATGTTGACATAAAAGAAAATCGTTGATGATGAGTTTATTCATCTACTTGATTTGTTGCTAAGTATGTATGATCCTCATGGCTTTCTCCTAAGTTGGAAGATCCAAGTGAATATGTAGGTGAAGGTTCAAGCGAAATTCTTAGTGATGCGGTGGGGAGGAGAGGGGACGCAAGACCAAGACCTAACCCGAACGACGGGATTGATTTTGTAAGGGAGATGGTTATAAAAATCTATAATGTGATAGCAACACAAAATTGTCCACGGGAAAAGTATGATGCTCTAACAATTGAGCAATATGAAGCAATTAAAAGTGCAGGAGTAATGTTTTTGGCGGTATTCCAAGAGAATATGGGCTTAGGACCAAGGCCAAATCAAATTTCTTTGCCATAGGGAGGGTGGAAGTATTACCCCTATACAAGTTCATGTTACAAATACAAGACTTGGATATGGAAGCCTGTAGAAATAGAAAAGAAAATTGAATTACAAGGACTTGCAGGGCGGAGAAGAATAAATAATCTAATTGCCAAGACCGGATGGTAGAAACAAAGTACTCCAAAGAAGACAACTTATGCAAAAAAAGCTCACAAGGGTGAAATTGCCAAATTTATACAGAGAAGAATGTCCCAAATGCGAAGGACAAAATAAATTCTTTGATGGTAGAACATTCATTAGGTGTCACAATTGCCAATATGTTATTGCATAAAATGTCCTAATACTGATGTACTAGAGGAAATGAATGTCAAGGTAAGATGTGGAGTTGTTCTTCGAGGAATTGAATATTAATTAAATACGTAGAAGCAAAGTCATATCTTCGTATAGAATATTAATATAACATAGTCTGCTTAATGCTTTGTCATTTATAATTTGGTGTAATAGAAGTCCATGTAATGGTGGATTTTACTACAATTCTGCTATGGTCATTATGCCTTTCCAGATTTTCATTGAAAGCAATTCCAATTTTTATGATTTTGTAATCATGTATTCTATAAATAAAAGACAACACAAATGCATATTCACTTGTATTAGTTTAATATTTTGTGAAGAAATAATGGATTTTTAAAGATAACAACTCCAATGAGTGTAATGTGACTAATACCAACATGAATGATCACGCACATTAGTCACTTGAAACTACACATTCATAAAAATCATATGAACTTAAATAAAGATATTCTATCTTTAATTCAAAAGCAATAATTACGGTATTTTATTTTAATTTAGCCATATGTAAAAAAAATTAAAAAATTTGGAAGAGTTGTTTCAATTTAATCATGAAACTAAGTGCAAATAAATAATGTGATACACATATTAGAGTTTTTTTTATAAACTCTTTGTTTTTGTGTTAAAATATAAATGAGTAATCCAAGAGTGATGAGAAGAAAAGTAGATAAATTATTACAGCATTGAAGTATGTGCTCTAAACATAAATGAAATTGAAAAGAAGAATTGAGTTGTAGGTGAAATTTCAAATAACTCTATTATGTTTCATAAAATAGGTCATATGTTTCAGAAAATTGAGAATAAACTTCAAATGAATATTTATTTAATTTAATTTTAAGCTTACAGTAATTTATAAATTTTGAAATGAAAATATTTGGGTCCATGCCGCATCCACCAATCAGTACCCCAGCTTACCATACCAGTACTCCAGAGTCCAGCCTTACAAAGTGCGTCGTGCGTTCAGGTTCCTTTTGCTTTTACATTTCTGTCTCTTTTTGCTTCGTGCTTTTCTTTCTCTAGTAACATCTTTTACTTGGAGGCTGCATTTATCTTTATCTTCATTCCGGTCTTTATCTTTTCTTGAATGCTGCCTTTATCTTTTTCTCGGAAACTGTCTATCTTTTTCTTGGAGATCGCCTTTCTCTTCTGTTTGATCGCTCATCTTTCACTTTGGTTTCTTTTTACCGCAGTTCTGATCCTTCGCAACTCATTCCTTTTGAGGGTTTCTGTACTGTACAAGATCTTTCCAGGTCAATACGTGTAGAAACTGAAAGACAAATTTTGCAATCTTTTGTGAAAAGAAAATTTGAGATTACAATAACATTAATTTATATTTATCCATGAACCAATAGTACATGATTGATACAACATCAGGCAACAGAAAGGGGAAACACAATACTGGAAAATTCTCAAGCCCAGTAAGCATCTTCACTAATTATCACCTCAATGAGCAGTTCATCAGCAGAATTTTCTGCACATTATACTTAAACTTGACAATCGGTGGGATATACTTCAACATATCCAGCTGGAATCAACACAGAAAAAAACACAAAACATTGCAGTAACTGTTGGACCTTTCAAAATTATTTTCATGAGGTATGAAGATAGCCGCTATCATATCACAGATCTTCTATCTTTGAAGACTAATATTCTATCTTCGACAACAACTAACACATAAAACAGAAAGTAATAACTGTATCTAGATATAGCTGTACAAGCTGCTCCAAGTCTGGCAGCGATAAGATTCAATGACAGTCACCAAGTGTAAGTTCCATTTTGTGCCTGGTGGTAGTTCCCTGATCGCCGTATATGTGTAGATAAATTCTAGCACTTGATCTGTTGTCGTCGTCGATAGATACACCTTGCACATGGTCACATTTCGAGGACGACAACTGGTGGAACACAGGCAATTTGATCACTGTCAGATAGTAGTATTGTGTGGGGTCATGGGATGAAAGGATGAAACCAGGTTGTAGAAGTTTTGTCAGAAGAATATGGAGAGATCGTGAAGCTGCTTACATTCTGAATCTGTTCGAATCCAATTGCCGTTGTGAGCACATGAAGCCCAGCCTTTCCCGAAGCTGTGACCCCTGCGCTTGCGCTGCTCACCGACCTCCGAGGATTGGGATGGCTTCGGGACGGCCGGTGCTCCTGCTCCGTCGACTTCCTCAACGTTTGCGATGCAAGGCGGACCCTGAGTGTTATATCAACGTCATCAACACTGGAACAATCATGGTCTGGATGCCGGTTCGAGAATTGAATTACTAAGAAGAGGAAAAATTACGGTAAGTGATCGAGGATGAAGAAGTTTATACCTGTGCCTGTACTGGCTCAGGTGTTGATTCTTGTGGTGGGCATGGTATTGGCTTCTTCTCAGGCGATACTTTGGCTGAATCCGAGCTGCCAGTGCAGGCCGACCGCCACAACCGTCCCAGCTGCGCACCCAGTGACCCTTTAGTACTGTCTGCTTCGTTCAACTGTTCGCATGAATAACTGATGGTCTTCTGCTTCTCCGGTGGCTTTTTCCGCTTCTCTTTCCCACTGTCTTTCTGCGTTCGCCGTGACCTGGATCTAAAGAGTCCACAGATGCCTGGCGAGTAGAAACCTTCTGAATCGGAGTGATCATGGTCGAGCGTAGTTGAGGAATCTGCGTGACCCCTGGTTTCACCTCGAGGCTTGCTCACAGCTTCCTGAGTAGTCATATTGGCACTTGCATAACTGATACAAGGTGGGTACTGATTCTTGTCTGTGACGGACTTTGTGCCTCCGACGGATAGTCCTCGGCAGTGCACTCCCGAGGATGCGTCGTGGTCACCAAACACGGGATACGACTCCTTCCTCTTGCAACCCGGGATGGGACTTCGCATCGAGTGATGCGATTCATTATCGTCGTCGGAGCTTCGAACCTCGCGGATCACCACTTCCACACTCGAGAAGCTGTTGCGACGTGGGTTGACTCTATGTTCGGTTGCTGCAGGTGATTTCCGGCGGCCGTCGATGTGTGTCATCCCTGCTAGTTGGTCCAAAGCAAACGTCCCGATGGCGAGTAAGCCCTCTTGCTCGTGGCGGAATACGAAGCGGATCGTCTCCTGCAGCCTTACTTCCCATGTTTCCGAATCCATGTCGACCACTGCCTCCCCGAAAAAATCCTGCGACTGTGGGGGGATGGCCACCCTTTGATACGTTGAAATTTTGGGCTGATCGTCCTGTCCAACGAGTTGAACACTTCCACAAACTGCAGATCCAGGGCTATTGATGCTTGTTGCGGCATCTGCGACATAGTCAGCTCTAGAACTTGTTAGTGTGCAGATAATTGCAGAGTGATCATGATGAGAAGCAGGCCCCTGCCCTCACCGATTCCTTAAATTTAAAGGTTTTTGAAGACGATGAACAGACTTTGTTAACGGGCGGCTCTAATCATAAGTATCATTAACCTGGACCAGCAGTAGCATGTATATATGTTCATCTAAATTTGTACCTCGGCCGACAATATTCACGATCGAAACATATGTAGGCGCTAGCCGCTAGCTGCTGCTGTATCAGTTCATTAGCTGAGAAAGCGCACATTCTTGCATGATTTACATAGACTTACAACTAATTTTACAGTTTAGTCTAGTGAAGCTTTCGATGATTGTGAAACTCGATTTTGAAGCATCATGCTGTCCCTAAAATTTCGAAAATTATTTTTCGAACAGTTTGGATCAGATGCTTGAGTAGGAGACTCAGGATACCACTGGCAACTGCAACTTGAAAAAAATTTGATAGCCAGTTTAACTTTAAAGAGTAGCCTAGTGGATAGTAGACGAATCGACTATACTTCGTGTTCCAGCAGATGATTTGAACATTTACAGGACGAACTGAGATGTGTGTAACAAACAAACCTCTGTCACAGTCATGCATGGCCCATGGAAACAAACCTGAATCCTTGAATTCTTGATAAGCTGGCTCAATTGGCGGCGGGTCCTTCTTCCTTCCCCACCCGAAAAACTGCACACCACCATTCTATACCCATCAACACTAATATACAGTATGATCTCCCTGGATCCGACCAACTCGCAACCTGCAAAACCATAGGTTATCGCACAGTTTTTAAAGCACATGAGTAAAATGTCCACCCTGCAAGCTAGACGCTTCAATGCCAGCATACCTTCATGACTTGATGATTTCGATAATAATGATGACGATGATGATGATGATGGACCGCAGTGATGATGGCAGGTTGTCCTTGCCTCTAATCAGTTCCCGAAGCCGATGAAATCATCAGCCCGGGCCCCGGCTAGTAACTCCCAGAAATATAAGAATGAAGAGCTCTCTGTTCCAAGCACCAGATCAATGGACCATCAGTTGATCGTCTCCTTCATACAGTTGCAAAAGCTCTGTACAGAACGTTACAAAACGAACTCAGAGAAAGGAACTCCAAAACTTTCTCATACAAAAGGAGCCGCCGAAAATGTTGCTGAGCAACTGCAGCTCTTTTTTATCGACGAATGCTAAAATATTCTTGTCCATCACAAGCTGAAACCAGTAGAAGAGCGGCGAGCGCGCGCCTAGCAATCTAACTCGAGGTGCTAGCAGATTCAAAGGCTCTTGGTCTGGACTCTGACTTAGTGGACTGTACCTTAGTGATTGACAAGGCCGTCACGGCTGAATCGTCCTTCCTGCAGTGCGAGCGTACCCGTGAACCTACTTAGCATGCTCGCTATACTTGCAACTTGATGAGCTGCGAGGTTGAAGCGCGAAACAGACTTTAATCTCACAGCTAGATAGACAACATAATCTGGACTCTGGACAAGAGCTGTTTATCTGTTAACTTACGTCGTGCTAGCTCACAACCACCATCTTCGACAAAACTTGATCACAAGCTCTAGCTGTTGTCTAATTCCTGAACATTTCGGCTCTAGGTCATCGATTATAGTCAGCTAGCAAGCTAGCAGAGCGGCCAGCTGCAAGTCGATAGTTGAAATTAATGAGTGCAAATGGGGCGTATTACAGCGGGGGCTGCGACGTTGACGTATGTTCCATCGCCACTCGACCACCGAGCTAGAACGCCGTCTGTCAGCAAGTTGGTAGAGTGAGGGCCTGACATGGGGTGGAGTCTGGAGAAGAATCGTGCCATTTTAAGAACTGGTCCGGAAACGTGACATCAGACGCAACAACCAAAGTGGGTATCGTATCAGACGATGGAAATGGAAATAAGTTAGAAAAAGGGGAAAAACTATTCGGTGGAAGATCAATGTTTCTTGATCGAGGTTGATCTCTTACCTGAAAAGAACTTGACCTCTACCAAATCCTCAGAGGCTCAGAGGATCACTATAAGTATACTCTAACTCACCGTAAGTCTGTAATACTGTACTGTACACACTGCAAATCCTGCTCCATTGGCACGAAGTTCTATGATAATGTAGTAGTGATCTAGCAGACTATTTAGATGCAATGTAAGTTAAAATAAGGTCTTGCATACTTGCAAGGATGATTTCCTAAGTAGAACATGGGGCGGACGGTGCGGAACAGTGGGCGGACAACTTTTAAAGGTTCTAGTAGCCTCATTTTGAATTTAAATCTTGATCGTAACTTGTAAAGACACTTTAGACATCTTTATGAAATGTAAGTGCCAAAAATATCCTCAAACGCTAAAACCCGAAGCCCTTACATAGTCACACTTATCGTATTGCATAGTATACGATAAGTGTGACTATGCAATACGATAAGTGTGACTATGCAATAATGTTCTTTATCGTTCGACCCCTTGTTCCCCGCAGTCCGCCTCAATTTGGCCCCTTCACCTTGCACAGTCACACTTACATATTGCATTCATCTATATGTAAAGGGGTGAAAAGAAATAGGAGGTAATTCCATGTCATACTTCACAACGACCGAGGTTGCTAACTAGGACGCCACATATGCAACATGGTAACTTATTCACCTAGTTAAATAGTTAAGGTTGGTTGACTCTTGGCAGACCCTATTATGTCGTGACGCCGTGACGGTAAGGCCTATCACGACGCGACTTGTTGTGACAACACCTCACGACATGGGTCGATACGATATACAGCCCTGATTTTGTTAGTAACTAAGACCCACTATATACATATTCTAAGGTTGGCTGCAATGGCTGGGAGGTTCTAGGGTTGGCTACAATGGCTGGGAGGTGGGCTGGATTGAACATTTATTCAACCTCCAATTTAGCCCCAAGTATGGGCCCAAGCTGAAAGTTTGGGCCAAGGGAAATCTTGTCCCAATTGCATTAAATTGGCTCAAACATTTTGGCGCCAAAAGAGTGCATTGTAGAACACCACATAGGATAAATTGAAGTTCCAGTTTGGTCCTAGTATAAACTTATAATGCTCTTAGACCCAATTTGAAAAAATCAAGCGGACTTATTGATTGAAATTTGAAGAATTTGCAATTATAAACGAGCAACTAAGTTGAACACCTAGTACAAGGGTCTCCTTATTTCCCCCCTACAAGCGTGGTTTGGTAGCCAGGTTTGGTGGGGGCCATTTTTTTACCCCTCGGTCCCCTCCCCGTTTTGGGACCTTGGGGTCTTTTTTTGGTTGTTTTTTTTGTTTTTTTAGTTCGGGGCCGTCGGCTCCAAATCACCCTATGGTGGGCCCCTGAGATCAATAGGGCCCCACTCAAAGCAAATAATAGGGGCAAAGATTTGCCCCCACCCCCTCTCGAGCCTGGCCTCCGAGCCACACTCGTAGGGGGTATTTAGACAGATCCCTAGTACAGCTCTCTGATGGGAATAGTCTGCTTGACCTTATCACTCTACAACCTTACTTGAGCAGCTTATTACTCAACGATACCTTATTGCAGTACCACGATAAATACTCAGTGCTCACATATCATAGAATTTCCACCCTCAGCTATGCTTACACAATTATACAGAGTGCTTTGGAATCGCAGGCTGCGCTCTAACGGCTTGTCACATGATCCATGGAATGAGAAGTTCATGTCTTCTGTCATTGAAGTGTACGGGCCCCCTGCAGCAGAAGTCTGGAGGACTCCAAAATATAATGAATAAAGGAAACAGCCGTCCATCATGTAAGCTTACACCCTACAGGTACCAGATTCAAGGAAACCAGGTTCAGAACCTGCTGCATCATCATTCCACCTCTTTGACAGAATCTACATTTCAGCCTCCAGGAACTCTCAGTTTCACCAAGAAGAGAGACAGTCTCGCGCCACAATGTGTTTTGTAAAAGGAGAGTCCATCTAGGGTCTTTTATTTCTCTTCATTGAGCGTGGCTCGGATGCTAGCCTTGGTTCATATTTGTGGCCCTTCTTGTTGTGGTATCCCAAGGTATTTTTTGGTTTTTTTTTGCTAAAGTGGGGATTGCACGCCCTGAATTACTCTATGGAGGTCTTCTTGAGAGTAGTAAGGTTCCACTCAAGCATAATAATAGGGGCAGAGATTTGCCCTCACCCCTCTCAAACTTGAGCTTTGAGCCACGCTCGATGGAGAGATTTAGACACTCTCTAGCCCCTCTCGGTAAAGTTTCACGGCTTTGGAGGAGTCCCAGGTGCTCCGGATCCCTGCATTAAAATAATCAAAAGGAGTTACATTTTGTAGGGCTTATGAAATTATCTTTAAAGTACTTCTATTAAAAGTTTCAGATTCCCTTCACTTTTTTTTAATTTAATAGTTAATTCAATTCACCATGATGTATTTCAGTTTTTACAAATGTATTAATTTTAAAAAAAACATAGAGTTCTATAATGAATTTTGAAATTGATACAAACTGCTTTGCATTGCTTTGAAAAGTCTAATTACATTTAATTTTACCAAACTTGTATGTTTTTTGGAAACTATAGTAGATACTTGACTCCATCTCCTCCATGTTTAAGGTTAGATTTTTCCCTTTTTTAATTTTCATATTGTCACTATGAAAAAATAGTATTATACCCGTAATATCATTTATTTATTTCAACTAGAATGTACTCCCTCCGTCTCACTAAAAGAGTATGGTTTGGTAAAATAATTTGTTTCAAAACAAGAGAGTGGTTTCTAAATTTGGCCAAATTATTTCTAAATTTGGCCAACTATTTCTAATTTTAGAATTATCTTTAAATATGCTATTATTAGCAAACCATGTTCTTTTAGTTGGATATTTTTGGAGAAAATGATAAAAGAAACTGACATGAATTCAAATATCAATTCAAAAATATATTTTTTTGAATTAATGGACAATTGATCGCAATGAAGAACATTATGATGGATGCATGTCACCCTTTTCACAAATTTTTGAAAATAGGGAGTTCCATGGTAATAGGTATAGAACTTACAATTACAAAAAAATGTTCAAGTTTAAGAAGTTTTCAAATTTTAATTGGAGGAAGAAATAGACTTGGAAAAAAATCATTTTATTAGTTAAGCTCACATGTAAAAAATATCATTATATGATGAAAATCCAAATCCAACAATAATGAGGGACAATCACCAAAATATAGTCGAGGGTATTCCAAGTTTTATATGCAAGACCTTAATCCAAAAAGAATCCAAAAAGCTTGATATTCTAATCACATGTTCAGAATTGAAAAATTTATTAGATTTTTAAGTTTTAAATGCACATCAGCTAGATTTGACTCTATAGCAAGTTCTTTCTTATTGTCCAAGATATAAGTGATTAACAAGAGACTATAATTAATAATCATTTAGCACCACCATAAAGTGCTATTTTGGGAGTCTTTATCTTAGTTAAATGGCACATTTGAAGTTTTATTGATTTTTTAATGAATTTTCATAGGTCTAATTACAAGAAAATGAGGTAATCATAACCAAAATTAGCATATTACCAAAAACAACATAATCCAAAACCACAAATATGTGCTTTGTAGCAGCTCTCCTTTATATGTCTTCATTTTTGCACCCAGTAGGATGCAATTTGTGCTTCCTGTAGATAACATTGTAAGTTGTCATCATGACCGGTGCTTCATGTAGATCAAATTGCACCTATGATGACAACTATTCTACTCATTGAGTAACAATTGCAAGTTGGCTGACTATGGGATGTGATTCTCTTTGGATCCAAATCTCAGTGGAAATGAGTGGCACCAACACCGTATTTTTTTTCTTACCCGGAATCTCATATTATTGTACTATATAGTCAAAACCTTGAAGGAAGTAGATTCTTCCGTTTGTACTACTGTACTGTCTGAAGACTAAATATTCCCAGCATTGATCATGTCACAAACCAAGTTATTCTAAGTTTCTAACCATTCAGGTATTGCACAAGTGAATAGAAGATGGAAGCATAAAATCTGTGATTGGCTCCTTGAACTCGTACCGGGATGACTTGGGTTTACATTACAAGGGAAAAAGCAAAGTGATCAAAGGAGTTGAAGTCCTCAAGATGTCTAAAAACAGGCCTAGTGGATAGTGTTGAAGAGTCCCCAAATTTTTGTCGTGAGAGAGGTAAAAAATGGTTCTCTCATTGTAAAACGAGGAGACCATAGGTAATTAACGCGCTTTCGATGCGTTTAAACAATTTCCAAAAGTGCCATTAGTAGGCAATCATTTAAAAATCATCACACCTACTTCTTAGTACATAGTCATTCCTCCCAATCTAAGTTTAGTTAACCCCTAAAGCATTTGGTCATAAAATCCCAAATAGTGCCTCAAATCTGCCATGTTTTAGTTCATGGTAGAATTATGCAAATTTTAAAGCATTTAGGAAAATCTAACCGTAAAATCTAATACCTAACTTGTACATGTATGTGTACACAAAGTTTTAGACTGGAACTCCTCACCGTTTGGAAGATCATAAGGTTTGAACTTGAGTGAAAAGTTTTTTTCGGTACTGCCCGGCACGGACAGCCACTCTTCGGAGAGTGAAACAGCCAATGTTTTGAGATCGTGTGGTTGGAGGCTCTTCAGTTTTGGATTCTAAAGTGAGTTGGAAGTATGCTCAAAAAAATTGAAGACAATAAAACACACAAAAGCATTGGAAAACCACACTTCCAATGACGACAGTCAAATGAAATGCATATACACTACCTCTTTTTCCACACTACAAATGCCTAAGAAGATCATCTAATTTTTGAAATCCAAACAGTGTATACATGCATTTGTATGGAAAAGAAATTGTAGAGGAAAAAAATCCAATAAATAAATAAATTTAAAATAGATATGAATTTTACAGTGATTTAGGAGGAGAAAATGGTGGAGGAAAAATGGGTGACGAAGGTGACCCAATCACTGTAGATTTGTTTGACAGTTTTTATAAAACTTGGAACTTTGACTAAATATATCTCAAGATCCGTATGGTCAAAATTTACAAAACTTGGTATGCATACTAATTGGATGGCTCTGAACGGTTGGATGGCCAAAGTTACAGCCACATCCGGTAAAATTTGAATCATAAGGAGCCTGACCGGACCCTAAATCACACCAAAACTGTTGAGTCTATGCTTTAGGAGTTAACACTTTGTGAGAGGCCCAAGGACTTCAAAAAATACATTTTTCTAAAATGTGACCACAGGAGTGTAACCATGGAATTAATCCATTTTTTATTTATTTTTGGTCACTGCTCTTGGTCACGGCTCTTGGTCACAGAACTTGGTCCATGATATAAACCGCCCTTAAGTTATGTCGGATCAGCTTTTGAAAAAATGCCCTCGTGCACGGATGAAAGATCTCCTAAATGAAATGCCTTGTTTTGCATTTAGGATAGAATGTCCTTAAACCGCAAACTTAAGCATTTGGGTATAGGTGTGGGGCTCTTATGTATTTTCTGAAAATTTTCTTCAAAGGTAGAACAAGAATGATGCTGAAGGCAATTTTTTCGGAATTAAATAGCAAAAATCCAATTTATTATGAATTTTGTAAGTGAAAAGTGTCCCAAACCTAAAAGCGATCGGATGCTGAAATGTACAAAAGAGGTACATCTGATTTTTTAAAATCTAGAAATCGAGCCAGATCGGTTTTGGGTCAGTTGCGGTTTAAGGACATTCTACCCTAGTTCCATCAGATCTGAGCCTTCACATGGAATGTGCAGATGCCTTCTAAGGTTGTCATGAGAATATGCAATATGACTTCATAATGGAAGCGGCCGCGGCATGTACTTACTTCGGAAGTCTGCTTTTGAAACCTATATACCGTATATTGCTGCAAGCCTGACAGAGCATTATGGAAGTAATAAAGCTAATCACCAGTATGGGCATTTTTTTTCTTTTAGGACTTGGAGGCCAGATCTAGTCATACAATATTGCATGAACCGCATAGCGAGGGGTTCTTCAATCACAAATTCTCTGACTGTTTGCAATCTAGGGTGATGCAAGGTTATGGGCACCCTAAAAGCATGAAACACATGATCATTAACCAGTGCTAATTTGGGTACACAAAGTTTATAAACCTATTTCTTTAATCATTTATTTATATATATATATATATATATATATATATTTGGAGCAAATGAACTTTAATCATTTTTACAACTCATAAGAATGGGTCTCAAGTTGTCTTTGTACCAAAACTGCTTAGTACAATACTGTAATGTGGTGCAGATCCAAAACTGTGTTTGTGCAATGGACAAATTCTGAAAAATTATTTGCATAAGACAATGATCGCAAGTCAACAAGGTCAGCACAACACATTGAATATTGTATTAGTTAGTTGCATGTTATTCATTTGCTTAATTAATCTGCTGTAATCTAGATCAGGCTCCAGAGTCACTTGTCACCTGTGACTTGAACCGCCTAATAGGGGCCATCTTTCTACAGTGCCAGTTTTAGAAAACAATTGAAGAGGAATCAAAATTTAGACGATCGCCACCCATCACTCCAATGGTCACACCAATGCCAAATTTGGCAGGACGGGCCCCATCACAATAGCCACCAAAGTCTTGTTAATGCTAAAATTAGTACCGATCACTCCAAATATAATCCCTTGGATGACAATTTGGAGTGACCCATTATGGTCACTCATTGACTAATCAAAAAGAAAAAGACACTGATAATTCCAAGGATGTTTGTAAATACATTGTGTTTGCTTCTAACAAGAAAGACTAATTTGATGTTTTAATTTGATGTTCAAATTCCAATTTTTGAGTTTTTAAAGCCAAATTTTAGTTTTCTGGCTCTAGATGGGCAGAAAAAATCTTTTTATCAAGAAAATTTTAATTGTTTTTTGGTAATATGTTCATAACTAAATTCTTACTCATATTTCCAAGTGACTAAAGCCAAAATGTTTACAAGTTTTACAAAGGCAGGTTTCAAAATCTACAAGAACAAGCTTCATAGTTTTTAGTAATTTAACAAAAAAACAAATTTCAAAATTTGTCAAAATTTGAGATTTTAGGATTTTTTTTAAATGATTTTTTTAAAATTCAAAAAAATTATAGAGGTACCTACTTGCTATTCATTTCCTCCATAAACCAAATGAAATCATCGTAGTGGATGTTTTATCAAATCGTTGTTTTGAACATTTTTCTAGAAAATAAATTGCATGAAGGTTCAAAAAGCCAAATGAGTGCCTAAAATTTTGCATGAGCGTGCTCAACTTAGGTATCTACATAAAAAATTAAAAAAACCACCAAAATGTTTGGAGTAATATTCTTCAAGTCCCCTTTTTCACTAATGAACAATGCCTCCCAAACAACGCCCAAAAAACTTTTGCACAAACATTGGATGTTATGATTTTGCAATTGATAAATCAAAACACATGGAAATTTAGGGATTAATAGAATTCATATCAAGTGCATAGGATAATACGTTTCTTCAAGGAACATAGATTTTGTCATAGTTACATGTTTAAGTCACCTTTAAAAGTTTAAAGCATGAGAATCTAACTTAGAAGATAGGATTTGACATTAAAAGATCCTTTCAAATTTTGATATCACCATTTTTTTGGTAGAATGCCTATGTGATGAGTGTCTTCTTTTGTTGAAATAGGAATTGGGCCAATTATGCCAATGTTTTGTCTCAACATAGTTTACACTAAGGTATAATTATCAAAATCCAAGACACTCTATCAACCAAGATCTAGACTTGGAAGAGACTGATACCAAACATAACCTCAAACCATATGTTGCCAATCAATCAACTTTTTCATTTGTTCTACTTTGAATAGAATGGTGCTCGACCAATATTTCGGATTTTAAGGAGCCTATGTACAAATTTTTGGGTAGGAAATTTTTTGGCTTTTAAAAACTATAGAAAATCACCCACATAAAATAAAAGCATGAAATCATTGTTTCTCTTTATGATTTCTTCTTCTCTATCTAGGAAATTTATGTCCTTGAACAAAATATGATTTCTACTATACCAGTCTCTTCATTTTCTTAGGTTTTGATTTTGCTACATCCTTAGATTTGTAAGTTATTTTCAGTTGAAAACAAGGATGGCCATAGGTTGTATTTACATCCAATGTGAAAATCTTATATTAACCCCTAAAGCATCAACTCAACAGTTTTGGTATGATTTAGGGTCCGGTCAGGCTCCCTATGAGTCAAATTTTACCGGATGTGGCTGTAACTTTGGCACAGCATGGGAAATTGTCATATCTTTCTAACAAGACCAAATTTCACTTTCATCAGGCCCGTAGTTAAGAAATAAATTGTGTTTAAAGATCAAAATTCAATTCAGGGCAGCTCGGGCAGGTTTGTGGCCGATGCAAGTGGTGTACCAAATCTATGACAATCTATAGTGACTTCCAAATGATCCTTTCTGAAATCGTTTCGCAATTTTTTTTTAAACTTGATTTTGAAAAATCCAACCGTAGGATCATGTTCAAAGCCATCAAATTAGTCTACTTACCAAATTTTATTAATTTTGACCGTACGGATCTTGAGATATATTCAGTCAAAGTTCCAAGTTTCATAAAAACTGTCAAACAGATCTACAGTGATTGGGTCACCTTCATCACCCATTTTCCCTTCACCATTATCTCCTCCTAAACCACTATAAAATTCATATCTATTTCGGATATGTTTATTTTATAGATTTTTTTCCTCCACAATTTCTTTTCCATACAAATGCACCTATACACCGTTCGGATTTCAAAAAATAGATGATCTTCTTAGGCATTTGTAGTGTGGAAAAAGAGCCAGTGTATATGCATTTCATTTGACTCCCGTCACTAAAAATGTGGTTTTCCAATGCTTCTCTGTGTTGTATTCTCTTCAATTTTTTTGAGCATACTCCCAACTCACTTTAGAATCCAAAACTGAAGAGCCTCCAACCACAAGATCTCAAAAAATTGGCTGTTATACTCTCCGAAGTGTGGCTGTCCTTGCCGGGCAGGACCAAAAAAAACTTTTCACTCAAGTTCAAACCTTACGATCTTCTAAACGGTGAGGAATTACAGTCTAAAATTCTGTGTACACATACATGTACAAGTTAGGTACTAGATCCTACGGTTAGATTCTTTAACATAGGTTTAAATTTGCATAATTCTTCCTTGAACTAAAACAGGGCAGATTTGAGGCAGAATTTGGGATTTTATGGCCAAATGCTTTAGGGGTTAACAGATGAAAAACAAGACTTAGTTATCATGGTTGAACTTGTGAGAGTGATATTGATTGTCTAGCATGTGATAACTTGCATTGTGTAAACTTCAGCTTTGCTAGTGCCATTCTATGCAAGTACAAATTGTAGAATTGGTATATCTCAAAATTTGTATATTTGATTTTGTATAGATATATCGAAATGAGTTATTTGAAGAATTTGACATCTACAATTTACTTTCATTCCAATTTTCTATATTGCTAGAGTCTTTTTCTCAGTCACTTTATCTTCATCTAGGCTTTAATTTGCAGTTTTTAAATTGGTCTTGTTGTTGAAGTCATACTTTCCAATTGGTTTTTAAATGTTGTCTAGGTATAACTATGTTATGTTCATTAATAGTATTTTCTTCTTGTAGATTGAATGAATATAGGGATGATCAAATGAATCTTTTGTTGATTGTATTACCAAAGGAATATATTCAAAAGTGATACATTAGATTCTATCTTGAAAAGTTCATGGAAGCCCTTTATGTCTATTAATTTCTTGTTTTATGAACAATTTCTTGGTTAGATGGACTTACCACAGCTGATCAACATCCTTGATGATATCATCATGATTCGTTGGGATTCGTAGACAAATGAAAAGATAGGATAAAATTGAACACTGTTCATAGTCATTTAAACATCATTCTCTAAGGGCCGATTCACACTATGGCCAAACTTGAAAGGTCGTCCGTTTGGACCAATGAAAATGCTAAAATGTCTAAAGTCCGGCCTCTTAGCCTCACTCTAGAGGCCAAAATCCAAAGGACGTTGCCTCCAAAAAATCCTAAAACGTGGAAGTAACTTTTAGAAAGTTATGACGCAAGAGTTTGGCCTCTTGAGAAAAGTTTGAGTCAAGCAAAATTCTTGACCCAAACTTCCGCCAAGAGGCCATTTTTTTTTTATAATATGTACAAGGAGACAAGGCTCTTTGGGTATTGAGGATTAGTCATACATCACAAGCATTGTCATGCTCTAATAATGAATGTTTTGATTATCATTGGCACTACACCTATGTTGGTCCAAAAATAAGCTGAATTTCAATTAATTATAACTTTGTCATAAGAATATATATATTTTGCTCAAATTGTTTCCATATATTCTTCCTTAGTTTTTACACCTTCTCTATTTTGTTATGAACTTTTTAATTTTTAATTTTTTTTTTATTGTATTTTAGATAAATGGATCATTAGTGTTGGCCTTTGGACTTGGACTTTGGGGCTTCACATAGTGACGGGCTAAAGGCTTATAGTTAGGACTCTGGACTTAGTTTGATGTGGATTTTTGACAGTTGGCCACTCAGCTTGACCACACTCCGAACCGGCCCCTAAAATATGTGTTTGCTCTCAAAGGTGAAATTGTATAGTTCAGCATAGTGACTACCTTCCATGGACACACATTCTACCTACTTTGTCTTGAGATAGAAATGGAAATGGTGGTACTTCAACACTGCCAATTTAGGGGAATAACAAACAGAAACTTCATCCGTGGTGATCCATAAAAGGGACCAGGGATCTTCCTCTTACTGTGTTGGACATGAACTTTACTAAGGTATACACACCCATGAGGGATCACTTCCCCATGACTGATATGTAGGCTTCCCCATTCCAGAGCAATGGGAAACCAGTGACCGATAATTGATGAACAGTAGATTTAGAATGCATCCTCCAATAGAATGCCTCTGTGAGTGTTATGGACATGTTGTTGTTCACTAATTTGAGTATGGTCGGTCATTGGTACACCTATATGTCACTCATGGGTCAGTGCCACTTTTGGACAAAATTTTTTGTAGTAATTTGAATTTTACTGAATTAATTTTGAAAAAATGCTCATTCTTCATGAACCTTATGATACTACGCACGAAAAATAACTCCTTATTGAATACCCAAGATTTACTATGCTGAAATGCTTAAGTGATCGGTCATAGGTGTGTATACCTTAGTCCTGCATTGATTTGAAATACCATCATGATAAAAGACGTAACGGTGTTGGAAATAATAAAATAAAAGATGTAACGGACAATGATTGAACTGAAATAGAATACTTTGGTCAGTTGCCTCCTGAGTGAGAATGTAGGATATTAGAAGAATTTAACGAACACATATAGTGGACATCTTAGTCATGTAAAAAATTTCATGTGCCACATATCAATAATAGATACAATTGTCATCCTCCCAGCACCAAGTAAGGTAATACACCCATAAGCGTCCGTGTTCCCATAAGCGTCCGTGTACCCATAAGCGTCAGTGTATCCATAAGTGTCCTTTCTTAATCTTGAAAAACATAAGGAAGTGGATAGATATGTTTATAAGGATGTACCACATCTAAACATCAGATCATTAACCCCTAAAAATCCAGCCGTTTTTTGAAGCTCCAAGTTCCAAAACTGTCATTTCTGACCGCTTTGTGGGAATGACAGTTTGGACCAGTTTGTTTTCCTTTTTTTAGACATCTAACCGTAAGATCTTGAACTTTACCCTCTTTAGAAGTACTGATAAAATTTTCAAGTGTTGGATGTTTACCATTAGTGATATTATAATGTTTAAAGTTGCAGCAAAACATTTTTTTGGTGTAAACCGAACGACATAGGGTAAATGGTGAAAATCGGGACTTGATGTTCATTAGTCCAAACATTTTGCTCATATTTTTTTCCATGTAGGTAATCAAGTTGGGTACCTCCATGCAAAATTTTAGAGACTTATTCCTTTTTTAGAACCTTCATAAAAATTATTTTCTAGAAGCGGGTCTGAAAACGTTGATATCGTAAAACATGTATGACGTTATGTATACTTGGTTTTAGAAAAATCTAAACGGTGGTTAGGTGCCTTTATACATTTTTTATTTTTAGGCGCAATTATTTTTGAAAAATTTCAAAATCTCAAATTTTGACGAATTTTGAAAGAAATAATTCAAAAATTTGAAGCTTGTCATTGTATTTTTTGGAGGCTGCCCTTGTAAAATTGGTTAATTTTTTGACTTGGGTCTCTTTGGAATTTGAGTGGTGGTTTGGTTATGAAATTATTTCAAGAAAAAAAAAATTAAAAAACCCTAATTTTAAGCTGCCCGTTTTGGACTTGAAACCTAAAATTTCTAGATGAAGGTCTTAAAATTGGAATTTGGCTTTGAAAATTTTACCACATACACTTTGCAGTATAGGGAGTATCCAGTAAAAATCTTAGGCAAAAATATGAATTTTAACCCCCTCATCGTGGCTGCCCAAAACAGCAAAAACCCATTTCGGCTTTCCTGGATTTTTAGGGGTTAAGGGTCGGCATTGGAATAATTTAAATATCCATGGTAAGTCCTTTAGAACTTCATAAATTATTCGTACATCATCCAAATAATACATTTAAAAGTGCAATGAATTTTTTTCTCTCTTAATAATCTGGTCCAATAAATTTGAATATACTATAAATAAAAACATGCTCAAAACTCTTAAAATCATGCTTATAGGTGTTGCTACCTCATGTACTACCTAGGAAGAATTAGAAGTGGTTTCCAACCCATAAAGACTTCATGTTCCAGCAGCTCTCAAGTCATTTTTGTTTGTTGTTATGTTTTACCACTTCGTTGCCAGTTTGATTCCAGGTTGTGAGTCGTGGACTGGCAGGCTGATGAAGTGATTGGTGCTTGGCGTCGGTGGGCATATAGACAACAGCAAGAATTTTGGTCGACAATAAAGGACCCTTGCCAAGCTCAGAAGCTCTTCCTAACATGGACAATCTAATACAGCCAAAACTGATCATTACCGTACACATTGTAATATTGTCTCAGTGCGCACTTTGGTGAAACTCATTTTCAGTCCAAGCGGCTCTCTGCTGGCAGCCTTTGTCTGTGACCGTGCATCACTGTGGTCTTGCACTGAGACTAGACTCTCAAAAACTGAGTTTCTTAATTTTCATTTTAAAGCCAAAATTGAGTAAAAATGACCTTAAATGGTTTAGAAATAACAAAATATTGCAAAAATTGAATTATTCTAATTTTTTTTTTGGTCACCATAATTTTCAAATTTTTATGTTTATTTATTTTTAGATTTATTTTTTGTCAAACCTGCAATGGTACTACGTTATACATATGTTCCAATTTCATTCATTCAGATATTCATGGTCAAGGTAATATTGTGTGTCACTAGCATGTTCATTTATAAATGATTCTAAAAAAAGAAAACATAAAAAAATTGGAAATTTTAAAGATAAGGGACATTTAAGTAATTCTGGACAAAACGCCTAAGTCTGGACTTTTTATCATTCCGTCGGCGGGCCGCCGACCAAAATAGCAGGTTTGAAAAAAACTTTTTTTTTTTTTTGCAATTTTCGCTCAAAATATGCTGTAAAAACCATTTTTTGGCTTAAAAATCAAAGTTTTGACTCTATTTCAGCCATAAATTCTACATTTGGACATCATTATGTCTAATTTTTTGTGAATTTTGTGAAATATGCATTGTTTTATAGTATTTTTTTAATTTTTTTTTGAAATTTTCAATGATTTTAAGTTATTTACTACAAACATTTTGTCGGCGGATGAGCTGACTACTAATTTTGGACTTTAAAAAGTCCAGAATTACCTAAATATGCCATAGATGGAAAAACAAAAATATGAGAAATTATTGTATGTGATATTTTTTTGTTTTTAATGCATCTAAAGTTATTTGTAGTATTTAAAAAAAACAAAAACTGAAAAATTAATTTTTTCGGAGACAAACCTTACTTTTTCCAAAAAATAATAATAATATTAGTTCTAGAGTGAACAAACCTGCTATCCACCTACAATAATAGAATAAACAACTTGAGTTTGAATATTAGATTAGTTTCCTTGAACTGCGAGAGAAAATTTCCAGAAATTGCTTGCAGCATTACAAAGTAATGTTCAGTACAGCAAAGTACTTTCAAGTCCGCTGACTGAGTTAGAGTGACATAAAGCGTGGGACTTCAAGCGTGAGGCAGCTGTGGAAGAAAGCCTGCTTCCTTTGGCATCCATGATATTGATAAGCTTGGACTGGCTCGTCAACCAAGTTTCTAGTCCTTGAACTTACACCAGAGCAGTTGTTCAGCATAATAGTACAGCGCTGAGTGGAAAACGCAGTGGAGAACGCTAGCACACAAAGCACACAACTCGATCGCACAGAAATTAGTTCTGTATCCGAGAATCTCGCAGTGTCCTTCATACATTACACTTCTGCTTGTGCAGACATGATCATTGACACAACACCTTCATGCATTACTGTGCTATGGTCCCCTTCCGTGAAGATTAGTACTTTTTCTTAAACCTCCCAACAGCTGTTGAAGCTTGGAAAACTTCATGTGAATCCTTCACATTTGCTATGTATTAGGGTGGGATGTCCATAAACCAACCACTGACCCAAAATTGATTAGGCCTAATTTCTAGATTGTGAAAAAACAGATGTACCTCATTTGTACATTAGAGCATATGATCGCTTTTAGGGTTAGGACAGTTCTTAGTTATAAAATTTGAAGTAAATTGAGTTTGAGCAATTGAAAATCATAAGATCAAGCGACCCATTGAATCCCCCCCAACAGACAGACGCAGGTACTTCAAGATGGACACATGTGGATTCAGTTGGAACTTGGGAAGCCAAAGCTCAGCGAGTTGTTCAAGTTGGTCGACTTTTTGTGCCTCACATTGGCAATCTGTACTGGATTATCTCTAGAGAAATTCAAGCCGATAGATTGAGAGTTGAAGCCGTAGAATCAGCAACTGAAATCCCTCTGCCTAGATATCATAGGGAAACAGAAGCTGAAGAGATTGGCATTCGCCTTCTTGAAGAACTCCCTAGGACTCATATCTCTCCAATTCCGCACGCTACCATTTACATTCATAATCTGCTAGGCTACCTACGGGTACTGCAAACACGAGGACACCAAACGGGTTTCTTAGCAGAAATCCAGGCGTACGCCATTGAAGAACTAGAGAGAGTGATAGACTTCTATGATTCTCTACCTAATGATTTTGGTATCCAGCCAAACACTCCACCGGATTGGATAGAGCTCCTCCAGGCAGCTCGCTCCAGATTCGTGATAGAGAATCACCCACAGGGAGGATACCCAGCCGATAGGAATCCACTCCTTCCTAACGACATCTGGTATTACAAACGCAACACACGATTGATGCGTGAGTACCAGCGTTACAAGAGAGCAGAAACAAGAGAGATAGGACCAGATCTGGATATGATTGATCAGATAAACCTACATGAGACGCTAGACAACCTTCTTTGCCAACAGGATCGAATAGTAAACGTACCGTCCACCTCCGGTCACGCCAGCACCAACCCAGATCTGGAGGCATGGCTTATGAACCGTCCCACGCACCCCAATCGCCGAGGAAGCGCACCGCCAAACGCCAACATCACGCACCACCAATAGGAGCCTCTGCGACATCGTCACCTGGATCCTCAGGCGAACACATGGCCACCACGGGAACCACACCTCCCGACAGAAGGCCCTACAACGGAGCAAATCGCAACGGAGCACCTGCGACACTGGGCAACTCTGGGCCTTGCCAAGGAACAGGACGCAGCCCAACATGACGGCGCAAAAACCCCCCCCAGCGGAATCATGACAAGCCAATTCTCATCAGGCGGAAAACAGGAGATGACAACATCAAACCTTTACTAGTGAATCAAAGTCTTAACATATCATCACCATCCTTTGCACTCATCACATCATATTCACAGAGAGTTTCCAATCAGACTCGAATAAGAGTCGCCCTCAATCCTAAACTATCCCATCTTGTTTTTTTGAAACTAACCAATTATGCATTATGCTCTCCTACTGTTATGCAAGTAGCCCTCAATACTAGTTAGACCGCAATAGAGATGTTTTTCCTTTGGGTTTATTGGCTGGGAACAGGAACAGGCCATAATACATACCAGGGGGGAAACATCGACAACACCAGAGGAGCTGGCGAAGGAAGGTGACCACGCGCCTGCAACAATACATAGCTCCTACAGCTGAACACCCTCAAGCTTCCTCCGCAACTATGATCCCGCACAGCTTGGAGCCACACCAACAATGAGTAGTCTCTTGGGGCAAACGTGAAGATGCACCGACGACTCAAACCAGAGAGAACATTCCGCCAGTCAACACCAGTTTCGTATCACCGACCGTCTGGCACCAACTCGTCAGGAGAATTTCGTCCATCGCCAATTCACTAGAGGAGGACCTTCCGAAGTTGGGCGGATTTCTCCAGTTGTGACAACAATGGTCTTTCATTATACCTATAATCCAGTTTTTCGAGTTAGATTGTTCAGTTTCTGTAGGAGCTAGAATTCACGGAATGGCAGTAAATGTTCCATCCATCGACACTGGATTCTTTGCATAGGGCCTGGGCCCGTGATACCGGGCGGTTTCAATGCGTGGTAAACTTGGCGGTAACCCGCATGATTTCCTGGTCACTTTGTTGTCACTTTTTCATTTTAACCCCGGTGGGGAATTGAAGGAAGGACATCCCCACTCTAATCAGAAGCTTTACACTTTCACGGTAAAGGTATAGGAAAATGTCTTAACACTTTGCACTTTTGCAAGCATTTAGTTTTTATCTTACTTAAAAAATAAATGGTAGTTCTAGATTTCATTATTCTGGAAAAAAAAATGTGATATCTTTAGAAATAAGTTATATCTAAATTATTGTTTGTGGGTGACGAGGGTATTACATTGAGAACAACAATACCCTAAATTCAAAGACATTTTTTTATTTTTTAATAAAGAAAATGTTTTATTGAAGAAATTTATTGCTTAAAAAATTAAATGATTTTTCTTAGTTATGCTGCAGAGCTTGTATGCTAGGAATGCCATTTTTATTATACATTATTGTATGTCAATAGCAAGTTTATTCATAAACAATTTTTAAAAAAGAAAAAAATTAGAAATTTTAAGGATAGAACAAAAATTTGAGAAGTTTTTTTATGTTATATTTGTCTATTTTCAATCCATCTAAGATAATCTTTAGTAAATTTTTTTTTCAAAAGAACAAAAATAAAAAGAAATAAATTTTTAGAAGATGAATCTTATTATTCTCTAAAAACAAATATTCATTTAAGGGTGAACAAACATGCAATCGACGTACGGAACATGAGTGTATAATTGATGTACACTACATGTGTGTGCTTTGACCCAAGTGGACAAAGCACACACTCATGTAAGCAATCAATAGACTCTTCTTGATTACCACCAAACCTTTAATAATTCTTGGTCATGGTTGAACCTTAAGCCATGAATCAATGAGTTAAGGAATCTACCCAATTAATCCAATCAGCTCTCTTTAAAGATTCTTTAGAGTGAAAAAAAGATTTTAACATCATAGATTTATACAATGTTAGGTAAAAATACCAAAATTCATGTGCATGTAAAGATTACATATATCCTAAAAACACCCTCAAATGGATTCCACAATTTCATCACAAAGAAGTACTATGTTTTTTTGATGCAATTAAGTTCCTAATTTCATTGAAAAAATAAAATTAAATCAATGTGTATTAAACTATATTATGGTAAGATAGAATTGTATGGATATAACTATATATAGATATCCATTGGAGTTCATGTCGCTTGAAGTAATTACTTTTTGCAATTTTAACACACATTTATTTAATTGATGTTTATATAAAATAGTGTAAATCTTGGCAACTTGTTAATATTCTATGAAAATTACATGTTTAGTGAATCACAATTAATTTCAAAAATAAATGCCTTATTTTTTATTTCTATAGAATTTAAATCTTTAGTGTCATATATGTATTTTTAAATTTCAAATGATTATAGGAGTATTCAACAATATGAATGGAATTTAGACGCTATATATTCCGGTTTTGTGATGATAAAATTCAAAAAATCAAGTACAATAGATAATTTAGCACATTTAATTTGAAGCAAGATCCTTTTTTATAACAAAAGATAAAAAGGCTGGAGTGAATGAAAGTATTTTTGTTTTTTTCCTCATCTTTAACCATCCAAGTTATCTTCTAGGTGTATTAGGCAAACATGACAGACCATTTTTCTACTAGTATATATTGACTAGTTAGATTTGCTGCTGTTTATGAGTTCTGAAAGTTTTCATGATCTTGTGAGGGCTCTCCACTTCTCTGGGATCTTTCTTCCAATCACAGGAGTAGTCAAGCTTTTTTGACCTCCAAATAGAATAACTTGAAATACCTATTTGTTTGCACTTTGGACTTCCGCTTGAAGTGGTCATACTATAGATTGATCTCTACATATTCACTATCCTTTGTATGTGGAAAACACCTATTAGGGTAGAAGCACCCATTTCCAGTAGCACCCCCACAACCAACATCTAGATGTCCCCACAACCAACCTGTACTTGTCCTCAAAACAGCAAATTGGCTGTCAGACCACTCAATTTAAACTAATTTAAACTTACCAATCAAAAAGCTCAAGAACACTCAAAAAGCTGGTGGTTTTGGGTACACTCATGAGTGGAAATTAGTACGAACTAGGTGTGACAATGGAAAAGTCTACAGATGGGTTTTTGGTCACGAAGTACTTTTGTGTTTAAAAATTTGTATCTATTTCAATACTGGGAAGAAAATTTTTAAAAAATTTGCATTCTATGAGAAACCTATTTTTCTACACGTGAAAATTACACCCCAAAAATAACCCAAAAAAAAAGGGCTCAAAATCCTTAAGTTGTTGGTTATAGGTGCTTCTACCCTAGTATACAAGTTGTGAAATTACTAAAACATGAATTTGGGGAGAATGATGGATTTAAAGGAGCTATTGTACACGGATACAACCTTACCCCTAGGAGTTAGGGTTTAAATTTTCCAGAGAAATCAGAATTGAAATTTGAGGACCTGGTCAAGAGCAATCAGTGTCGTTAGAAGAATTATTCAATTTCGATCTCATAAGAAGTGGCTACCCTAGCATCTGGTGGGAAGAAAACACAATACTTCAAGTGAGGAGAGAAAGAGACCGTGTTAAGAACCATCGAACAATTAATTCTGCATGCAAAAAGCTATCAACATGCAAAAACATATCAGCATGTAAAGACTAAAGACTCCGTTTGTGCTAAAACTCCAAGTCGTTTCAAAGGAAGAGAAACACTCGATTCTCTTGCTCCAACCACAGGGGGTGAGTTTATGGATGAAGCAAAGAAAACAATCAATTACGCAACTAATATTATTCTCTTGCTGTCAGTCACCCTCTTATACTAAATGAACAAGAATTCCCAGTCTATCATCCAAATAAGTCCTGGAAAAGGGCAGGATTGGCGCCTGTAGGTGTAACGCCAACTTGCCGAGTAGTAGCATCTTTTTGCAAAGAATCTTGCAACGAAGGCCCCTTCCTCTCTGGCAAACTAGTCGATGAGGATGAACTTGATTGTTCAAGCCCAGCAAGTCCTGCGAGTGGGCTGTTTGCTGGAAACTCATTCAAGTCCAGAAGTCCCGCTTCAGGCCTATTCATAGGCTCTATCCCAGAACTGCTTGTGAGCCCCAAAGACAGAAAGTCATGGTCATTTGTTGATGGGACAGTGTTGTGAGAGACAACGGGAGTGCTGTCATACAAAGACATGAAATCTATACTACTACTCTTCTGGGGTGCTGCTGGTGTGGACGTCGACGCAGCCGTAGAAGGCCCATCGAGTAAACCTTCCAACTCCTTGAACGGATCGTACGAGGCCTTCGCAACAGGAGCTGAGAACAAGTCACCCCCACCCATGTCCATAAGGTCCATAAGAGGAGCTGGAGCTGGAGCTTGAGCTGTACTTGGTATCTTTTCTTTCGAGTTACCTGCCGCCGGCCGATTGGGTGCTGGCTTCGACCCCTTCACTCCATTTGCATCTCTCTTCCCAGAAGATCCTCCAAACAAGGAAGCTGCCAATCTCTGTTTCTCAGCTGGTATCTCTGGCTGTGCCTTCTTTTTCTCAGTGTACACATGCACTGGTCAATTACCACCCCACCATTCCAAAAATCAGTAAATGATCAACAACACCAGATGAGTGGAATTCATAAATACGTATAATTCATTCAGTGGTATCTCGCAGCAGCATTCATAAATTAGAAAAAGATCTACATACATTATCAATCAATAGAATTGTTCGTATTCAATTACAAATAAACTTACCTGCTGGAGTACTTTCCCTATTCGAGCTTGCTCTTTCTGAGACACCACTACCACCATTACCACTCCTTTCTATTTCTTGGTCAAAATTTGATGTGGTTACGGGAGGAGGTTGTGAGGGAGCTGACGGGCGACCCCATTTCTTCTGTACTCCATCCAACCGAAGCCTTGTAATTTCAGGTCCGAGTAAATCCACCTGTGAATTATCAGCTGCTAACTGATTTCTGAGACTTCGCGGTGATTCAGGTTTTTTCTCTTGGAAGTCTGGAAGAAGGGAAGGTGGAGCAGACGAAGAAGCAGATGGGGTGTGCACAGTCGGCGTTTCATAAGCTTCAAACCGTAGTGCATGGGAGGGCTCCTGCTGGGTGCGGCTAGTACTTACAAATGAACTCATGCCACTGCTCATCTCAAAGCGCTCATTCTCATGGACGTATGGGCGGGCCCCATTAGCAAGAGACGAATCTACAAACTCTTGCAAAAACGGTAAATCTGTATCAATCTGCAGTTTATCCAGCAACATTTCCATATTCAGTATCTCACTGTACAAATTCTGGTTAGTAAGAGCATTAAAAAAAGCAGATATGAATTCATGCACTCAAGGAATGGAATATCTAAGTGACTATCGTGGCCGAAGGCAAATAAAATAAAACAGCCCCAAAATTAGAAAACAACAAGACATAACACTAAAAAAGAAGGGCTAAAAGCAGGAACAAAGTTTAGTACAAGTTTGAAACCAAAAGGATAGACCAGTATTCTAACGTAATAAAAGTTAGTGGATTTTCTTACAAGTAGGAAATGCACATACCTCAATTTCTTCGCCACTTCCATTTACATGCAACACCTTTTGCACAATGTCCGGACCAAGTCCAAGGAATACTTGCAACTCATAAGCTCGTTGCTGCAGGTCTGTGGAGTGGGATGCTAAGAGATCATCCATAAATGAACGACACTGCAATGCCAGCAAGACCAACTCAATGTCACTGGTTTACAATTAGATCAGCCACACAATCAACTGTTAAGGATGCAATAACAAGACCTGAAACTCACCCAAAAGGACTAAACAATGCAGAGGTGACCACAGAAGTACACATAATCTCAGGATTACTAGCCTTCACCAATTTCTGGACATAACATGTAATAATTTCTGAAAGAATCGGCTGCTTTCAAAAATTGCCTCATTGATGGTGCAGGTCTAATTTGCTTAACTCAAGTCAAAAGGAACATATCGCTTCACCTTGGGATGACAACGGAACGGTGTATGGGAAAAACTGAATAGCACACCAGAACATCCGAGGCAAGTTTTCCAAGTATATTCTAGCTCTGGTGCGAACTTGACATCTAAAACTACACGAAGAGAATAAGCGATATTGCATGAAGATTGAGAAGTCACCTCAGGTAGAAGCTGAACTTGTCTGCCTGCCGCGATCTCAAACGCGCAAATCTTTGTGATCGCTGTAATTGCATACCCCTGACCATGTCCACAATAATATACAGCAATTCAGCACAACTATACTCATCCAATAAGGAGACATCAGGAGTTATAGTTCTATACAAAAAGTTGATAATGCCTTAATAAGCAATGAAAGTTCAAGTCAGCAAAGACACCTCCAAGATGCTGGTGGATAGAAACTGGATAACGAAAGAGAACAGAGGCACCCTTACCTTTACAACGGTATCACCAGGGTGAGCTTCAGCAACGTCACAGAGTTTGCCAATGATGTCGTCAGCAGAATGAGTACCACCAGCAGTTCCAAACTCTCCCAGTACCCAGCATACAACCTACAGAACATTATTCGAGGATTAAATGCAAATAACGGAAGCCTTTATTTTCCTCCGAACTCCCACGAATATCTTCACTGATTATGTAAAAATGAAACCTAGTATTCCATACAGTAAAAAAATAAATCGTAAATGGTACTAGCATTAGCTCTAGGATCGAAAACTTTAAGGGGGAAAAAAAAGAAGTGTCGTAGCTCAGTCAACCTGCAGGAGGATGGATGGTAATTTGGGTTCCCCAAGCAGTTGCAAATAAGACTCCACCTGCATAGACAAAGGACATAACAACAATCATCAAGGTTGGATCCAAAGTTTTCACGAATGGGCGTAGAATGTATATACACAGGAAATGCATGTTCAAAGAATGAAGAATTCAGTTGAAGTAAGAAAATTATTCACTATAACTAGCGAATTCTGGATGATTAAGTAGTCTACATATGAACTTTACATAATAGACAAATGAAAATATTTGGTCCTAGTAATGACTAGCAATCTTTACACAACTAAAGTCGGAAAAAGTGAGCTTCAAGAATCCACAAGAAGGGTAGAGAAATATACAGCAGAGGATCTGAGTAGAGAATCTGCTTCTTCGTCATCCTCACCAGCACCTTTCGCAAGTAGCCGCATAAGGTCATGAGCGACTTTGGCAGGCACCAAATCCCCTGCCAGCTCAAAAACCTGGTTCATAGTCTGTAGCATCCCACCAAAAATTCTATTCTGAATCAGCAGATAATCATGACGAATTAGATTACACTTCACATGAAATTACAATATGAACTTCACATAAAATATCTACGATAAAATAAGGTCCCATTGTTTAGAGACAAGCTTTCACATATCAGAAAGTCCGGTCAATTCCAGATTATACCTGTATGAACCATTGATTACTGGGTGCAAATCTCTCAGCCAGCTCAACGATGCGACTAGCAATCTCTGTCTTGTTATGAGCATCACTCAAAGTGCGCATATAACTTATCATGTGATCAACTATTACTTCCACATTTGTTGACTTGGTCATTTTGTACAAAAGGTCGAGCGTCTTCCGCTTCAAGGTGTCATCTTGATCCTGCCAATAACCACCAGAATACAATAAAAATAACATCTACGGGTAAACTCTTGAATATCAGTAATTATAGGAAAATACTTTCACAAATGCTGTTTACAAGCTGCAAAACTGCTGTTTCAATATACACCATGATCTCCATTCTACTCAAAAAGACAAGCAGGTATGTCGTCATACCTCAAGACAATCGATTACAGCCAGCTGGTGCTGCTCGGCAAAATCGGGATTTATTTGAATGACACGTCCCAGCGCATCTATGCCCATATACTTGTAGTTGTGATTATCACTCTGATCAACATGAGACCATTCAATAACATGATATACAATAGAAAGATTATGAGCCATTCATGCAAACGGTGCCTAAGAAACCTCGGGATGAAATTCAGTGACAGTCATCCATTCCTCACCGCATCACTAAAGGCAATGGTGGTGAAAGTATTCAGTTTACTTGTCAAAACCGCTAATACGGAAAAATAGGTGATATTACAAGTTAAAAACTATGAATCGACAATTCACTACATTTAACATGCTGGACACTACTGGATACAGGTCAACAAAGCAAACCTCACCTTCAGAAACCGGGAGGTGATTTCAGCAGCCATTCCAAGGAGCTTGGGACTCGCTACAATTGCTGTAATTGTGCAGATGCACTCATACAGGATGGCATTGCTTATATTTGTAGCAGGTTCGCCTTTTCCAGGCTCGCATCTCTTGAGAACCTCCAACAACACACTATACATGTTCTCACTCGTGTGCCTGTCCCCAGCCCCCAGCAAAGCCAAGATTTTCAAAATCTTGATCTGCACCCCCAACAGTCATAAGAGCTTCAGTGATTCCGACGGAGTATACCAGTCAGCTACTGAGATGAGGCAGAAACTTAAAATATCACACTAGACTGAAATATCAACACCAAAATGCTTCAAACAAAAAACCAGTATTCATCCTGACCAAAGTTGCGTTTAGTACTCGAAACTCTAAACACGTGTCGTTTGTAGGATCTCGGACTATAACTTCTCAGTATTAAATGTCTGAATTACAGAGGAGCCACAAATTCTTCAATCCAGAAATATAAGATAGCGTCTTGACTTGGACAAGTTAAGGATATGCATATTGAGCACCTGTACAAAGGGAGCTGGAGTACGATGGTAGTCATATGCCTTAGGGAGCCGGTGCTCTGCTACTTGCTTGAGAATACTCACAAAGCTCGCTGTAAGATTTTTGAATGCTTTTACATCCGATGAGACCAAGTCAAACAGTGCACACAGTGCTGCACTCATCACACTTGGGTCCTTATCACATAGGATCTGCAGCACCGACACTGAACTTTTAATAAGGATAACGCAGGTCCTATTGTGAAGCAAAAGACACTCAAAAACCACTCCAAATGGTCTGCAAGGATAGATGCCATAGGATAGCTAAATAGATAAACGATTGACGATATCAAGGAGATCAGTCGTCAAAGAACAATATGAATATCCTTAAAAACGCTTAATTCTGGAAAGGTAATCATTCACAGTAACTGACCTGTCGAAACTTTGTGAGGAGATGAGACACCGAACTAGGAGAGCGTTGGTAAAATCTGTGCAATGCCATAACAGCCTTCTTCCTCACATGTTCCTTGGGGTGCCCCAACAAATCGATTACTTGTGGTAACACGGCAGGAATGGTCTCCTCATTGATAAGCTTACAGACAGCCGTAAGAGCAGCAGAAACAACAAGATAATTATCTGACTTCAAATCCTTCTGGATAGTGTTGACGATGAGGATAATAAGATCGTGATCTTCGTTAAGAAACAAAGTCGTTGCGAGATAGCCACTCTTTTTACACAAAAGATTGTCATCATGAGTCATTTTGACAGCGTAAATGTAGCCAAAAGACGCATCGTGACCAAGCATCTCTACATACACAAGCCGAATAATGTACTCCTTCATTTTCTTGCGAGGTACATCAGGTTCCATGATCCGTTTCTTAAGTAATTCAATCTCCGCCAACACGATTCTCTCCTCCTCAGCTTTTGATTTGGCTTCTCCGATGGCCTTGACGAGATCTAAAAAGTCTTTGGAGGAACCTTGACTGCCCATGGCAAGCTCTCTCCCTATTGTTTTTAACTGGTCAACTGTGCCTTGTGATCTGCTTTGTGACCAAAAAATAATTAAATCACAAGATCTTTAAACATGCAATCACTTACGCCCAGTTGATAATACATTATTAAACAAAGAAAAATAATAAAAATAATAAAAATAATCTTCATACAAAAAATCTAAGAAGTGAATATTGATGCTAACCTAGATTTAAGCCTAAAACGACTCCAGTGACATCGTTCATGAGCCATAAATAAGAAGGGAGCTCAGAGAATACTTAAAACACTTCTCTGAACCGCTGGAAGCCACGATGACAGCAAGCACCCATACAGAGGACCTTATGTTCTCATAAATGCCACAACCTAACCCAATTCAGGAAGAAAAAAAAAACAAAAAAAAACAAAAACACCTGGATCAACTATTTGAAGTTGTTGCATGGACAACATAATTTGAAGCGACTGCTGTCACTCAAATTAGACAAGATGAGAACCTTACCCTTGCTTAAAGGCCTTCTTCACGATATCAGTAGCCCACGACTCCATTGCGACCCTGTGATACCATACATTCAAACATTACCAATCACAAACATATTCTCGTCGTTTCTAGAAAATCTCGACAAACACGAGTAATGTTCAGTGCCGACAGCTATAACGACAAATATCTGAATGATAATAGTAATCAATAATTCGAAATCCACGATTTCAAGAATCAGTATAGTTATTCCAACTTCCTACACATTTTTTTTTTGTAATTACATTGCCTTCATGCTCTCTTTCATTACGCTAGGTCACAGTGCTCTTTGAGCTTCCGCTGATCCAATTCTGAGGACTTCTTGTGCATAGTTATAAGACGATCTCTTAGGATCTTTTCAAACTTTCGTGGTTGAACAATAGTCTTCTTAGGGTTCCCATAGTATTCACAACTCCAGGAAGCCCGTCCTCAGCAATAGAGTAATTCAATCCTGTTTCCAATCCTCAGCTCGTCGTGATTCAAGGGAATACACTTAAAACAACATTTTCGGTAGCTATGACTTCCGAGTCATGTAATATACTCTGAAAACATTGACGTGACCTAAGCTGCTGCACCTTCCATTCTTCAATATTAACAAGCATATGGTAGACTCTCTCCCATCCACTCAATCAATTCGCAGTCCACGAGAATGTGACAAAATTCCCAGCTGGATATCGAAGCTGAAATCCAAGCCAACTGCAGGGATTCATGAGAATCATCTGCCGGTCGAGTATTTCCTTAACCATTCTCATTCAAACATCATGATAGATTGCTCAAATTCACAATCAGCTCCCCTTCTCAACCCGAGCACAAAACATACCTCCTGGACACCCGTCAAAACTCTTCACAACAAAACCGCTGCTCCAAAATCCAGACCCTCACCTACACCCGCACCATCATCATCAAACGTGATCTCCAGCTCCCAATCTCCTCTCCAACACCTGATCAACCTCCCACCTCAGCACCTGAAACAATCACCAACAAAATGCTCTCATCAACACTCACCACTTCCAATCCAAAACTCCACACCACCATCTGCTCAATAGTGAAACCCTAACTCCAACACCCAAAACAACCACAACACCATCACCAAAACAACCAAACCATGAATTCACTCAAAAACCCACATTAACCACTCCCACTCCTGATCTAATCCAATCTAATCCAATCCAAACCACCCCAATCCACCCCATTCCCCACCAAACACGATCCACAAACCAACCCAAAAAACCGAACCCACAAAAAATTCCCAAACATCAAAACCTACAAATTTCCCAAAAACTGAATTTCCCCAAAACGATTCAAAACCCAAAAAATCAGTACTACTCAAATGAAGAAAAGCCTGAAATCCACGCACCTTTACAATCGTGGGAGAAAAATCGGTTCCAGCTTGAGCTCAGAAACACCAAAACTCCCCTAAAAAAATGAAAACAAAACCATTTAACTGTACAAAAATTGCACAGAGGTTCAAAACGGGGTTAAGTACACGGTGAGCCTCCAGATCGAGGCGAAGCCCACCTCGAATGCGAGCTTGGAAGTGCGATGCGAGTGCGGGTCTGGCCTCGTTTCACGTTGCTGGCAAGCAAGTGTTGCCTCTGCAACTCTTCTGCAGCAAACGCTGACATCGCACCTACCAGCGAAGAATCTATGCCTTGGGTAGAGTCTGGGTCCACTTTCATAGACTTTATGAGTGTTTTGGTAGATTTTGAGGTGTGTGTATGGACTGAAGAATGGGTCTGGAATTTTAGGGGCGTGAGTGTCCAAAACCGTCATTGTACCTAAAAGCGATTATATCTATGACATGTTTACATGTTCGGCTCCTATATCTGGGAATGAAATCAATCTGGTGGTCTTGGGTGTTGTGACGGTTTTTGGTATTTTATGACGGTATTGGGTTAGCTGTGACGGTCTTGGGTGTTATGGTTTTAGGTCCTTTGCGATGGTATTGAATTTTTCGGGTTTCTGTGTAGTGGTTTTGGGTTTCTGTGTGGTGGTTTGGGTTTCTGTGTGGTGGTTTTGGGTTTCTGTGTGGTGGTTTGGGTTTCTGTGTGGTGGTTTTGGGTTTCTTTGTGGTGGTTTTGGGTTTCTGTGTGGTGGTTTTGGGTTTCTGCGTGGTGGTTTTGGGTTTCTGTGTGGAGTTTTTCGTTGGGTGGGATATTTGGTAGATTTTGGGACTGTGGAGCCATGGTGGTGTACTTCGATCGTATGTTTGACTGGGCCGAAGGGGTACTGTAGAGGCATAATTTGCCGGTTTGATGATCATTGCACCACATGACATGATGAGTCAGCCTACTCTAGGGAGGCTAAAGATTTTCGTTATACTGTACAGTACCCGGAAGAAAAGATACGTGATTCTCTTAATTGTTTTAGAAAAATGTACTGAACAGCTAATTTGGTGAGCTCATGGGAGGTTAAAAATTCATGGAATTCAATGCAAAAAATTGCATTTGAAAGCCTTCAGACTCTATTTCAATAATACTATTTGTTTACATAGAAAAAAAATCAAAATCAACACAAAATTTGCTTTCTCCTATATAGTATTCAAAATCTAGTACTACCACCTTTTGCACTAATTACTTCTTTCATACGTGTAGGCATGGTATCAACAAGGGTTTTTAAGAGATCTAAAGGTATCTCTTCCCATACTCTATGAAGTGATTCCACCATTTCTTTTGCATTGTGTGACCGGGATGTACTTTAAATTGTATCTTTAATAATCTTCCATAGATTCTCTATTGGATTCAGATCTAGAGAGTTGGCAGGCCACTTCAACCTCTTTATACCCATTTTTTCTCTCCACTTATTTGGCAAATTGCTGCGATGGACCAGAGCGCCATCCTCCATAATCAACACAGCTTCTAACACCAAAGGTGTGCAAAGCCTTCCTTACAGTATGAGTACCAACCTCTGCAACACGTGCCATCTCATTTGTAATTTCTGTGAGTGGTCTACGACAATCTTTACTAAGGAGGCGTTCTAAGTATCTCATATTCCGCTTTGTGAACATTCCAGGCCTACCCGATGGCTTTGGTGACTTCATAGTTCCTTATTTTTTGAAACTGTTTATAACACCATAAACAGTTGAAGAGGGCATACCTAATTCTCTTGCTATCTCCACACCTTTGCTTCCAGCTCTGTGCATTCCAACCACTTGTTCTTTCTCAGCATCTGCCAGCATCTGTCAAGGCTCTAGTCTTCATCTTTCTCAAAAGATTATGCCACTCAACCTATCCACAACACTAAACAAAATTATTTCAACAAGAATAATATACCACACGCTAAACAAAGTCACGCTAACACCCACAATCATCTCAAAAGTTAACCCTACAACTTACAATGCAATGACAATTCAATATCACATACATATCTTTTTTTAAAACAGTGGCCAAAAACATTATTATACCATAATGAGGTCTAATAATAGTTAATGCATGAAAAAGGTATGGACACACTTTAGATAGGGCAATGGAGAACTATTACTTTATATAGATTTTTTCTATAATTAGACAAAAACCATTTACTTTTGACAACCTTACTCCTAGTTCTAAAAATAGGTAAAAATCCCAAGGCAATTGCTCACAAAGTGAAAGTGTAGTGCTCACTTGAAGTTCACTGTCCATACTCTAGATAACATGGAGATAAGTAAAATTCACGTATCTTTTCTTCCGGGTACTGTACTTCGTGGATAAATCTCCAACTCCAACTCAGTGCAATCCAAAACTCAACAATCCACAAACCTCAATCCTCAATCAAGAAAAAATTCACAGCAACATGAACTCCAAAGCTCTCAAAGAGGCTTAAACCCTAAACCCTAAAAGTAACTATAAAGTAAAAGCAAAAACGATACCAATATATATACGTATTGGTATCTAAGATTTATCAGAAGATATATTATATAAGATTGGTATGCTTTTCTTGCTCTGTCTTGCTTTCTTTCGTAACAGTAGTCATGGCTGAACCTAGTTTGAGCGATCCATGGACAATCCATGGCCTGCCAGCGGAGCTTATGGGATTGGTGCTTTCATTTTTGCCCTTGCCGGCGTTATGTAGGATGCGAACAGTGTGTAAAAACTGGAACCACATCATCTGTAGTTCTAGCTTCCATGACTCATACGAGGAACGTGATCACCATGGAGTGTGGTTCTTAAAAACAATCGACCGCTGTTTAACGAGAACAACTTGTTTTCTCGATTTTAACGAGAAACGCTGGTATCTGATCAAAGGCCAGGCTATAGACTATGAATTTGTTATTAAAAAAGTGGTCATGAGCGACAGCCTTGTTGCTGAGTTTTGTGCCAAGGCTGAGTTTTACCGTCGGGATTCACCCACTGTGTGTATACAAATGTCTGATGCAATATTGAAGAAGAGATGGAGGATTGATCCTTGTCCATGTGAAGATCCAAATCTGTCTTCGACTTACTACAAGGTACACAGGACTTCCTTAGTAGTGATGGGTGCAGACCATGGATCATCTCGCATGTTTCGAATCTTTCTCTTTGACAACTCTGGTTTTGGAGAAGATAGTTTTCATCAGTGTTTGTGGATTTATGAATCATCTACGAACAATTGGCGTTCTGGAAGTCCACCGCCAAAGAAAGGCTCATACAATAACTACGCAAGGTTAGCAGTGATTTTATTTTATTTTTATTTTTATTTTTATTTCTTTTTAGTTTCTTTTTTATTTCTTTTTATTCTTTATTTATTCTTTATTTATTTAAATTTAATTTTGACACATACGACCCCGATTTTAGGTCAGCAGTGATTCATCAAGGCTTGTTGTATGTAATTTTCACTCCACACGAGACTCCACAAGAAGAATTGGGGCGCTTGCTTGCGTGCTATGATATTGAAAAGGATACTTGGAGCATGGTTCTTGAAAAGCTTCCGAGAGTGCAAGTTGCGGAACTCGTTGTCAGCAGCGGCAAGTTGTTTATGACGTTGTGGCGGTCTGAACTCGAGGCCGGCTTTATTCGTCTTGACAATTCGGAGCTAGTACCCACAGGACAAAGGACTTCATCTTATTATGCAATGGTATTGGAGATGGTTGAGGTCCTACCTTTGGAGAAGACGTCAAGGATTGTCGTCCAAATCCCGGCATCAACGCTCTCGGAATGCTTTGTTGATGAAACATTTGATAAATATAATTTTGGCATTACTTGTTTGGCATTGCGTTTCAACTCATTGGATAGCTCGGACTGCAGCTCAATGGTGTTGTTCTCAGACTTATCAGGAAAGGTTATTATTTATAACGTGGCGAGCGCTACTGCGGAGATTTTACCTCAACATCCATTGGAAGATACGAAGAACTATTGGGCGACTTGTGAGAAGTTGTGTTTTAGAGACATATTGCGGAAGGATGCCTAGTCTCATTTTTAAAAATGTCTCGACACATTTTTAACTAGATTGACACATTCTAACTTTTTTCTTTGGTTTTTTGCATTATAGATTTTGGAGGTTTTGGTGCATGACAAAGAAGACTAACTTAGCTAATTTTATAAAAAAAAATTACACACAAAAGACAAGTGTAGCATGTTTAAAAAAATATTTTTATTAAATTAAATACAAAAGCATGCAAATTCATATTTCTTTTCTAGAAATTCCATTATGTTATAAAGTCCCAATTCAAACAGTCAAAGTAAAGATTGATGTTTATCCTGTAGGTACAAAAAAGAAAAAACCTAAAAATACTATTTTTGTAACTTTTATGAAGGAAAGAAGAAGTATTTTTAGTGCATTGCCCAAAATGGTGAGATAACTTTAATATTTTGTGGAGTGAACATTTTGTACTGGAAGAAGTTTTTTTTTGGGAAATCTCAAAGATGACAACATCAAGTATTTATAGAAATAATCTCAGAGGTAATAGATGTATTTTGCATGGCTGCCCGACCTGCCCACCAAACAACACTTTTCACTTCAGGTACTATAACTATTTTTTGAAATGTCTAATTGAAAAAAAAATAGATTCCCTCAAAGTCCTTGTTACAACCTACATTCACAAAAAGTTTCAGAAAATCACGGCTTAAATTGAAGTCACAGGTACAGGCCCGAATTCTAAAAAGCCCAAATGTGGATGATTGTCCTTTAGGGGTTAAACACTTCTTATTTATAAAAACATTGTCACATAGGTCTCATCTTGAACTAATTCCATTGGGAAAAACCTATTCATTCCAACCACTATAAGGTAAAGGGATGAGTAACTGAAGATGACCAACATGTGACAAAAGTAGACCTCCATTAACTCATCAGGATGGTATGTGTCACTTCCCATTTTTAGTGTCAGTATCTCTTCAGTGGCTTATTAATACTTGAACACTCATTATTTTTTGGAGCCAATTAGTGACAATTTTATAAACAAACTATTCATAGGTTATTAACACTCCTAGTTTTTGGACGTAAAAATTCACAAAAAATTCAATACAACTTCAAAGAATATGTTTTTTTCCCCTAGTTCATATTCTCTATAATTATCCACCCTTTGCGTATTTTGATCACACATCATGTACCATTTAACAAGCAGAAGGGCCCAATTTCATCAATTTTTCACTTCCCATATGAGCGTCAATTTCTCCTCAATAACTTATTAATAAATGAACACTCATTGATTCTTAGAACCAACTATTGACAATCTCATAAGCAACTATCCTACACTTATTTGCACCTTATTTTTTCAACCTCAAAAATTCACCAAAAATTCAATTTAACTCCAAAAACTTTGATTTTTTTTTGGAGCTCATATTCTATATATTTGCCTAACCTTTATACTTTATTCACACCTCATATGCCATTTAACCAACAGAAAGGCTCCAAATTTCATCATTTTCTGGGTCCTCCACATCAGTTCCTGAACCTGCCCCAGACTGAAAACTTGGAAGCGTAAAAGTCCGGCATCAGTTGGTATCACAGTCCCACACGAAACGAAAGCGAGGCAAGTAAAGCAAAGCAGACTCAGCCAAGGACAAGTACCACAGTCTGAGCAGATGACTCAACCGGCAGCAGCTGCAACAAGCCAGGCTCCAACACTTGCCTTGCTTTCGAGGCCACCGAAAGATCCACCTCCACTGTTCACAAACACAACACACCTCTTGTCGTCTTCTAGATCCACATGTGCTCTGTGTTATCCCCGAACCTCTCATCGACGCCGGATCCTCGTCGAAACGAACCCTGGAAGACTGGAACCCGTTCCAAAGATCTACAGTAAACTGTTCCTCTCGTGATCTCCTGCTTGGCAAAGTCCAACACCTGTAGCTCCAGTAATTGATCCATACTAGTCAAGTTCATGTGCATCAAGTGTGCGGAATCATGTAGTTTAAGTTAGTAGTACCACTGCAGCGCCATATTCATGGCTCGACGTTTCTGATGTACGACGTTGTTGTTACTGCCCACTGCCAGTTGGGTGCAGTCCAAAGTTGGTTGCAGCTTCTAGCTTCCAAGCTCTAGTTCATGCCGATTGCCAGTTGCAGGGTGCAGTGATATTCCAGAGTTCGTTGCAGCAGGTTCTAGTTTCCAAGCTCTTCATGAGCTGCAACAGTGTCTAGATAGAGTTTCGTACTCTCGGCACAAGGGGTTAACAGTAGTACTAGTCCTTGGTTTGGGCGGCCTCGGATGGCGGAACCATCTTGATGGTTCATGCGGTTAGTGTTTATTGATCAAGTTGGAGTTTTTCTGGTTCTTAGTTGTGAGCTTTGCAGATGCTAATTAGCTATTACTGTTTGGTTTAGTACTAGTACCTTTCGAGGTAGAATTATTGGTGGTGGTTTTGAGGTAATTTTTTTTTAGTGTTGTCTAGATCCTGGTGGGATATTTAGTATGCCTGATTCGTGTTGATAGGTATGAGAGGGGTTTGTTTACGCCGGTCTGTTTAGGGACTGGAGTTCGTCTTCATCGTCTGCTTGAGTCTAGAGTTCGTGAATCAGAAGAGGGATTGACAAAGATTGGTGTTGAAGTTTTCAAGTGGGGAAGTTAGTAGAATATAGTACTTGGTCTCTGATTCAGGCTAGTATTGTGGCCGGAGCTCGATCGGCTGTTGTTGTTGTTGGTGGCATTGCATGCGATGGGGAGGAGGAGGGTGCTGGTGTTGGCGCCGGCGATCACCCGGATGCAATGCATGAACAATCCTTACAAGAGGGTGAAGGACGGGAGTGGTGAGGGGGAGGAGAGGGAGGTGGGGGAAGGTGGGGCGGTGAAGCGGAGAGGGAGCTTCTGGTCGTCATGGCGGAAGAGGAGTGCTGGGAGGAAGAAGAAGACGTCGCGGGGCGGGAGCAAGGGTGGAGAACCTGGGCGGCGACGGAGGACGTGGGGGTTCAGGGTGTCCAAGCTCACCATCAGGATGCTTTCGCCGGGGTACTGGTTGAAGAAGCTGCGGGACTCGTACATCAACTTGATGCTGGCGCTGGAGCGGAACGCGCCCATGGAGTGCAGCGGCATGGTCACGTATCCGTCGCACACTGCGCATCACCAATACCCCGGTGCCGGAGGTGGAGGTGGTGCGGGCGGTGGTGCCTGGGTTTGGCCCACCTTGACTCCGCCTGTCGTCTTCTAAGCGCCATGGCGTGGAAACAACTTGTTAAACCATTCCATCGCGGCTGCTAATTGGTTTCTAATTTCCTGCTGCGTGAATCCTTTCCATGTATGCGCGGCATGGCTTTCAAGCTTCAGTGTAGAACTCAGCCTATAGTTTCCAAAGCATCTGCCATTTCTTAGAACAAATCGAAGAGTTGATTTAACTAAGTTGTTGAGGTTAAGTCGGGCCGTGCAAAAGTAAGTTGAATCAACCAAATGAAAGCAGCTGAATTAGGAGTTCGTGGCTTGGTTACAGCATTCTAGAGATCGTTGTACAATCTTTGACAAGGTTAGGAAACTACAGTATAACTAGGCTGCTGGAATATGTGTGGCTCGGCTAATTCAATCTTAACGAGTGATAATGGCTCCTTCTTCCGATCAACTTTTGTAAGTGTGATGTAGATTTTGCATTTCCTTGCTCAATGCCGGAGATTTTTTTTTCCTTTGCACCAATCTGTTCTACACGTGATGCTTTCTAGAGTATGTAATTGAGCTCTGGGACCGAAAGGATGCCGAAGTGCGGTCCGGCCTCCCAACTTGCTTTGGCAGACATTGCTTCCTCATTTTTGGGTGACGCTCTCCGGGTCGTGTGAAGTTCATGATCTGCGGGATATTGCTGACAGTATCTCCCTGGGAATCATTGTTGACCCTCGTCCGTTGGAATCCCTGGTAAGCGGGGATTTCGTTACATAATGGATCTGCAGGGCTTCAAGGTCTATTCCTGTCGGTACTCTGGAGACTCGATTAAGCACTACTGTATGTGATTATTCACCCTGTAAGATGATGGAAATCACAGAAAATGTGAAGTCAATGATATGAAGCGGCCAAGGATCCGAAGATGTGCTATCGAAACTGCTTGAAGACTTCTAAAAGCAGTAGACAATCTTCTGCACTAGAACTGGATGGCGAGTTCGTTGGTTTTCTGGACTTAGTGTTGTTGTGGGTCCTTGGATTCGTCATCTTGGTCTGTGACATGCGCGCCTTCGTTTTGAAATGAACTGACGGCAAGGAAAGAAAAGCACCACCGACATTCAGGGGGAATATTTCTTCGGGTAGGATCTGTGTCTTGAACTTCAGAGTCACAGCTTAATCTATGTGACTAATCAGTTCTGCGTACATAGTCAGGCTGGCTCCTTGACCTTTCTCAAGCAAGAATGTAATCTACTCTGTTGGCAAGATTGGAAAATAGCTTGAGAAAAGGATTCAAATTATGTACCATTCAAGAGTTTCTTCGTCTTCAAAAATAGATGTCAAGCTGATAATTAATCAAATATGAAAATGGCACAATTCAGTAGTATGATACACTTTGTTACCAATGTGAAATGCTCTTACAAGCCCAATCTTCATTGGAGAGAACCATAGATCGCTTTGTTCTACAATACAAGTGGGAGAGCTGAATGCCACTAACCAAATGCTGATAAAAAATTACCCTGCTGAATGTGAAAACCAGACAAGGAAGAGAATGATTTGCACACATTAGAAAGGTATACAACTCTTCAACAATTTCTTCAGAGACTCACTGATCAATGGAATCCATACCAGCTCCACGGCGCATAGTAACCCACTTTTTTGATTTCAGTGGCCTCATAGTCTTCAAAGGTACTTGAATATCAGTCTCGTTACCATCGGAAACCTTCAACAATTGGGCAGGCGGTGAATCGGTTTTCACAGTTCGAGTTTGCTGCTTTTTCACTTGGAGTCCCAGTACTCGTGCAACCTCTCGAAGCCCTCCCCATTTTTCCAAGGACCGTGCTAGGTCATAACGTCCTAGATGTCACAGTGGACCAAATTTCAGGTTTCAGATTCTTTTTATCATTCTGTCTGAAGTCTTTGTAAAATGAGAACTCTGAAGTAAAGATTGTGAAATGGAAATTATAAAATGACAAGTACTGACCTGCTTTTTCTAATGACCGTCTGGTCGGCATGTGCGTCCTATCCTTGCCATGTTCTGTCTGGAACAGCAGTATCTGAAACCCAACAAGCGGATTCCCAAGCAAAGTCCAATCAAAATATTGAAGTCTAAACTTGCAAACTCAACATATCAGCTAAAAACCACATACCATTTCATCAAGGTAACATTTCTAGGAAAAACATCTTACTAGAAGACAATCAGGGAACAATTCAAAGAATAACCAAATGGAATTACCTCCATCTGGAGATTCTGCAGGTTGTCCCAGTAACCTTTAGGCTTTCGCTCCTTGTATGCCAGTGAAAGATTTAATTTAGAAGCTACAGGACCAAAGCCTCCATTACGAGCTATAGCCTTTTCTAAGTCTACTCGCCCAGCTTCCCGCAACTCATCTCTCAAAGGCATCACACCCAAAGTACCCTGCACAGGAAACAATAATAGCATGGTCATATAATATGAAATGTATCAAATCTCAATCAAGCTCCCTTTCAATAATTGTGGAAGAAGATTCAGATGTAGAAACAAAGATGTCAAAAGGTCCAACTACTATAAAGGCTCACATTTTCAGCAATAAATTTAAAAAGCTCTCGTTGGAGAATGTTGAAATCACGCTGAAGGCCAACAACCAGAGGTCGCTTGCGAATCCGTGGAAATTCTCTACGACCAGTTCTGGCCTCATCTTCCTCACTAGCGTCTTCGTCTGACGATTCTTGATTGTCAAATTTTTCTAGCTCAGTTATTTCGATTCTGTCTTTTCGTAAAGTATCGGACTCCAGAAGTTCAACTCGGTCTCGGATGGCACACAAATTTGCGGGTAAATCCTCATATATGACCTGCACATGATAGAAAAGGCTTCAACAAACATATGTAAAACTAGGTAAGAAATATTCTTCACATAATTGAAGTAACTGATCACATACCTCCTCAACAAGAGCCTCAGCAAGCAACGAGTCTCTGTGCATCTTGGTGTCAACTAGATACTTGAGCAAAGTGTGTTCCGCTCCAAGAGGCTCTAAGGTCCATTTCCCTTGGAAGCTGTCAAAATCCCCTTCGACTTGTTGAAACAAAATCTCATACTGAGGCCTTTCCCAGAGATCTAATACAACTCGAGCATGTAATACCATATACAAAAGACACTTGCAGCCCTCCTGCAACAAAGAACTTTGATCTCAGTTTCACCCACAATTTGCAAACGACTAAACGAAAATAAAATGCTCACTAGCGAGGGATTTCACATCTCTACTAGCACAAAGCCGAAAACGAACAAAATAGAAAACTACACTCGATGGCAATGTGACTCAGTACTGCTGATTACATGCCTGACGAGAACACTTTTACGGTACTGGTGCAGTACCTGTAGCAAACGAACTTTGTTTTTCTCCCGAGTCAAAACTTCACAGGTTGCCAGGTTGGGTACGAACCTGGTAAAAGTAAGAACACAGCAGAAACACACACACAACCAGCAATTTTCTTAAATAATGTTCAGTGAAATCCTGAAGGCTCAACTGCAACCCAAAATCAACTAAGAGGAGATAGACTTTAGATGCCTAGACAGCTGATTTCAGTGACATTAACTACATCCACAACCCCAACTACGACGATATGTCTTACCGATCTTCAAGCATGGGACTTTTCAGTAGCCCAAAACATTCCAATCAAAGCCATGGTGCAACAACCAAGTCAATTAAAGTAGTACTGTGAACCAAATCACGTTTTCAAGCTACTCCAGTACTGAAAGAACATGAAAAGATTGTTGTCATGTGAAATAGAAACTTACTCGTGAAGACGCTCGTAGTCGGTAAGAACGGCCCAAACATTATGAGCGGGCGCCTCAACCGTAATAGCCGCTACTACCCGTCTGTGCACTCCTCCATTCTCCAGCAAGTCATCAAAGCGTCTCAAGTGGACCTCATCTACAACACAAGGTTTTCCAACTTGACAGGTTGATCCGATAGCCCCCCAAGAATAGCGTCGTTCACCCAACTTCGCTCTCTCTTTCAAAGCCACAGGAGGAGACAACCCCTCATTTGACTGTGCATAGCCTGCCCCTTGTAAAATACTCAAACCTTCCTCCACTCGATTAGCAATAGCTCGTAAATTGATGGGAAGGTCGGACTTGATAATCTGCTCAACAAAGGCAGCCGGGAACAGCAACCTAGGCGTCACGTTCACTTCGTAATGTAATGTGGTCGTACCCGATCTGCAATGAACCATACATCAAGGCTTCGAAATATCTCTCTCAATGTAGAAACGTGCGAGGAAGTGATTAGAGGAATAAATTCAGTACGAGGATCACACACCGGACATCAGGACGAAGATACCACCGCCCAACATAGCGCTTGAAATCACCATCCACCATCGAAAAACGAAGTTCTTTACCATCCTTCTGCAAACAAAACAATGTTTTTACAAACAGAGAAGTTCGTCCTTTGATAGCAGGCAATATGATTGTGTTGAAACATGGTTTAAATCTCGTAGTCCTTCTTTTCGAGAGAGATTTCTTCTAGAGTGAGGATTCTGGCGATAACGTTCTGCTTTCAAGGTTTTCTCAGAATTGAAGACAAAACGACAGGTACTCACCGCATCAGGAAGTTCCTCCAGGTCAAGCACTACCCGGGCTTCGATTTGCCAATACAGAGCAGTCTGCTTGCCTTCCTGAAGGAGCCACTTTCTTCCCGGATGAGGGCAGGGGATTTGCTCACTGTTCCCTTCCCCAACACAGCACCTTGAGCGCACAATCCAATGTCTCTAATTCTTGTAAAATTCACTTTGCATGTATGTCTCTACTGTCTCTGATCCTTTCAAAGAAAAATTCACTTTGCATGACTGAAACTCAATCGCTTGTATATTCTTTTGGTAAAATAAACACCGCACCTGCGAGTGAGATTAGGAATGAACTCCGCCAACCTCCCATAGTCTGTCAAAACCTCCCAAACTCGTTCCTGGTTGGCCTCTATTCTGACACTTGCACTAATGTGGCGCTCCCGCCATGACACGGCCTCGACTTGGCAATGCACTTGTCTTTCGAATGAATTTGTATCAACATTCGAATTAACTGCATTTGCTATGCTTCCATGTCCCACATGACCTCCGTTTCTACCGCTTCTGTTGCTTCCTTTCTGACTGCAGCGAAAGTCTAAAGAATGCACTACATGATGAGCTGATTGAATCAGATGATCCCCAACTCCTCGGACATCCCTTCTTAGTCTTCCTCTCGTGGAAAGCGCAAACTGTCAAGAATTGAGAGCACTCAATAAACTCAGTAAATCTCCCAAGTCCCAAAGCACATCCTACCACATTGGTCTAAGCATAAAATCGGTTCTTGCATAAGTCTACTTCCTGCATTCTCAAGACTATTCCTGAGGTTAAGGAGAACACCCAACCACACCAAATTGGAACAACATCGATAACCTGGGAAGAGAAAAATGCACCTTCTGCAGCTCGATAAGCGACCAGGGTAATCGCATTATGTGCGTGCTGATGGCCTTGTTGAATTCAGCTCCTACATCACGAACTCGCTCCAAAACATCCACACAAAAGTCCTCATACTGCATCTCATAGAATGGTGATGGCTCTGGCGCCCACAAAACCTTAGCCAGAGGTACCCCCTTCCTTCCCTTCGCAAAACCATTTGCATTGCCTCGCCATTTCCGGGCTTTTGGTATAGCGATAAAATCATCAGGCCGAGCGGCTGAAGCATCATAATAGTGATGCACTTCCAGAAATGTAGAAACAGTGGGATCAGAGGATAAGAACGGAAACCGAACGGCAGAGCAGTTGGAAGAGATTGGCCTACAAGGCCTGGCGCTGCATTCTGATCCACAGAGGGGCCTCGTCGAGAACAACCCCGTAGCCATGGAGTCCATCATTGAACCCCGGCTACTCCAGCCTTCGATTAACAGGCAGCATTCATCACACCCTAGCCCAATTCACTCCGATTCAACTCCAGCCTCTGCAAAATTCCATATTACTCCACCATCGTTCAGAAAAGCAGACTCCAAACAGCAGCTGGCAGCCCAACCAATGCTACCAGAGGAGCCCCAACGCCATATCCAAAGCTCCATTTCATAATGCAACCCACATTTCCAAACTCTTGAAATTTGCATTCACAGTGGCCTATCTGTGGTCTCAGAAACTTGTGAGAGGAAGCTCGAATGTACAAATATTAGGGTTTAGCTTCAGTAAAGTCAAGACATACATTTGAGGTGAATGATCACAAGCAAATGACGGAATGCGACATAAACACCCAGATTGCAATTGGGTAAGAAAACTGAAAATGTGAACTCACAATTTAAGTACTGACCTCGCATCAGCAGATAGAGGAGCCCGGGGAGTTCTCATTCACCGCAGCTTCACACCATGGGAGTCCTCACACCAATCCTGCAGCGATGCGAAATGGGCAGAAGCAGGAGCCCGTTGCAATTGCAGCGACGGAGATAAATAGCCCGTTTTCATGGAATCCGAAATTCTGATTCGGATTTGGATGCGGCTTCTTCGCCTTTTCGTGGGCTTTGACGACTCCACAGCCACTGGCGTTTCCACAGAGTCTGTCCGTCTGCCCGGAGGTTGTAACCAGTTCCCGACCCTGCCATGAGACCCTCCTTCATCATCCTTGCAAAAATCGATGGTTACCAGGTGGGCAAGCCTTCGGAAGACGTGAGCAGAGCCGGTGACGACAAACTTCTTCGACCGAGAAGGTCGCTCTCTTCACCATCTTCGAGATACCCATCGGTTTTCTCAACCATTTTGTCAGTTAGCCAATTTTCTTAACTTAGTTTTTATTCCTATGATTTGAAGTGGGCTGAATGGCATTGTAGACTGTGCACATAGAAGCGCTCTGGGGTCTTACTGGCAGTGGCCCAATGCAGGAAGTTGGGAGCATCTATCGACACAGAGATTGACGCTTTGAGGCAAGCGTGGGCCAGATGTTCTTTTCGACTGTTGAACAGTGAATGCTCATGCTTTTCACATGCTTGAGAGGCTCTAACCAGTAGGCAAAGTGATCGAGAGAGGTTACTGTTTGCGGATGGTGAAGAGTCGAAAGAATAGACATGTCACAAAGGTATTCAAAAACATGTTCAGAATGAGGAATTGAACATTCCTGGATTACCCAACGGGCATTGTGATTGGGTTCTCGAGAGTACACTTCACCGATTGTTGCCTTCGCATATTTTTTTCAAAACTTAGATGCAATTCTAAGTTTGTCAACTTCGACAGAGCTCTGATACCCGTGTTAACTGTTCGGACATAGCCAACATCTGAGCTGATCGTCGTTTGTGCAAACTTGTATTAATCTCAAACAGATTCTCACAGTTTATTGATCCTTCAACTGAGATGCCTTGCACTTAAGTAGGAGACTAGTCTAGATCATGAAGGATCAAAACATAACAGTTAATTTCTGCAACGAATAATACAATCAAGCGCGAATTCCGTATTCTTTTGACGTGGTCACAAATTGGAACCACTGGAGCACAGAGTATTAACATTTACCATTACATTGCATAATTTGAAACTAAGCCACTGATTGGGAGCAGGTGATCGTTGAGAGGAGTTCCATTGCAACAAGCAAAGGAACAGAATTAGCACATGGAGCAACATCAATGGCATCATTTGCCAACAAGATTCCAACAAATGCAACAACCAGGACTTTCTGTCTTGAAAGAGATGAAAACAACATGATTTTATTATAGCACAAGTACATACACATGATCAATTACAGATTCACCACCAAGTTTACATTCTACAACCAAAAAAATACCAAGAAACATCTTCACCAACTGGTTGCAGTCGAACAATACTCAGATCTCTGAGGCTCCTCTTGCCGAGGCTCCTCTTCAAGCACTGACAAGAGGCTCCCGTTCCGAGGAAGTGGAAGCAGTGGAGTAAGCCAGAGCATAGGCCACGATCCACGGGCCCAACCACAAGACGATGAGACCAACAGTGAGAGGCCAGCCGATGGGGAGGAAGAAAGCCAGAATGAAGAGCAAGACGCCGGCGACTTCGAAGACAAGACCTGCTTGCTGGTGCAGGCTGTCCCAGGCGGCGTTCGAGGTCCAGGGGTTCACGATGCCGACCACCGAGTTGGGCTCCACATGCTTGATGTTGTGGCCCAACCAGATGAGCAGCCACAACGCAACGTTCGCCACGAATGTTCGTGCCGGGAAGTTGTGGAGCTCGTCCACGGCAGCCGGCAGGAGGACGAAGGTCTGCACAATGAAGAGGAAAATCGCGGGCAGCACCACAATGTGGAAGATGGAGGACTTCGACTCATGTCTGCAAGATGATAAAACCACCACCGAATGCCGAGTCAGAAAAACGATTCCCACCACTACTCTCCACTCGAAAATAGAAAACCAACATCAACCCCAAAAATGTACATCGGTGGAGAGAAAAAGAGTGAGCCTCCTCACCCATGGCTCTCCAAGTTGCTGTTGACGACAGTTTGGTACAAAGCGTAGGGCACCAGGAACGTCAGCACCGGAAGAAAGAACAATCCGAACCATCGCGGCACCCAGAGCCAAGGATGAGCTGTGCAGACACATTCCAAAAAACCACAAAACAAATCAAAAATCCAACACAAACCACAAAACCTCCCAAACAACTCCCAAACCAACCTCGTAAAACCATCATCCTATCTTCAAAAACACCTGTAAACTCCCATCTAGCAAACTAGAATCACATCATGTCATAAACAGTCACAGAATCACATCCCGAAAGATCTCCCACATGGAGAAGACATCATAATCCTAGGCTTCGATTCCTAGACTGAGTCCAACTTACCGTGCAAGTCCCACCAGATGGGCACCTTCTCCGGCGCATCATGGTACTTGAAGATGGTGATCACCAAGCTGACAGCCGTGAGCAGAGCCACCAGCACGACGGGGTTGGAACCGCCCATTATCGATCAAGCTGCAACAACTGGGTCACTAGAAAACTCACTGCAACTAGAACTCTAACTTCGAGTCTGGTAAGAGTCCCAAGGGAGGGATTTGAGTATATGATGATAGAGTTGAGCATGTTTAGAGCAAGTATATACTCGGTAAAATATACTAAATGCACTGTAGCGGCACGTCACCGGGGAGATGTGTAGAGTTGGCATTTTGATTGTGAGGAAATGCTACCTGTCCACTTGGCGCCCATGCTGTTTCTGTGACTTGGTAAAGGAAAGGAAGTTGCTTTTCTGCGGTGCCAGTCGTTTGGTTTCTTTTTTGTTTGAAGCGGCCAGGTCCATCAGATGGGTGTTTAATGCTACCTTGAAGGTTAGAGAAGTTGAATAATTGATGAAGAAGAAGATGACAAAGTGCAGATTTGGTTTATGCAGAGTTTGGAATGCTACGTTTGTTTGCAGTAGGTGGAGAAAACGAGGGAATAGAATGATTCGGTGGGAGTTCTGGTGTTGTGGGGATGGAGGTGAGTGTAGGGAATATCAGTGCTTTATTCTTGTCAATGTGTTTCGTGTGGAGAATGGAATAGTTTTGGATGTAGTTACTGTGTGTTGTGGGATTGACTGGGTGGAGAATTCAGTCATTTAAATTCTTTGGATTTGAGTTTTATTCATGTGCTATGGTTCGGTGCATCTAGTCGTGGTCACTGTTTTTGGATGCACCTGGTCTGTGGATAAATAGTGTAGGCTTGACAATCCTTTTTCACAATTATATATCTGGCATTGAGTTGATATTTATGGTGATGTTAATGTTGATGTTGATGTTCGTATTGATGTTTTTGTAGACATTGAAAACTTGTCGAATACCAATGTTGTACTAAAAAACAGCTTTGGCTTTTTGGTGAGGTTGGTTTTTGGAGAAAAAGCCCAATTGAGTTGTTGTAGTGGCGAAAATGGAATTAGTGGTAGTGTTGAGAGAGCAGGATGGACACAGTATTTGATAAGCACTGTGGTCTGTGACTCCTGAATTCTCCGGCGATATTGTCGATAGGTTTCAACTCTGCTGGGAATGCACTCGTAGACAAGAAAAAACTTCGTAACTCTAGCAGCAGGATATCAGCAGCAGGATGCTCGATTGAGATGGTTTTCGAAAAGGATACTGTGCAGATAAAGGAAACTCAGAATAGAAAACTTTGTGCATTCAGGAGTTTGAGGTGGAATTCAGGGAGGATCAGAGGCATATTGAAATGGGAGAGTAGCATATACTACTCAGTCTGATTCATGGGAGAAAGATTCTCGGGCTTCGCATTGGATCAAGGTGATACTGTTATCATGTGCAGTGGCTAACTGGTCGTCTCAAAGGACCACCCACCGACATGCAATTCACTGTATATGCTCACACGTGAACCAGGTGTAAGATCGCTTACCTCATGCCGAAATATTTCTCACATCATCATTGAGAATATATAAAGGTTTCTGGTAGTTCTGAAACATTTCAGTTCATCGAATACTGAGACACATGGTGGTGATGGGCAACCATAACTATCTTGACACCAAGTCCCTCGCCTCTGAAAACTGAAGGCAATTATGATGCAAAAGTAATGCTGAAAACAGAGCTTGATTCTCTTCGACTCTTGTCTTCTCACTCTCAGAATCAGTCACTAATTTCAGGTGCTTAAAAATGTTCGTAATGGCTTCCTGGTTGGCCATGGACTACACTGGTTGAAAGAACCCGTACAGCACCACGCTTATCCAAAGAGATAAGTCATGGTGCTCTGCCGGAATCGCCGGCACATTTCATCTGCTGAATTCCAGCCAAGTTACTCAATATTTCTACATTGATTACAAAATCTGAAACCCAGGCCTGGGAAAGAACAAGCTTAATTAGAACAGTGGCAGCTCAAACACATCCTTGCTCACATGACAGACTACTACCTCAATCCGCCGTTGCCGTTCATTTGCTCCTGTTGTTTACGAATGTATCGTTTCACATCTTCGACACTCCCCGAAAGCACAACCCTGCCGTTCTCCATGTACACAGCACCGTCAGCATAATCGAGTTCTTCCAAGCGATGTGTCACCCACAACGCTGTCACGGATCCACCAACTACCTTGCGTACCGCTTCTAGCACCCCCAGTTGATCTTCTTCATCCAGGAAGGTGGTGAGCTCATCAAGGAGCAACATACGGCTCGACTCTGCCAAGGCGCCAGCGATTGCCACTCGTTGTTTCTGCCCCCCACTTAGAGTTTGCACAGGGCGCCGTGCATACTCACTCATGCCCACAGCTTCCAGTGCAGTGTCCACGCGAGTTCTGACCTCCTCATCGGATAATACCAAGTTCCCGAGACCAAATGCAACATCCGCCTCGGCAGTGGGCATCACCACCTGGTGGTCAGGGTTCTGGAACACGAAGCTGCGAGGTCCCACGATGTAGAGCTTCCCCCGATTCGGCCGCAACAGCCCTGTCAAGACCTTCAAGAGACTGGACTTCCCACATCCATTGGGTCCTAGTAACATCCAGAGCTGCCCTTCTGGTATCTGCAATGAGCATCCTCTCAGCACCACGATCTCCTCGCCCTTGTCCCCCAGCACAGTCAGTCCCAAGTCTCGGGCATTGATTGCTACTGGGGTCGAAGACGATGTCTCCGCGTCGCTCCTCACACCTGCAGCAAGTGTCTGCCCTCCAGGATTTCGTTGCACAAGTAATCTCCCAACGGGTAACTCCCTACATAGCGGCACGACGAGCTGTTGTCTAATCCTATTGCTTCCATGAGACAATGACCTAAAATTCGAGGGCAGTGGAAGGCTGACGGAAGCAAGGGAACCCGCAGAAGAGCAACATCTTCTCGACACCCCACAAACATCACCCAGCACCTTCGTCGACGAGGCACAAGACTGCGTCATCTTTCACGCTGCACTTCACCCACCATAGCATGTGCTAATCACCCTGTATCCACTAACCGATCAAAACTCAGCAGCAATTCACCACAAATCACAACTCATCACAAAACCTGAACCCCATACAACTCCACCAATACCCAAAACCCTAACCCAAAACACGAAGCCCAAACCCAAACATTACCTCTAGAAATGGTTCCTGATCTTCTCCCAGCGCGCTTACATCAATCCCACATTGAAACACATGCCTGCGATGATGATGCACCCCATTAGATGTAAATTCTTCAACATCCCTGCAACATGAAATGGAAGTCCAAAAAGAAGTCTGAATGAGTAATCCTCTAAAAATCCTTTCAAAATCCTTTCAAAAGCCTTTCAAAAGCCTTTCAAATCCTACATCACAGCCATGAGAGAAGGATGGTGAAGCTGGCACCTGAATGATTGAGCTGCACCTGAAGAGGGAATGAGATGGGTCTGCGATGAATGTCGAAGAATGGTCGTGGTTGTGAAGAGTAGAAGGTAGGGTTCCCAGAAAAGGGAACTGAGGAGGGGTGGGAACTGCTTTGTGGGGTCGAATGTTTGGGGATGGTGATGTCTTTTGGGGTGGAGATGGGTTGCAGTTTTCGTAACGGATGATTGAGGTTAACCTTCCCTGCAAGGTTAGTGATGGTTTGGGGAGCATTTTGATGGTGTGGTTGTGCGGGAGGTGGCGACAGGGAGGGAGAGGAAGCAAGATTGGGAGGTCAAAGGGTTAAACTCTTGGGTGCCAGCTTCGGCCGAATCTGATGACGAGTCTTTCACATTCTGCCGTGCTTTTGTCACTCTCCACTGTGCGGAAAGTGCCGCGGCAGCGAGATCGGAAGAACCTCTGCCATGCACGTGAACCGGCATCCCCTGCCATAGCCCCCGCTCGCCCTTTGCCACCCCAATCTGCCCCACCACTTATGCCTTCCGCCCTCGCGGAGGGTACGGGACCAGGTTCCGGCGTTCGTTCAGGTACCGATCATTGCCATCCATTACCGCATTCCTGTCGTGTCCTTTCGATGTGTGTTAAACCACATGTGATGCTATGCTTTGTTGTTGCAAGGAGGAGAGAAGCAAGGTCTATGTGTCTGGGTATCGTGGGCCGACATTCAACCCAAAAGTCTAGCGGTTTGATCAATTCCACGCCACATTTGATGTAGCTATCGGGCTTGAAGAGCAATCTGCATGTGCCAAAGAGGTTTTGTATCTAGTGGGATTGATGAGGATGGCGAGTTTTGATTGTGGTTTCGTGGGACTGTCGTGATCCCGGCAGTTGCATGAAAGCTTGTTGCGTGAGTGATGGTCTTGTCAATATTTTAAGTATTGTGTGTCAGCTAGTTGTTGTTGATGTAATGTCCTGGGTGAAGGTCCGGTGCTGTTGGAGTGCAAGGATCCCGAGCATGTCTATTGAATGTATGGCACATGTTGTTGATGTGTTAAATGACATCAGCTTGGTTGTTGACATCGCAGGTTTCTTCATCCTGATTGCAACGACTACCTCTGTTTTTCGAATCTGTAGACGTCTCTCCTGAAGATATGCTCCTACTGTAGGTCTGGGAATGTGTACTCACCGCTGGAAGATCGGTCCTCACAGGATGTAATGGCGGAGGTGGATTCACACTGCAGTATGGCTCATTTGAGGAACATGATGAGAAAACTTTCGGCGAATGGAGGCCAGATGACCGGTTATACAGTTTTTGGGGGATCTACAATCGGTTTTATCTTTCTCTTGAGGCATATGTGATGGAGAAGCATCATTGGCAGGAAATGTAGCTATTGTAATTCTATCTATGGGACATCGACGTTAGTGGCATGAAGTTACTGAGAAAATGCAATCCTGCTACTCATGGTTATGGAACTTGATGAGGAGTAAAGCAGGATCTGGTCGCCGAATTCTGCTATCATATAGTGCAGGAAATAAGATGTTGATATGTAGTGTTTGAGGTAGTCAGATTATCCAAAATCGATGAACAGGATGGTTGGGGGTATCTGGAACCAAGTCAGGAGAAGAAGGCATCATCATCTTCCTACCTCGTTTACCAGACAAAGGAAGTCCTCGAGATAAAGAGTTGGAGTCACATAACAATGAGACTTCAAGGACCTGATAGAAACAGCCCAATTTGAGAAGCCCACACAATGTCAGAAGAGAAGTCTACAGCGAGGGTACCTTATTGGGAAGCCTTCCGCTTAGACAGGACTTGGAAACCCCAGCCACCACGCGTAACCCGCACGAAGTCCGCTTGTTTTGGTCCACAGGTAAAGTTCGAAATCTCCACCTGTGTCCAACTTAACTCGCTTGTCTTATGAGCACTGACTCAGTCTGTGTCCTTTGCTGCTTGTTTTTTGACGTGAAAAACCTGATCGGTTGATTTGTGTTTTTTGATGCAGTTTATATCAAATAGGGCTACTGCTCCATGTATTGGATTTGGTACGGGTAGTCGATATGCTTTTGAAAGGGTATGATCTCATCAGATTTATGTAATTGAACCGATGCGCTATGGTTTTGGCCACTATGGTTTTGAGTTAGTATTATTTGTTTCGCGAATAGAGTATGTGTTATCGATTTCTAAGACCACGCTTTTGATTTAAATATGTTGAGTCATAAAGTTCGTTATCAGGTTCTAGATATTGAGATTGTCTGCAGTTACAGTTGGGAGGTCTAGGTAGACATTAATAATGCAGGAGAGTTGTGGGTGCAGATGTTCGTCAATTCTGAAATGGCAGCGAAGACACCAGGGAACAACAGTCCTGGTATGAATTTCGAGGAATCATAATTTAGCATGGTCATTGATATTTCTTACCTCTAGCAGTTGATGAAATCAAGGACGTATTGGTAGTTTGAGGTGTATCTTTAGAAGGAAAGTTCGAATTTCTGCTACTGTCGGAAACCACGAACAGCTCCGCTCGTTGTTAAGCTGGTTTAGGGCTAGACTTGTTTCTGATAATCTTGGATATTAGCATCTCAGTTTCGGTACCATGTTTAGTTTTAATTTCTATCGAAGTTAATAAGTTGCCGTGTTGTGATTTCTATGTGATTTTTCTCTGGTTTGCGAATCACATGCTGCAACCAAAAGAGCAGTAAAGAACTTGTTACTGTCTTATCACCAGGTCCTGTCTACAAGTCTATTTCATCATTTGGGAAACAACCTGAATCACAATGTGAGTCCCCGGCCGAAGTAAAAATCGGGACTGCAAAACGCTGGTCGGGGGTAAGTTTCACGAGACACTCTCGAATACATGAGAATTTCAAACATATTTTATCCACAATTTCCCTGCAGGACGCAGTTGCTCATGTTCCTCTACGCGGTTCTGGTCGTCATGCAGAAACAATTAGAACAAGCGCCTGGACCTGGAGCATACCTGAAACGAGATTCACATGTATCATCTTTCGGTGATCAGGTACCAAAAACTCATCTTGTTCTTGTACGACATACATGGTTTTACTTGATAATTCCAGAGAGCGATGACTTGACCAACACTGGAGGAACCTGACGATAAGCTCTAGATGCTAGCTAATACCGTTCCTATCGACTGAAAATAGAGGCAAAGTGTTTGAAGCCCATTCCATTTGATCGAACTCACGAAGTCATTTCATGTCTCAGGTACAATCAGAAAAAAGATCTCCTGAAAAAACAAAATTCACGACAGGAAGTAGGGCGGCACAAGCAAAGATGTTCGTGCACAAGGATTTTGACAAGGTGATCCAATATATGATTCAGATTGGTAGATTCATTTAAACTGCATGTTATAGAAGTCAGGTATGATATTCGATATCAGAAATTAATTGCTGTCACAGAATGTCTGGTACCGTGGCAAATATTTTAAACATGTGGTTGTTGTGCACTTGCTTTGGTGGGACTCTCTTATTTGTTGAATGAGCGTATGTACGGGTAGGAAGCTTAGTGCAGGCCACTGACAAGAATTCGAAAATGTACGCAGGAAAAATGGGGACTGACGTCACCAGGTCCAAAATGTCCTCAATTGTCTACCTTTGGGTATCAAAATCAATCTGGAAATCGAACTGCTCCGGTCGTTGGTTTTACCAAAGGACTGAGAACACTGGTAATAATCTTATGGAGTGATCACACGCTAAGCCTCAGGATATCACCTTCCTTCTACGATATATCCATGATTTACTCTCATTGTATGTGATAACTTCCATTCTCTTCGAGAGCTCGTGATCTCAGAAGCTTTGGTACTTGTAATCAATGTCCGTGATGGTTAATCATCGTTGGAAACTGAATCAGAGGGACCGAGGAGGTGAATCTGCTGGACCAGGGGAGTATCCTATAAAAGGAGCAGTAGGAAAGCAGCCTGAGTCTCAAAGGGTTACTTTACCTTCTTTCAGCTTTCCTCTAGGCACTCGAGAAGCAAGAGATAAGGTAATACTGCTTCTTTATTTCATTTAAAAGGTGCATTACAGAAACCTGGCAGATTAGCCCTTCAGCTCCCAGAAATAGATGGAAGAACTTTTCACATCTGTTCAGAGATTTAAATTATGTTGATCAAGTTCATGTGCTGTACAGGCTTACACCTATTATTTGGTCTTAATGCTTACATCTAGTTACGCTTTATTTTTTGTCTTGTGACAGACATTTTTGTCAAGGGAACATGATAAATCTTATATGGGGCAAACAAATGCTGCTGGACCTGGTCAATTTGGGCAAACATCTTCTGTGGTGAGTGTTTTGTAATTTAACTTCATATTATGAAGCTGCAGGAGCCTAAATTATTGCACATTGTCACAATGTCTTTTATTTTGTTCCTGTCTAGATTCTGCTTGATCTTTGTTTGAGCTCGTGTATTTTTTTCCGACCTTAGCTATTTTACTGTCCAAGTTAGGCTACTTTGCCTGCTCTACTGATGTCGTGACGGTATTATACTATTAAGAACTCTGACTTCTAAGAAAGTAAAATATCTTCTACTTGAAATGTTTTTGAGCATTCTTGATTCATCTTGACTGTTTTTTAGAAACCATGCTTGGACGAAAGCGTTAGTTCAGTCATCATCATTTCCTTCATAGTTTATATCTCATTGCATATTAGCTTAGATATTGCCGGTTAAGTTAGTATGATTGCAAAGTATAAACTAAATTACCCCTTCGTTGCAGGGTAATCAAATCCTTTCAAAATGTGCAAACCCGCCGTTTATTAGATTCACGAAGGGTACGAGATGGAATAAGGAGGTTGAAGATTTACCAGGCCCAGGCACTTACGACCCTGCCTGAGTTTGTAGTACGGTTGCCTGCATGGCACCGAAGCTTCGTTACCAGAAGGTATTTGCTCAATTGTTTCGGCTTGATTCTTTAGGTTTTGATCCTTAAATGGGTTTCATGTTACATGTATAATATCAGTTTTTCCAGGAAAGGACACAGTTTATCTAGTCCTCGTCAAAAGTGACCAGTGCTTCCGAATTTATTTGAACATTTGAGTACAAAATCCTCACTCCTATAAGCACCGCAGAAATACTTCAAATATCTTCAAAGTCACAGGAAAATTTTGCTGTTGAAACTGACACTTGTTTTGTGAGTGGATGCATCGTGCTAATTAACTGCTTCTAGTTCCCAACCTCCAACTTACTGAAGAATCCATTTGAATCGAATTGCCACCGGAAACCCAGGTGTGCTTTCTTAGCTGAAACAAAGCCGCTACTTCTCCCCATAATTTAATCATGTCGAGGTTTGTTTGCAATTTGCTCATTATCAATAAAAAAAAACCAGCACGTGTTGATCGAAGTTAATTAATTTCTCTCCGTTTCCATCAACGCTCAATTCTTCCATCAATGCCCAACCCCTGTTTCCGAAACCCAAACCAAACCACACAAATCTTTATCCGAACCATCAACGTTTCAACAGGAAAAAAAAGCCCCTGAGCAGTTAAAGAGACTGCTACGTTGCAACCCGTCATCGCATGCTCACCTCTGCCACAAACTTTCCAGCTCCAGTCTGCGACATGACACACACTGCACCACAGTACTCATGATCATGCACACACTTTACCAAAAAACCTAACCTACTGCAACCACCCACATTATTTTAACCCCCCAAAACTCTCCACAAATTCACCCCCACACCACACACCTCCGAAGCCAAACTCACAAATTAATACGCAAACTGCATGATGACTCACAACGTGAAATAATCAAATAATCAATACAGCTACAGATACCACCGCAGATACCACATCAGATAGACATGACATGAGAATATCCAACACGTACCGCAAAGATCGACTGCAGAATCTTCCGGAAAAGCCTCGAATGTACAAATCTAGGACATGCGAGAGGCGAGAGATGGTGAAGAGTAGGTAGATTTTGGGGTTAAGAGAGCGGCCAAATGGCAAGCAATCGGAATGCGGCAGGTTCGGGAGAGCAGCGGTCGCCATGTTGCGCCCCAAGTGCTTCGAAATCGGCCCATGATGGTCCATGTGCCCCCGAATTGTCTCATCATGTCTGACTCCTGATGACCATGAGCACTGAACCATGTCTTACTTACTTGATTGATGCGGCGAGCTAGTCAAGTTTGCAGCCCCAATTCAATCCCAGTTTGCTTTCATGATCTCCACTTGTCATGCTTAATTGCATGCTCCACGCGGCACGCACTTCTGCATGGTCCCCATGCGAGCATCTCCCTCACACCTGCCCTTCGCAGTGATCATCCCCAAGGCATCGTCTTCCTGCCCTTGATCGATTTATGGCCCGCCATCTGATCGTTTCTGTAGTTGTTATATTCTGTTAGTCCTCATTCCAGGCTCCCACATTCCTGATTCTTATTTTGCGGTTTTTGCAGCTTTTCTTTTTTTTGCCTTTTAGTGTTGAGTATATCATCACGTCTGCTGTGTGGCGGTGAGCGTTTTTGTTACCGGAGGATGCAAGGTTTTTGTTCTTGGTGCTAGACTCTGCTCTGAGTTCTATGACAGTTTGCATCCTTTTGGAGCTTCGTTGATAGATAGTCTCGCCTCTTACTGCAACACGAGCTACTACTTCGGTGTTGGAGTTGGAAGGTATGGCTTGAACTCTGAGTATTGGATGTTGGATTGTCTTTTGAGTTCGCTTCGGTGATGATCAATCGCTTGTGTTGGTTGATTGATTGCCTGCACTGTTGTTGTGCAGCCAGCTTCATTTTCATGGACGTGTGTGTTTTGTTGTTGGTTGCTTTGGTTTACTTTGGTTTACTTTGGTTTCCTTTGGTTTTCTTTGGTTCTCTTCGGAGGGTTATGTGCTGAGATTTGAGCTTATAAAGCTGTGTTTCTGTATTGGTGGGTGGCGAGTGTTGGCTGGGTGTGTTATAACTGTGTAGCATTTTGGGGAAGAAATGGGATCATCCATTTAGGGGGGTACAGCGACACCTGACTCTCCATTTATCGGTGGAGGGCCACGGAAACCCTAGGAGTTAAGTGCAGCACATTGTGGTTCTAAAATTTATGTATTATGGTGGTAATATCGATGATGGTAGTTCAATGCCTGCTCTCATTGTACACGCTTCAGACTCTGAAGTAAAACTTTGGAAACTGTGAAATTTAGGAATTGACGGTTTCACTTGGCAATGAGATGGGAATGTTAAAGGTTCTTGCCTTCGTGCCTTAAATGAAAAAGCTGTCGTCTTCTGCCGAACCGTGTACTGAAAACGATTTGAGCTCACACGTTTGGTGCTTGTGAGCTTTTACACATGTGGTAGTCGTCCATGTTCAGCTGGTGCTTGTGAACTTTTGATATGGGAATTCATAACAATATTTTTGAGATTTAGACGTGCATTTGCTGATGTTGGAAGTGCTAAGGATTGGATTTTTGCATCTTATAGCCCAAACAGAATCACCTGTTGTCACAAGGTTTGGGCTCATGAGGAATTTGGTGATGGGCTTGTCCAGTGTTGTGAATTTTGCTATCGAGTTTCTTGAGTTTTTCCTTCTTGAAGAAGAGGATCCTGTGAAGCGTTTTTCGTCTTGTTGGGATAAATTTTGTTGATTGTTGGAATTCTAAGTAGCTTGTGCAGCTTGCAATTGCACTATCACGACGTTTCAGATAATTCTGTGCAGTCTGTAGTCCATACGGCCCACCAAACGGTCTTTTGATTGAGTTATGTTAAGAGTTTCTCAATGCCGAATATGCACGTTCTCATGCGCCAATCACTTCTGATTTGATTGCAGGTTGATTGTGTTATCAACCCGGCCTGAGCTGTTGGTGACAATGGAGACAAAGCCAAAGGAGAAGCGTACTCTTCCTCTAAAATCTTTGAACCACGTTTCACGAGTCTGTCGAGATGTGAACGCTACAACATACTTTTACGAGCACGTCCTGGGGTTCATCCCGATCAAACGACCCGGATCTTTCGACTTCGATGGAGCCTGGTAAGTCTGTTTTGTGCCCATTTCGAATTTGTGCACTTATTGTTGCTGTTAAATACTCCAGTTTCGGCAATGAAATATTTGACAGCGGTTCACACCTTATATCCGGTGAAATAATTTAAATTCCAGCCAACAGTCTAGTAGAGGAGGCTTAAACAATATTACTTCTCTTTTCTGGCCTAGAGCTGACGTAGTTTAGCTAGTGCTTCATTCTTTATTTCTGTCGCTATGGAACTCCTATAAACCAACGTTCTCCTAATGTTGTGTGGGTTAAATCAGGCTTCACAATTACGGAATAAGTATCCATCTTCTGCAAGCTGAGAAAACCGAGGTAGAGACATTGCCACCTGTGAAAGAAGACATCAATCCCCGTGATGATCACCTATCCTTTCAGGTATGCAACTTTCATGTCATCATTGGCACGAATTTTTTATTGAAGGAACATCACTTTGTCAGGAACAAACAGGATGTTTACTGTTCCGTATTCGAATGCATTCAGTTAGCGTCATTTGATTTCTTGTATGAAGGCTCAATAAATAATCGTGGAACTGTTGATGTGGACAGAGTGACTCCGTCGAGAAAGTGGAGCAAGCCTTGCACGACCACGAAATCAAATACGAGAAGAACACCATTGACGAGAACGGCATCGTCATCGAACAAGTGTTCTTCCACGACCCCGACGGCTTCATGATTGAGATCTGCACATGTGAGAAGTTCCCTGTGCAGCCCTTGAATGGCGCCACAACTGAGCTCTGCAATCTGGTTCGCACTCTGTCCCGCCGCAAGTCAGGGCTCCCCAGCAGCCGCCCCATCAGTCGAACAAGCACAGCTGATCAGAAGCTGATTCCGGACCAGCTCAAAGCCTTCTAACCCTCATCCACTGTTATCAATATACTCATGACTATAGGATCTAACACCTCACCTTGATCATGGAACAGAACTAGCTACAACTCTATCACTGCAATGAGCCATGATTTTATTTACCACGGCGCTCTTAGACAGACACCGTGTGATTTTGGTCACTGACAAATTACTACATTCGACCTAGAAGTGGAAATTGTTGGTTTAGAGAATCTGCTTCATCCGGCATGCAGTACCAATTTTCGGGCCATGTAATTAAGCCGCGACATGGTTTAGCTGTAGATTTAGTTGGACTATTCATGAACTGCAGGTACAGATGCAACGCTGTTGAGCCAACAGACGTTGTTTTATGTTATGGAGCACTACTCAGGTAGCCAATGTCACAAGTCACTCAATGTGTCTGCTTCGAGACCTTGAGAGGAACCTGACCTTGAGATTTTTTGAGGAAATACATGGGTCATACTGTGAACTAGTGCTTATGGTGTAAATATTTTGAGCATATATGGAATATTAAGGTTATTATCAATTTGCTGAGTATTGGAAATTTGAATTGTACACTCTAGAGTCTACTGGTTGGTTGTTGCAAAAATTAATGCTGACTGATCCTCAAATGAAATTAAATCAATCCGATTCTAAATGTGTAGTACATCAATCCGGTTCTAAATGCTCCAGAATTTTCAGTGGGACAAATCCAATTGCTTTGCAAACTTATTCAACTTCTTCCTTCATCCCTTTAACAAGAAGTTAGAGAGTTGGCTTCCAAATTCCACTGCGCTGTAATCAGCCTGTTTAAGCATCTTAATTATAGGAACGCATAACAATATTCCCTTAAAATGCTATCATCTATCTAACCCTTGTGGCAAAAGTGTCAGGTTATTCCTGCAACTGATGAAGAGCAGAAACACCGAAAGCAATTTTACGCTAACAGCATGCAGGATTAATCTTGCCAACTATTACACTGTGATACTATCAGCTGGCGCAGGAAGGCTCGACAGCGGTGCTGGCGGCGCGCGACAAAGAGCTGGGATCGAAAGCTGCGGAAGAATTGCACGCCGAGGGGTTGACGAATGTGGTACCGGTGTTTCAAGAGAAACCATATATGGCTGAGAGTGACCCTCCGAAGATTTTTGACATTCAGTTTGTACTACTTCATAAGCAGGTACGTCACGAAGCCTTCTCAGGATTAGACTAGCAGACGCAACCTAGGGTAGTCCTGCTCAACCTATGTAACTTATGCATAGTACTCGACTAATTAAAGAGAGTGCCGTTCTTTTTTAAACTACCATAAGATTTGATTCTCTGCTGAATTCCATGAAACTTGTTGAGCCCACGAGATTCTATAGTAGCGATTATTCGTTAACAATGCAGATAGAGTATGTAAAATATATTTATTTCCAGTCTGTGTAGTCAACAATGCCTAACCTCAGGTATGTACATCACGCAGAATTTCTTGTCGCAATCACTCACATAATACCGTCGTCACTGTTGCATAATCATGGATGCGTCACCAGTGACCACAGACTACTTGCGAATGCTGACGTTGGAAGGATGCCATGATTCTTCAGCTGCAGCTAATTAGAAGCTCACAACATGTTGAATTTGGATCGCAGCTTGGCCATCAAGTTTCAACCCATTCCATTCCATGAACTTGCCTCCAGAGGCCCTTAAATTACAGGAAATTGGTGCTCACAGAGGGAAACTCTAGCGTTGTGGTGATAAGGAGCACATTTAAGAGAACCTGTTTGCTGTTAGGCTTGGAACATTCTGGAACTAAGCTGGAGCAGGTAACTTAATTGCTTTTGAACCATGGGTGTAGAAGCTGTAAACTAAAACATTTGGAGCTGGGATGGACTTGTGTGCTCCTAGTTTGAGTTTTGGTTTTTAGTGTGTGAGGCGAAGGGTTTGAGTTCTGGTTCAATTTCTGGATTCAGCTGAGAATTTAGTTCCTGGGAAGAGTTATGAACGCTCGGATACAATATTCGCAATTTGATGAGAGAAGTTTTGTGCCAGGTTGTAAGGAATGGATGCAGAATGTCGCCGCGGAGTTCAGTGCCCCCATGACGGCTTTCCTAGTCAAGCGGACATCGAGCTTCGCAAATGGAACCAGTAATGGTGAAGACGCAACAGATGACTACTCAACTGTCGGTGAATTGCACGCAATTTGTAAGCTGTTCGTCCATAGTCACATCCTCTTTGTCTCCTAGTTCACATCGCAAGGCCATTTTTGCTTCCTGAGAATCTTAGGACAGAAGGTTGCATTAGGAAACTTCAACAATTGATCTTGCAGCTTTGAGCCCATGACATGTTCTGGATTGGTTTCTTCGGGAATTCTAGCAGAAGAGTAGGCAAGCGAGTTCGATGTGCGGTTCTTCACGCCCATGGCGGAGGTCGACTTATGCGGGCACGCAACCCTAGCGTCTGCTTACCTGATGTTCAAGTCCAACCTCGCTCCAGGCACTTCCACACATCCTCAGCCACGTTGAAGGTGAACAAGCTCAAGGGTGAGGATGGCAATGATGAATGGCAAGGTCAAGTGGAGCTGAGCTTACCATTCATGGACTCGTCGCCAGCCTCCATCGATACCCCGTCCGTCTTTCCGCAAACCCTGAAGAGCTCCAAGGCGATCTCGGCGCATAACTCTACCTGGGATCGGCTGATTCTGGAGCTTCCATGCGCGGCAGACGTCGAGACGCTGGCGCCCTGTTTCCAAGAGATCGCGCAATGTGGGTGGACGGAGGGGTGATTGTCACGGCGGAAGGGACTGCAGCGTCTCCTTTCGACTTCGTCTCGCGCTTCTTCGCCCCTCAGTTGGGCATCCCTGAAGACCCCGTCTGCGGAACTGCACACTGTGCACTTGCACCTTTCTGGGCGGCTAAGCTCGGGAAGAAGAAGTTGTTGGCGTATCAAGCTTCGAAACGAGGTGGCGTGCTGGAGTTGTGTGTGGATGATGATTCACGACGTGTTTTGTTGCGAGGGACTGCTGTGATCGTCTCTATTGGTGTGCTCCTCAGTTAACATGTTGATAAAGCAAAATCAAAGTAAGTTGTTCATGTTCTTAAGGTTCCAAATATTTGGCAGATTGATTAGTTTTGCGATGTTCCTCCATCACTTCTGCAGGAATAGATTAAACTTAGATTGAGCATCGGTAGGAGTCCTTGCTGCAGGGTTCATATGATCATATGAATTTGTGAGCCTTATGAGGTTCACATTAAGCTACACTTCAAATCTTGATGCAGGATTGCTGATAATTATATAGTTTTTGTTGGATCACTTGTACAATCTGATTTTGGTGGTTAGATTGTGTTCATTGAGTTGCAAGTGCATGCGGGATGGTCATTCTCTTAAACAAGAGAAGAATAACATCCTCAGAGAAACAATATGTTTTTAGACTACTGTTTTGAAGTTCTTACATGGTGCATTCCTTTTGAAGCCGAGCAGACGACCAACTATAAACTTGGACTTGTAATATTGACTTGAGCAGGACATTGTAATCGACTGGTGCATTATGTGACGAGCTTGTAAGTCTTGTATAATGGCTCATAATCTCTCCAAATTTCAATGCAGGATTGTGAATAGGTTTTTACAGTGATTCCTCTCTTGTAACTCTGGTTCTGGTAATGAAAGAGTATATTGAGCTGCAAGCGCGTACATGGTAATCATTAATAGGATTACAAGGGCAACCTCCTCAGGAAAGAACTCCATTGAGCTCTATCTAATGTATTGATCCTCAAGAATTTCTCTTTGTTCGTCTATTGTGAAGCAGGTTTAGAATGTTTTGTTGACGCTGTGGAGACTGCAGTAGTGTTGGAAAGTACCCTTTCAGTATTGCTGGATGGAAAGAATGCATTGTTGATACACAGATCAGGCTAGTGGTGACGGTTTTGGTATGATTTCTTAACTTGTACAGCACCTTTTTTTTTTAAAGCCCAACAGATGACCACTAAATATGAACTTGTTATCCTCATAATACTGACTAGAGCAGAAGAACATTCTAATCACTTCTACAGTAGGGAACGTTGTTTAATTTTTGAACTTAAATATGTTGGCTCACAAAATTGTCAAATATCCTGACCATTTATGCGGGTTTGAGGCTCCTTGTCATGCAGAGTTGGATCGCTCAAACCACCCCTTATGCAACAGTAATTCATAGTTAACATGCATCCCTAACAATCCTCAACATACTTCACGTGTTTCGTTCCAGGTTGAAGCAACAAAAATGACCATCACACCTAAAACCACCACGACTCCGAGATAATCTTCACTTCAACTCCAAAACACAAGCACCTCAAAACACATGCCAACTATGAGCACAGTGACGGTTTCGGTGCTCCAACCATAAACCAAGACGGAAACATACCATCACAGAAGGAAGTTACAACGCGCAACCTCGTCAATCTCACTCACACCATCGTCGCCACAACATTCCATCCACACTCCCTCAAATTCCAAACTCAAAAACTCAAACGCAAATTTTTTTCACCACTTTGCTCAGTGCACCATCACCATCACCATATCAGATCATCACACCCACGTCCTTCTCCTCACACAGCCTGAATTACACAGCCTTCATCACACCATGTAGATCAGCCTCTTCACTTCTGCAGCATGATACATCGGAGTCTGCACATCACAGAGTAGGCATTTTAATTCGTCGTAGCTTTCCTCTGTTTGTGCGATGTTCTATGCAATCTATACTTCATCTTTGAGTTGTCTGAGAGCTGCATGTTGATGGCTGCTTTGAGATTCGAGGAACGTAGGACATGTTTCATATCGTGTGTTAGGCATGTCAACTTCTCTCTCTCTCTCTCTCATCTCAAGATGATCTGCTTCTGAAGATTATTCCGTTTGTAGATCTGTGAACCTTTTGATTCGTCTTTGAGTTTTTGTGAGAGATTAGGATGTTGATGACATGCGTTGAGATTCGAGGGATCTTCGGCATGGGACTGAGTCGGCGAGTGGGACAGTTCCGACTCTTTTCTTAAGACTGCGCATCAAATTATGTTGGAATAGCGTTTCGGATTTGGTGTTGGAGACGGGCTGTGAGAAATGGAGGAGGCTGTCATGTTGGGGTCGAGTGCTGCGGCCTCCATGGCGACGCCCGTGGCGTCTTCCAGAGTGCAGAGTGTGGGCGCAATTGGGAAGAGGGGGGTTCGGCTTGAGAGCTCCATGAGGGGGAGAATGGTGGCCGTTCCGGGCCCCAGAAGAGGCTTCGAGCTGATGAAGGTGTGCGTGGGGGAATTGGGATTAGCAGGAGGGGTCGTGAAGAAAACAGGAAGGGGGATCAAGGCTGAGAGTGAGCCTCAGAACCCGCCTGGCTCTCCTTTGCTGAACTTGTGCGACTTCATTTGCAGGTAATATTTCCTTGTCCCGTCTTCCTGGTTAAGAATCCCTTATATGTTTGCTCTTCTTCACAATCTGTCCTTAACTGCGGAAGATTGAATGCCGATGGCATGACGAGTTGGCAAAACGGGTTGTTTCTTCTCGAGTGTGAAATAGCATTGGATATTCATTTGTGATATGAAACAGTGAATAGTGATTAGTTAGTTGCTATGCACTCTCTTGTAAGGGCGCGTGTGTGTGAGAGAGGGGCTGATCATGGTTGGGTTACATCGAACAAAGTGTAGTTAAGGAGACGATGACGATGATGAGCTTCGAGAATATGCACTGATGGTGGTTGACGAGGAAATTGGGAAGGTTTTAATGTGAGGAGGAGAGTGAATGGGTCGATTTGAGATGGATTGATTTGAGATGGATTGGTGAAATGAAACCGCCACGGAATTTCTGCTTACAATGTGTGACGTGCAAGAGGATATTGGAAGCAGTTACCAGGTTAGAATTCAGCGCTCGCCTTGCTAGTTTTAGAGCAGCGCTCGTCCTCCATGGAAATGAGAGGGTAAAACCTTACTGTTTGAGCCTTTTACCTCCGTTGCTTGATGTCGTGAGAGAATGATCTCGCTAACAGATCAAACTCTGAGCGCCAGGATGTCAACACAAGCACGCAAGCTGGATGATTACAGCTCGGGCTTCTTTGATGAGAGTAGAATGAGAAGATGATGTGATTGAATTTGTGACGTCTTCGCATTCTCTTACATCCAGCTCTTCCTCCCGATCTTTGGCTTGCACATGTGCAGTGGGCCTCTGCTGATGAAGATAGGGTTTACCCCAGAGATGGTGGGACAGCGGATCGACGAGTGGCTGGCGCTAGGAGTCAAGCTCTCACGGCAACTGAAGTTTGATGAATCTGCACTTTCTCAATCTGAGAAAGTCCGCATCTATCATTACTACGTGCCCGTGTTTTTATGGTGCAAGCGAGAGCTGGAGACTCATACTTCGAAATTCAAGCTTGGCGAACCAGTGCCCGCTTTAATGGTAATTAACATAACTTCGTACTCTCATCTTTTCATAAATGTGTTGGAGGCTTGATTTGTAATGGTTCTTATAGTTTGTGCGCTGCGAATGACATAGCATCAGCTACTTGAAACAGATTTCAGTATAATTTTAGGGAAGAGGCAACAGGGTTTCACGATTAACTAGCCAGACAGTTGAGCATCGTGTTTCTAAAGGTCACCACTGAAACGATTGATACCATGGTTAACGGTGGCATCTGAGGAATCCAAGCTCATGTTGGCTTTGCCATATCTCATTGCTTATACGTTGAGCGACTTCTGATTAGTAATTTGTCTCCTGCTATGTTGGCAGATCGGCATAAGTGCTCCACAGGGCTGCGGCAAAACAACAATCGTTTATTCCCTTGAGTATCTGTTCAACTCCCTTGGCAGGTGAATCACTAGTCCACTTGTTTAGGCTCTTCTTCAAAACATTTGAAGTTTTGTGAGGCTACAAAACGTGCTTTGATTCAGATTGGGAAGGGTTTGTGCGATTGTGGTGGGTTCAACAGTCGAGCTGCCTCTATTTCCATTGACGATTTCTACCTCACTGCAGCCGAACAGGTATGCTCTTTGACTTACCCAATTCAATGAATTCTCCTACCGAAGAGTTCTTCGTGTTCTGTTGTACCTGGCAGAACAGTGTTGAGGTGCTGTGAGGAGTATTTCCACATGGATTTTGATGCTATTCTTTATGTCCTCTTATGTGGTACAGAAAAAACTGTCAGCAAGCAATCCCGGAAATAAACTTCTTGAGGTTAGTTTGGCCTCTCATTGATGATTAAGTCTTGAATGAAACCTGGTTTCAGTATTACGTGACTTTCCCCACTTTGACGCTCGTTTCGAAAGTTAGCAGTATATAATCTGCCTCCATGTTCAGCGTCGATGAAATCTTTGAGCATGTGCAATCAGATGCGGAGCAACGCGGGAAGTCACGATTTGAAGCTTGGAACGGAGACCTTAAAGGCTTTGCGGTGCCTCACAACCAGTGGTTGGCCTCCACCTATCTGGGTCAAACCTTTTAGCTCTCTTAAACAGCATTTGTGTCTCTCCTGGTCTTTTCAAATAGGCGCATGTGGTCACTGTTCTCTGCAAGCCATTGTTGGGTACCTTTTCAGCCACAAATATGAAGAACCAGTATCATAACGAAGCATGCAACATGATGCAGAGAGCATAAAGAGGAGAAGCCTGTGCAGATTTGGCTACCTCAATATGGTCTGACGCATGTGATGCATCTACTAAGAAGGTCATGATTACCGAACTGCTTGTTATATGGGGGTTATCAACTGCCATTTCTCTGCGATTTTGCAGGGAAAGAAGTGAAGCTCCCACGCTATAACAAGGTTATTGGCTCGATTCCTTCCTTTGTTCATATTTATCCCTCTGTAACTCTTGATTGGACTGCTGCATTACTTGTCCAGATTGTTGAGTACAATCTTCAAGCTGAGATGATCGGCACTCTGGTACTGAACTATATCAGTGGCATGAAACGCTCATGTAAATGCCAATGCCGATATGCAGAAGTCATAGTTGAGGCGGTTGTACACACTCAATAAGTTCAGCTGTACTTCAATCTAACACAGCTATGTGAATGCTGCAGTCTGCGAATGCTGGTTTAGGGGACCGTGCTGACCCGTCGCAGTGGTCAAAGATTGAGGGTCCAGTAAAGGTATGTATGTCGTCTGTTTCGGACTTAAGTATACAGCACTGATATGAAATTCGTTGTCAAGAGCGTCGCAGCATCTTGTCATCTTGGTCTTATCAGGGTACTGCTGTAGAATTTTGAAGTGTCAAGCAGTGTCATGTAACTCTGTTTGCAGACGACAAGGCGGTGGTTTATTTTATGCATTCAATGTTACACTATGTGTGAATTGCAGACAGATTGTTGATGTCCGTATTTCTGTGAGCATTGGCTTCCCGTAGAGTAGCCTATGAAGTCAGAAAGTTGAAGCTTTTGTTCTAGTTGTGGTCACTATCGGTTGTTATCTTCAGGTTTTCACACTTCCTGACTGAAGGCGTCAGTTTTTGGTCCCTTGGTGAATGTTTTAAGTACCACAAAGGAGCACCTTGAAGGTTGCTCACTTCATTTCTCGCAGAGGGCTTTGAACAGGTGGTGTTATTTGAAGGATGGATGCTTGGGTTTGAACCTCAAAAAGAATCCGTGGTAACCGCCGTTGACCCCCAGGTATGTCCCTTTCTTTTATCGTTTCCAAGTTGCGGTTGACGTGATCGATTTTCGGTTGAAAGTTATATAGGGGCTATCTCCGAGTATCTAAATGGTCTCATCTTGAAGTGTTGGCGCAGCTTGTTCCCGTGAACAAGCAGTTGGCAGCGTATTATGATGCGTGGCACAAAATGATCGACTCATGGATCGTCATCCAAGTCGACGACCCGAATTGGGTTTTTCGCTGGCGTTTACAGGTGACAGATGTGTACCCACGTTCTGGTAAGTTGGCCACTTCAAAGTTAGTTCTCCGAATTAGGCGGCTCCTCTCTTGAGCTTTTCGAACAAGTGCTGTATTGGGAGAACTTTTGAGTCTCTGTATCCTACTGGTTAGGTCAGCGTTCACGAGGGTAGGTTTCCTTTTTAATGATTTCAAATTGTGCCAATTCTGGCACCGCAATGCCAAGATTGAGTGCAAATCATATAGGTTAGACACGAGATTGTCGTTTCTATCCTATATCATTTAGGTTTGTGTAAATCATATTGGAGGTCGAATGTGATGTTATAATTCAAAATACTTTGCTATTCGTAGACATAGAGAACTCTGCAGTACCCTATTTCTTCCAGAAGTTTACAGTTTGATTTTCCAGGATCGAGACTTGACTGATTTATGTATCTTGTTGGCCAGGCGGAGATTGCAATGAGAGCGGATGGAAAGGCAGGAATGACAGACGAGCAGGTAAGTTCCAGTGCGCCTCTTCTGTGATCTGATGCTAAGGAATGCCTATTTTTTGACATCTTTGGCAGACTATATCACACCAGATGTCAACGTGGGCTGTGATCTTCCTTCTTGGAAATGAACTGGAGCAAAGTCGTTTTGGCTTCTCTAGTGATACAAGAAACTCTGCTGTGTATTGAATACCGTAACCAGAAGTGTTCGTTTCTGCCTCTCGCGAGTTGTTTGTTGCCAGGAACTCAAGCTAACAAAGAAGAGCTCAGTTGAATCATAGGATCTCGAGCTGAAATCTAAGCAGCATACATTTCATTTCTACTGCGTTAGCATGCTAGAATTCTATTTCAGACAGAATGTCATTCACAGTGTATCCTCTTTGTAAGAACCCTGATACTTTCTGACTTCACATGAACCTACAATGACCTTTTCCAGTCCTGTTTATCTCAAGTTATGTGGAACCTGTGTTTCGTTTTTCAGGTGGCAGATTTTGTTTCAAGACAGATGCCCGCGTACAAAGCCTACTTGCCAGCCCTCTATGGCCAGGGGCCAAAGGGTGCAGTAAACAAGCACACGTTAATACTTCATATTGACGAGAACCGCAACCCCGTCAGCTAAAATACTGCTAATGGCCTTGACCTTGTTGATTACATTAGGCTTTTTTGTACAGCTCGACATCAGGAAGAAAACGGTGGCCCACGGGCGCCGTTTCCGCCAAGTCAAAAGCCTGCTTTTTAGTAAAAGCAAGTAGATGCAAACATTGTAGAAAAAACCATATTTACATTGTACTCTACATATAGTAATTTTACACCTCCGCACTAACAAGGACACCATTTTGTAATTAGTTGTGGCCCATTTATAGAATGTTATTACTCACATTGCCATCGCATAGGCACGACCTTTGTATATTTTTTTCTGAACAAACAGATGATATGAATTAATGCTTAACAAAATAGAATATAATCCAAATATACCAATAAGGTTTAGACTCCTACTTTTAACCACTAAAGATCATTCAAATGATTTCAAAAGTGTGGAGGGATTCTTCTGATTTTTCCTTATAATCCTGTGTATGAGTACTAGTGTGTAATAGCATAAAATCTATCAAGTCTTAGCATAGTGTAGTGTACCATGTTATGTCTTATGTCTTCAAACATAGGATTGATAAAGAAATATGTTAAGAATATAAAAATAGCATCATAATGATACAAACTAAACCTATACAAAATTAAATTTAGAATCATATAAACCTAAACAATGCCAAATTTATATGACATTTGACATTGTATGCCATTTTGATGTTGTTTGGGTCTCATTTTGATGTTGTTTGGGTCTCATTTTGATGTCATTCTAACTCATATTATTTTCATTTCATTCTAACTTGTATTATGTTGTGGCAACTTGATGTCAAAATGACATCAAATTGACATGCTCCAATTTTGATTTCATATTGATGATAAAAGTGACTATGATTCTTGAAGTTTCCTGATGGCAGTCTGCATTATAACATCGGCTAACTCGCAACAAGCGGTTGTATCGGAAAATTCAGGATTTACGGAGGACACCCTCACTATGCGAAAGAAGCTGTGTGGAATCCGGAAACCTTCCCATGTTCCTCTTGGAGAGCACTCCGAAATGACTCCTGTCGCAACACAACGCCTTGTATAACCGGATTCTTGAAGAAGGACAACTTCCATCGGCTGCCCGCCGACGAGGTCGACAAGATCTTCATCAACTTCTGCGTAAGGCCTAAGGTCTTCCGCCTCCCAGAGTATCAAGTGTCATAAGCAATCGGTCAAGGACTTCAAACCCTCCGACGGAAACGATACATTCATCGCCATGCTATCGGAAACCTCAATAACTTTTACTATAACCTGTATAGGATCTCGAGACACTATACGGTCAATTACTGCTCTTCCAACAAAATAAAGACCAGAATGAGTGAGGGCAACCACAACGCCCTTCCGAACCTTCCACCTGCCGGATCAGCCATTCTTAAGAAACGTCTGAATGGGTTCCACTTCCATGAGATCTAATTTCACAATACCGTCGGCGACCAGCCGACAGAAGCTTAGAAGAATGCAGCCGCCGAAGCAAGTGACTCTATCCGCTGACTAGAAGAGCCTTTCGGCGAGACAAGTTCCTCTATGTACACTAGTGTCATCCGCCGACTATGACTGACAGCGCCGCCGACAAATATTGCAGCGGACCAGTCCTACACTGCAAATAAACATCACAATAAATAAACATCACGCATAAACCACCATGCAAATAAATGCATGACATCGATTCCAGATCTTTTGATCGACGATGGTTGCAGGTGGCGATCGATTGCAAGCCATCGCCGAGAATCTGGGAGTGAGTACAGTACACCATCCGGGCTCTGCGTTTGTGTGCATTTCGATCGCTAGCTGATATATCGCTCTGTAATAAGGAAGCTACTAGTTAGAAATAACGATCAATGGAAATAGTCGTGTTGCAACTGGCATTTTTGAGTTTTCGTCAGGAAGGGCGATAAGGGGGAGGTGATGTCTTGCTTTGGGGCTACAATTTTGTTCGGGTCGGCGTAAGCAGATGTGGGAGGGAAGCTTGAACATGGCAGCAGTCTTTCAAGGTTTCGATATCCTCGCAGATTTTCCTACATCTTTGTCATGTGTGTTCAGAGGTACATGATATAGACACATATTACAGTTTATAGATACCTGTCTAATTGGGTATGCTTTTTGAGTGGGATGTTGAAAGGGGTCTTTGGAGTCATATTGCAGGTTAATCATTTTGGTGCATTACAATGCACGAAGGCTTCGAAATTGGCATGCATTCATAGTGTTTGGGAGAATGACGTTATTGTGGAGAATGAAGAAATACAGTGGCCACAACGTTGGACGGTTTTGAGCGGGTTTCTGTAGAGTTGGCCATGGTGTTGGAGCGTAATTTGAAATTCAAAAAATACATGTCGGCCCTTTCGAAGGTATGTGGGAAATGTTGTTGGTACAAGTTATGAGATAAAAGGAAGTAGAACTCAATGTAAAGTGTGCAGTGATGATCACCCTGTTTCCTGAAAATGATCTAGAGACTCAATCTAAAAGCCTCCATTATTGGAGAAAACTAGACAAGGTACCCAAGAGTCAAACTTGCTGTTGTCCCTGAAGCCACAACGTTGTGAAGACAGGATGCCATAGTCTACGTTCACGTTCTCATTAATCTGCCAAAGCCCTCCAGTTTAATTGACTAACTCTACACAGTAAAGCAACTATTTTAATTCATTCTATAGCGACAGTATGTAAAATGCCAGGGATTGAGGAAGGACGGCCATTTTTCTTGTCTTGGTACATACCCTAGCTGAGATACTCTGGAACGATAGTCACAGTTTCAACAGTTTGAATTGGTGCCTGGATCTTGTACAGTATGTCCGGTACACCTGACTCGTCTCGTGCAACCTATACAAGCACCTTCAGTGTCAGATTATGAAAACACCAAACCTGGAAGAAGCAAGACAATAGCAGAATAACCAAGTTCCAAGATCATGGAATCTTGAACCTGCATCGTCACCGGGACAAGTATGGGTATGGAAAATAAAACTTACCATAATTTCTTCGTCCAAGTAGGATATAAGAAGCTGCCTTTCGTACGAACCCGCTGAATCACCAATAGAGCAGAGATACTGCTTGTTAGTGAAGGTAAAGGCAACCGCTAAATGGATAATTTGCTCCAGAGAACAGAAAGTCATGCAAGAGATGCTATATACTCATGTACTCAACAAAGGAGAAAAGGTGAGGAGTATACTCAAGGGAACTCGGATGCCATTGCTGACAACGTCCTTCACAGCAGCAGGGAGGCGCTCAACAGTTGATACCAGCTGGTCATAAACGCCCTTCAACCCTGATGGAACATCAATGACATTGGGAGAGGAAAGATTGCCCTCCACATACTCCTCCTTCAACCGTGTTGGCCCCTCGGCTGTCAGTTTTGTTGACAGCACAAATGAGCTCTCCACCTGCAATGTACAGATCATACGCATGTACGTAAGACTATTGGATTATAAAAAGTTTAACTCTCCCCTCTCCATATCTTGAAGAAAGTATCAAACCCTAAATTGCATCAATTGGAGAATGTTACAGGCTTACGCTGCCAAACAGCTTCAAAGTGGCGGTGGCCTTCGTTGTTCCATCAAGAATGAGGATATTCAGAGAGCTGAGGGACGCAAGATTTGTAGGGAATCGTCTGCAGCAGGAAGACAAATAAAACCGTCATAAATAAATAAAAACTGTAAGCACTGATGCAACATGAATGATCGAAGTGAATCTAGTGATACGTTTGTCACCGTGCCCCGTTCAGACTCTCATAGTTTTGACAAGATCGAGGGTGTGATTACTTGATGAGTGCTCGCGCTGCTGTCGTTCCAGGGCTGCGAGCTGCAGCCCACTTGAACTCCCACAATCCTTCTAGCAACGGCGACCTACAACAAAAAGCAAATCAAAACCTCAGTGAACGCAGTATTAAAGATGATCAGAACACGTTAATATTGCCACAGGATCAAATCGCGAACACGAATCCATCTGAATGTTTAAAGATCCAGCAGCTGCACAAGATTGCAATAGCACCCGTTCCAGTCAAGAATTGAAATAAAACCTTCCCGATCTGCTTGCAACTCTAAGCTATGAGCAGGAAGGATTTCCACAGAATGTGGAGATCACATTCCTGAGTAGATACTTGACTAAATAAGCATTCTAGCAATGCGACAATCTTTAAGCTTACTCCACGAGATTGTGATCACCCAGCACATCCCTGAAATTGACAAAACACAAATTTTCAAACGTAGATAAGAGCTAGAATTTAGAAATTGAGAGGCTGGAGCTCACGTGGTAGGTCGAGGTGTGGGATTCAAACGCTCCAGGACCAACAGCTTCTCGCTCACGTTGATACGTGCAGCAGCATCCTCCCTCGTAGACGTCAAAGCTTCCACACCTCCCGCATCCGCAATCTGTAAACACCAAACCCTAACCTCACTTACACAAGCATTTCGAAATGGATACCAATCCAAAGGAAAGAGCAAACCAACATTAAACTACACGAGACTTGTTCCCTCATTTAGAGACACAATGTCCCAATTCTAATCTACAGCTAACTAATGACTCCTCGTGGGAAGTGAGGATCGATTGATTCTTCCGTTTTATCACTCAAGTAGAAGCCATTCCCTCCAGAACAATCCCTTAAAAAGAAGGACGCTTGCTAATGCCCCAGTGCGGTTCCTGGATAAGTCGCTGTGACTACAAACTAGTTCCTAGACAGAGACGACGCAAGAGTGTATCCCCAAACTGACCGCAAGTAGAAGCGCTTCTTTTGCAGCGTCCCGCTCCAGCTCCTTCGCAGTGAAAGTACTCTGAAACTCAGAAGACGCATTCGCAGCTGCCCTAACTCCTCCTCTCACAGAACCCACCCCACTCACGCTCACCCCATGCGAAGTGCCCCTCTGCAACCCCCATTTCCCCACACGCAGCCCTGCAGCTGCCGAAACTCGCTCCTGGGACGCCGAGGTAGACGTCGAGCACGTCGAAACAGCTCCCACCAATTGCTGTGGACACAAAAGCGCCTGCGTTGCGAGCGCCATCCTCCAAACCCAGCTCCCAAATCACAAACAATGCCCCACGAAGCAAACCCTCCCAATTACAACGCTTCAAATGCGCCCCACACCGATGCCTGGCGCATCAATCAATCGAGAGTTACTGTACAACCTCAATCTCAATCCAAGCTAGCTAACAAACCAATCATGCATAGAGCGCTATTCAACTCAAAACTAAACACAATCTCGTGATATCCCAGATGAGTGATGATTGAAAGATGAGAGCTTAAGAGGCTACCAAACAGAAGAGGTGATCAAGAGGAAGACAAATTGGCGTCGCTGCTGTGAAGTCACGTCTAACAGTCAGTGACTTGTCCGAATTGTGGCGTCCAGTTCGATTCCAAAAAGATTTCCGGAGTCATTCACCCCGTGTGTGCGCGTTTTGAGATGTAATAATATCCCAATGCCCGAAAGCCGTGACCCATTAGGATCTTCTCCACCAACTTGCAGCATTCGTGCGATTGATGAGCTCGCTGTGCGCATCTGACGACCCGGAAACGAGCGACGAGTGGTCAAGATAAGGCTCCATGTTCTGGATTCTTCTCACTGGTGCTCGGCGGATGTGGCGGCTCCCACTCCCCTGTTCATTTGGTTCTCATTCCCGGGTTTGTCATGCTAATTGCCTGATTACTGTAGGTTGGCGAAACAGCTTGCTTCGACATCGTCAGTCTGATGATGACTGTGAGATGGTGGAGTCCTCTTTTGACATGGCTTTGACATCTTCGTCTATGTGTAGGAAAGGTTAATCAACATCCACATGAGACCAATTCATAGCGAGTAGCGTGATTTCAATCTCTTGAGTGACGAGTTGGGAAGTGGATTGTATGAAGCTGATTGATACTATCACTGAAACCGAGCTCGATCAGCTTCGGTTGTGTGAGTTCTGTGAGTTGTGTGAGTTTTGTGAGTTTTAGTCTGGGATTAGGGTTGGTTTTTTCGATGGCTTCTCTGATAACTGCCTCGACATGCCTCTCGACATCATTTCTCCCATCGTCAGACACATCCAGAGCGTTCCAGGCGAAGGGTGTGCATTCACAGAAGAGCATTCGGACTAGAATTCGTTCCGGGATGGAGGATAAGAGCAGCAGCAGTTGGAGCAAATCCCCAGCCGATTTGGTGAAGCTCCTGGGGCAGAACCTCTGGGGCCGGAGCTTACCTCCAGGGGCGCTGGTGTCCGTGGTGAAGGAGGTTTGGACAACGGGGTGGCAGACCATGATGGCGCAGCTAGCGCCTCCCACGGAGAGTCGTGACTACAACAGACCCACGAGCCAGTTCCGCAACCGCCCCCAGCCCTCTTCTGCAAACCCCGGCCAATTCCATCTCTACGTCGCGCTGGCGTGCCCCTGGGCGCACCGCACGGCCATCGTGCACAGCCTCAAGGGCCTGCGCGACGGGGTGCCCATCTCAGTCGCGGTTCCCGGCTCCACAGGATTATGGGAATTCTCCCCCAAACCGGATACCACCACCACGACGCATCCCACATTGAAGCCCACATTGGATCGAGCAAATGGGCAGAAGCGCGTGGCCGATGTGTACAAGTCGCAGCCCGGGGGCTACAACGGCCGGTCCACGGTGCCGATGCTGTGGGACGCATCACAGAAGCGGGTCGTCAACAACGAGAGTGCAGACATCATCGAGATTCTGAATTCGGACTTCAACCACATGGCTCTTAACCCCGGGCTCGACCTAGCTCCTGCGCATCTCAAGGGCGAGATCGAGGCATGGAACGAGGTCATCTACCCGAACATCAACAACGGGGTGTACAGATGCGGGTTCGCGCAGTCGCAGGAGGCTTATGACTCCGCAGTTGAGAGCTTGTTCAATGCGTTGGATAAGGTGGAAGCCCATCTCGCCAGTTCGAGGTATCTGTGCGGGGATGTGTTCACGTTGGCTGATGTGAGGCTGTTCACCACCTTGTTCCGGTTCGACCCCGTTTACCAGATTTTGTTCAAGTGCTCCAAGCAGAAGCTGGCGGAGTATGAGAACTTGCAGGGGTACATGCGGGATGTGTATCAGATTCCTGGCGTGGCGGAGACTTGTGACATGGATGCGATCATGTATGGGTACTACAAGGTGTTGTTTCCTTTGAATCCTGGTGGTATCAGTCCTGCGATGCCTCGAGTGGCGGACTCGAGGGCTCTTCTGGAGCCTCACCACCGGCACAAGATCTCCAGTCAAGTTGTTGTGCAGTAGCTGCGGATCTTTTGGTGTTTTTGGTGGTCTTGCTTGAATCAGTGTATGTGCAGCATCCTCCGGCTTTTGCCATGCTCTCACTTCCATATCCGTTTTGGTGAGTGTCTCTCTCAGCTATCTCTCTCTCTCTCGCGTTGCGTTTCATCTTGTAGTCTGGGTTGTTGGAATGATGAATGTTGAGGTAAAGGAGTCTGGATTTCAACTGAATTGCTCTTGTAGTGGTAATGTAGAATCTCGTTTTGGTTTTGACATGATTTTGACATGGTTGTATTTTTGTTGGTTTTGGGTGATAGGTTGAGTGGAGGAGAGGGTTATGGCGTCGATGTTAACGGATTGATGCAACATGGGAAAGCATCAGTTCCTGAGTTTTGAGGTTCGTTGGTGCAGGGAGAAATTACTTTTGCGTCCATGATATCAAACGAAAGAATTCATGGCAAATTTTGGTTTCCATTGTCTCCATGAAGCTGTGCTGCTCTTCCAGAATCAACGATGCTGCAGCGGTCGGTGAGCCTCGGGCCCTTACGACTCATTTGTTTAGTTCAGATTTTGTGTGTGCAGGAGCTGTATGGGGTGACTTGTAAGATAATTGCGGTGAAGATGATTTAAGTGTGTCATAGTATGTCTGATTGTAATGAAAGGGCTTTATATAATGTTTTTCAGATTTTAGTGTTGGATAAGTACTTGTTCTGCTTACATTCTTTCTGTTCTGCTGTTCTGTTCTGTTTTTGTGATATGGAGATATTGCTATTGAAAGAATGAATACAAGTATTTGGTTTCTAAATCCCTGATTAAATTTTTTCCTGATATTTCTGTGTGGTTACTGCTGATGTGCAGGTCATTTCTGCCAGGAAATAGCAAGGGATATCTTCTTTGACAGTATTACCAATGTACTATTGTCAAATTGCGTCCTAGTATTTGCAAAGTAGTGAAGGGGTGGATATGGTTGATGACATCGTCACATGTTATCATTACAATCACTTGTGCGAAATTTGATTTTGCAACTTTCAACTCACTGGAGGTGTCTCAAGTTTGTGTTATTGTGAATTTAGTAATCATTTTTGTGCTAAAATCATGTTCAAATATGAGGCATAGAGACTACGCGTTCGCACGGGCTACATGTTGCTTGAAAGTCTGAATTTCTTGTGTATCCGATGGTAGGATTTCCTTTCAAGTTAATGCTCAGCTGGTGGCAATATACAGCTTCGTAGGAACAATTCTTCAATATCAATTTAACGCGCAAGAGGCAAACGTTGTTGCTTCAGATTGGGTAAGTTCGCAAGAGATAAGGGAAGGAGAGGTGCAGTGATAAAATCAGCATTCTTAATACATGATATTAATCCTTGGCGAGTGGCCAACTTATTTTGCATAACTTATGACAGGATTATGCACCACAATTCACCGATCTTGACCATATTTCGGTGATAGGCTTTCCGACGGTGACCGGCCATTGCCCAGTCATTACCATTGTTTGAGAGACCTCGGAAACTCCATCAGCAACTTGGAAACTTGGAGTAAAACTCAAGTTTCGTACGACCAAAAATCTTCTGTCTTTTACATTTATTTATTTTTGGGTTGATTTTTCTCTTACTCCATTTGTGTTTTACTTTATTCTGACATAGTATAAATACCACCATCTCATTGTTCATAATTCCCATATTGCATGAGAATATTGTTCTTTCAACAAGCTTTGAACCCAATTGAAGGTTAGGATAAATTCAACTAATTCTTAAGAAATAACGTTATTTTATTTCTTAAAATTCAAAGTATAGGAAAATGAAAACCGCCATGACCATTCCTACTCTCCAAAGTGCATTTCAACGCAAGTTACTAGAACCATCTTCATTCAAAAATGCAAGTGCTATGAGTTTCAGATCAATTCCAAGACAAAAATTCAACTATGGCATGGTTAGAGCTTCAATACAAAATCCACATACTATGTTGGGCGTGGCTCCTGGAGCTAGCAAATCTGACATCAAAAAAGCATATAAGCGTTTAGTGCTTGAATATCACCCTGATGTATGCAAGGGCAATAATTGCACCACTGATTTTCGAGAAATCAACTTAGCTTACAAGACGCTTTTATATACAACTACACCTCAATCAATAGAGTTTGAAGATAATACGTCTAGAAATATGGAAGGATTCATGGGAGTTGACGACGACTATTGGGACGAGTGGGTGAAATGGATGGGTGGGAGTATTATAATGTTTATTATTTGTTTAATTACATTGTATTCTTAACCAAATTCTTAAGCCTAGAGGATAGAGACTCTCGACATTTTTATTTTTATTTTTTTTCAACAAAAAGGCGATAAGACCCATTGCTAAATAGAGTTTACCGATGGTTTCCGTTGCCCCAGGGGTACATTAAACCGGGTGTCTGGGTATATAAAGCGGGGAAACACTCTGCACCATTTTCAACCTTAATCTTGTGAGTTGCTTTAACTCTCTGGGAGCTCTCTGGGAATCAGAGAAGTAGTCAAATTCACTTGACTCTGTATATAGAATTGTCAACGTAATCGCGGGAGTGAGTGGGGGATTATCGGTTTAAACAATAGCCATCGAATTCCCCGGAGAATCCGGGTGGGCCCTTGCAGGACATCCTAACTTGCTGGACTCTGGTCCCACATTCCGCGGGAGGGATTCTCATGAATAAATTTGGGTCGTAGAACCCGAATTTGAAAAACATCAAAATCAAAAAAGAGTGTAGAAAGTTGGACAGAGTTGTAGACATTGACATGGGGCAACTTGATTGTCAATACGATCGAGCATTCCCTGAATACGAAATTGTCCATTGGACTACAAGTGAAGTGCACTGTTCTTGAAATCTTTGACGACACTCTTGAAATCAAATTCTTTACAATTGTATGCTTCCAATGGCCATGACCTAGTTTTGACATTCGGTGTAGAATTCAAAAATTTCTTCTTTTTATTTTTTAATATGCTTCTAACGGTGGTATTCTTAAGCTCGGATTCCATATGAATCAAGCGATTTTCTGCGTGATATAGAGATGGTCTTATCTTCTAGCTTCCAACTCTAAGAATCGAAGTCAATGATGAATCAAATACGTAATAGTTCATTTTATTTCTCTTCGTTTTCTGAATCAAACAATGTTTTGTTTTGTTTTCTTTTTTTTTTTTCTTTTTTTTGGGGGGGGGGGGGGGAACTTATACCGAGCATGATGAATAGTCAGCATCAAAGAGGCTTAATCTAATCTTCAAACTGAAAATAGGAGGAACAAATTCTTCAAATTGTAGAAGTTAAAATACCACATTAGAAAAACCTACTCACTAGGGATCTGTGCATGACACACCATGTAATTCCAATAGTGGAATGCACATCATATTGCCATCTAAATCTGGAAGGTCAGCGGAACAGTGTACATGACTTTTTATTTTTATGCAACAAGCATCTAATCCCACCTGGGTTAAATCACTGGCCTTCAGAAACTCAAGATGCGAGTATTCAGGTATTTCGACAATTTTTTACTCTACATCTGTTCATGCCCATTGTTTCCATGATAAGGGCCACCAAAAGACGCTACCTATCTGATAATTCATTAAGTCCAGGTTGCTGCAGCCAACATTGACGGTACCATGCTCACTGTGGCAACAAATGTCAGGGGCCACCTCAAAGCCAAAAACCTGTCAGAGGAATAAGTACGATCTTGTAAATCTTCTGCCAACACGACAATGATAAAACTCGAACCATGTCAAACCTTTCACTACCAAGAGATTTAGAGAGCTGCTGAAGAGTCGCGGACCACTAAAATTCTATTTTCCAACCTCCAAATAACGTTGCAAGCATAGACATTGAGTGAGTGAGGATTACCAGTGCGGCACCAATTTCAACCTTGCGAAGAGGAAATCCACGCCAAGCACCTTCACAGAAAAAAATTAAATCGGCGTCTTCATCCACAAGCAAGAAATGAAGTATGAAGCACAAGTGATGGGTGGCATCGTATAAAGTCAACGTCGTCAACATTACGGCTCTGGTTTGAATAGGTGAGCTAGCTATAACAAAGGCATCAAAAACTGAGAACTGCAGTCATCACAACAATAGAACCTGAGAAGACTGACGACTTACCATCCAAAGGGAGAAAATAAGTACAGTAAATTTGGTGGTAGCAGGCAGAACTAGAGCTGTCCATGCCATCAGAGAGGGCACCACACTCCAAACGTATCTGGAGAAATAATTTCCAGGTTAGATATCTATAGCTAACACATCGATTGTAATAAGATTGCTATGATCTTTCATTGTCATACATTTGCTGTAAGTAGATTAAAGAGCAAGTACATGCATGTCAATGCATATCAGATACAAGTGAGTGTTTAAGCAGATTAAACTATCACTATGACACTCGTTCACAGATTATATATCTACACTAGGAAGTTACAAAAAAGCAATATAAAGTCAGCAACCAATTATTTGTAAGTTAACGCAAAACCAGTGTGGATAGAGACTACTCGGATCTGAAATTGAGAGAAGACCTAAACTCACCTTGATGTCATTAATGTCATGTTTGCAACTCCACCTTTGCCTGGAGCTGCAACCCATAGGGCAGGAGTGAATAAAATATTTTTCATAATGCGCGTTCCGTGAAAGAAACCTATAGTAGGAAAATTGTGCACAAAACCTCAATTCATGAAGTCATGAAGGATACTCTGAGCGGTAACAACTAACCTGCATAGTCCGCCATAGCCAAACCCCAATGGATTGCACCAAGAAATGAAACAATAGATGCTCCATAAGCTGCCTGGGCGTTAGCATGTCCAACAGCCATAAAGTCCTGCAGCAATTTGTGTCCACATTAGTCTATTTTGTGTTACCAGTAATGCCTTATATGGGAAGAAATCTTTGCATTAAAAAAGTTCAACAGATATCTACTAACAAAACAACTACTACAGCAGATTCCAAGAAAACGTAAAGTTATCAATTCAAATTGAAAATAATAATAAATTGATTTGAATTGCCTACAGGTAAAGGAATCATTTGTGCGAATGGCGGAGCTAATGCAACGAACGGAATAAGCCCTGCTACTCCTAGAACCAGTGCAGGGAAAGGAACGGCTCCAAAGTCCAGTAACATCTGCTTCAATATTCCTGTCTTCTTCGGTTTAGGTTTCTCTTCCGGCTTGCCCTGCACGCCACCAGGGAAGTTCACTATACCGCATAAAGTCGAGGATATGATTATCCTACATTTAAGATCAATGCAATGGTAAATGTCAGTTCTAAGGGTAACCCCAAAGTCAGATGTAAAGATATAAAGTTCTCAAAATTGGTACTTGGCACGGCCAGTGCGTCCAACGAAGCGACTTTAGGAGAGGGACCGCGCAAAATCAAGAGTAAAGAACTTGAAACAGTACTACCGATCCTGTGCCAACTGCATGTTATTTGGAACTCGCACGAGACCAAACCAACTCCAAAATTTTAAGTACATGAAACCAGAACCCTAAAATGACTCAATGCAGTAAACAGCTCGTTAATCATGAAAATAGGCCATACCATGCCAGTCGAAGGGGGTGGTGGCGATGATGAAGATTTTTCCGGTGATGCTTTCGTTTCTGAGGAAGCTTTGGAGCCTAATATTGACGTCTGAGTTGGCGTCTGTGCTGAAGTCTGTATTGGCGTCTGTGCTGAAGTCTGTGTTGCAAGGCACTGAAGAAATACCTAAAGAAGCAGACAAAAAAATCCCGATACATGTATGAGAAGATCCTCCAGACATTCCAAAACCAAATTTCACGTTTAACTCCTGGCATATCAAGCACAAGCCAAGACTGATACAGGACACAATCCTCTACTACAATCGCAAACGCAATTACAACGCGCACTAACTACCATTCACAAATACCACCATTTCCCAATCCTGACCAAACGAGCCGGCTCAAATTGCAACTCCCTCCACCCTTTCTGCTCAAATCTCAACCCCTCCACATCCACCCCACCACCATTGCATATCCAATTCCAATTCCTCATCACCCCATTCCAAACAATCCACTCCTAAAACCCTAAAAACACTTCACACCCATCCCAAACGCCCACAACATCACAACCAAAGAATCAACCTCAAATCTTACATAATTCTGCGCCCTGGGCCTAAAACACCCCATCGCCACGCCCTCCACCCCACCCACACACAACCCACCCGCTCCAGCTCCCCGGTGCCCATCCACCCCAACCTGCAACCCCCCCACCGGCGCACCGCATTGGGACCAAATCAACGACGACGACCCAAACTCCCTCCTCACAACCACCCCAATCGACGACGACGGCGTCTTCAAATCCAAACGCGGCGCAAACCCAGAGCAGGAGCTCTTAACCCATTGCGGATGGCTTGAAATGCGATGCAGGGAGCTCACAAGAGCTCTCCCTGCAGCCACTCCGGCCCTCATTGCAACAAAATCCAAATGGTTTTGCACTCGAGGAATCCACTGCGCATAATCCTCTCAGGATTGAACCCAAAAAACGCAATCCTCGCATGAAATTGACGCTGCAGGTATCATTTCGTGTCCTTCCTCGCGTCGGAGGAGATGCCCGCGGAGATGGGGTTGGCTTGGTCGTGGTGAAGGGTGCGTTTTGTTGATGGTGGTATTACCGTGGATTGGTTGCCAACGAGGATGGTTTGGGTCTGACACGTCATCAGGGAGGGGGAGTTCTGTTTGCCACGGTGGTTGTCCTATGTGGACGTGCCGCCTTCCGAAAGTTGGCTCCTGAATACTGGGACCTTCGGCCACCTTGTTGGTTTCCCAAGTGTACACTTGGTTTGTTGGGCCCACCTTAGGTAAGGAGTAGGGTGTGTTGAAAAACCATTCTTAGAGGTAATTTGATTCATGGATTTACGAGCTTTCAATCATAATTTGGATTCAAAAGTCCACCCAAGGAATTTCATTCAACTTCCTTAAAATTCAGTTGGGAGTGTGTTATATAGAGTGGAAGTTAAAATCCACTTTGTATGGTGCAACATTTTTTTCATAAATTTTAGTGTGCATCATATTTGGTGTTGAAATTGATGCACTAACATTTGAGATTGAACCGGGGTACAGTGTATGATGGGGCAATGGGAATATGTCATTTTGAACATCCTATTTCAAGGTTAACGATTAAATAGGATTGCTCAATTCTTTCAATTCAAGGTTAACGATCAAACCATGTCCAAAGATTGTTTGCCATGTACACCACATAGGTTAAATAGAAGTCTTGCCTCAACTTTAATATTAATCGTTAACCTTGAATTGAAAGAATTGAGCAATCATATTTGTTAAAATTTTGACAAGTTATTTGTTGGAATTTAAAAAGTTTCAGATGGGCACTCAATCCGGCCTCAAGTATAAAGTGGGCCTAAGGCACTGTCTACACACAATCGCAAGTGGCCCTAAGTTTAAGCCCAAGTTGAGATTTTAGGCCAAGGGAAACCTTGTTCCACCTGCATACTAAGGCCCAAACACTTTGGCGCCAAAACAATGCTACATAGAATGCCACAAGGATAAATTGAAGTTCCGATCGGGACCTTGTATAAAGCCCTTGGACCTGTTTGGAAAAAACCAAGCAATCCTATTGGTTGAAATTTGAAGAATTTGGGCCAGCCCTCAATCCGGCCCCAAGTATAAACTGGCCCACCTCAACTCAGGCATTTCTGGTGGCAGACTAATTTACCAAGTTACCACTCCTGAAAGGCTGAAGAAACAGGAAACTAGACTCCTGTCAAAGTTACTACTGCTGCAGGGGACCAGGTGTCACCGTGCTTATAATTGCCAACACATCGTGTATGCGCTGGAAAGAGGTGCCAAGCGCGAATTTATAACAATAATTCCTTCCTGATGCCGGGAGATGGAGAGCACGAGCTCGATCACCACGAGAGAAACGCTTTCTCCACAGCATCATCATCGTACAACTCGTCCTTCAATTCGGATATGTTTGTAGATCCTTCGGTGGCGGTGAGGAATACTTGATGCCAAGTTGCATACTTGCACAAGGTCGCGAGAGAGAGAGAGAGAGAGAGAGAGAGAGAGAGAGAGAGCACACGGTGGTTGTGTTGAGAGAGTCGGAGTCGAAGTCGAAGTTTCATGAGTGTGTTTGTTGCAGGAGTCCAGATTCATCGATAGTGAGGAGCAAGCGCAACGTGGGTCGATGTCTTGGAGACATTCAAGGGTAGGGAGGGACTGAAACTGTGCCGGTTTTGAGGCTTTAGGAGATTTGAGGCGCTTGTGGGGACGGTTGGCCGGCTGGTTATTACTGTGACTACATTCCAAGTTGGTGATGTTGAAGTTCTGAAACGTTTTTGGGGATTCGGTTAGTGAGTCGGAATATAAATATTTGGGAAGTTGTTCTTTGGTCAGTGCTTGATTGACCGTGTCTTCTCAGAGGTTGTTTTTGGTTAGTCTTGTCTTCGTTTTCTGGAGTTTGAAAGGACACCTGAGAGCTTCGAGATTTGAGTGGGCGACGTCGGAGAATTTAAGATCGGCAGTTCGTTGCAGTAGACTCAGGTGAGTGTCTTAATCTTGAAGTTTTGGCTTTCCGTGTTTTCACCTGGGCAGTTGAGAGCGTGGTTTTTGAGGAGTTGGTACTATTTTTTAGCAATATTTTGGTAGGCGAAGATTCAGATTGTTTCTTTGGGAGATTCAGCTCAGCTGCAGCAATGCGAGGGTGCTCTTCTTTGAGACTTCGTAGAATTGCATGTGTGTGAACTTAAAGCGACGTAGTCATCGTGATCGCGTGTCAATTGCAGGTAGACTGGTAGAATCATGGGGGCTCAAGTCTCTCGGGAGAAGCTGGTGAAGGGGGAGAAGGCGCAGCTGAAGCAGAAGGTGGCCATACCCACAGAGGTGGCGTTCCCTGGTTGCGACTTCCACCACCCCAACCCTAAGGAATGGATGGGCTCTCTCCCGCTCCAGAACCTCAGGGTGCGCGACGTCGTGTGGCCAGGCACCCACGACTCCGCCACCAACAAGATTGGCCTGGTCGGAATCTCTCGCCCTTTCGCGCAATGCCAGAAGCTCTCCGTCTACGACCAGCTCTGCATCGGAGTGCGCTGCCTCGACATCAGAGTGCAGGAAGAGCGCAAAGTGTGCCACGGCCCGCTCAAGAGCTACCTCGTGGACGTCGTGATCAACGACCTCAAGAAATTTCTTTCCGAGACTAAGAGCGAGTTCGTCATCCTCGAGATTCGCACTGAGTTCGGTTACAAGGACCCGCCGGCATTCGACAAGTTCCTCATCGAGCAGCTCGGGGAGTACCTGATCCCACAAGACGCCAGCTTCTTCGGCAGGCCGTTGAGCGAGCTGCTACCCAAGCGCGTCTTCTGCATTTGGAGACCCAGACAAGATCCTGCACCATCACCGGGCTCTCCTCTCTGGAGCTCAGCATACTTAAAAGACAACTGGATCGACACCGATCTACCTCTCACGAAATTCTCCGGCAACATCACCAACCTGCAGAACCAGCCTCCCAACGATCAGAGGACATACTTCTACCGCGTGGAGAACACGGCCACACCGCAGGTCACAAGCGCTGTGTTGTGTGTCTACCCGGTCACGACTCGCATCCGAGGCTACGCAAGGCTGTTTCTAGCGGAGGTCTTCAAGAAGGGCATCGACAACCGGTTGCAGATCTTCTCCGAGGATTTTGTGGAGCCCGACTTCGTTGATGCTTGCATTGGCGTCACGATGGCGAGAAATAAGTTGGAGTTGATACAGCCGGCTGCTGTTGCTTGACGTAGCTTCGACGAGTGTGTCGTAGTCTTCAAGGTATTTCTTTCTGTTTAGAGTTCTCATGTACCTAGTCTGTGCAGCTTTGCGTTTATTTTATTTCGACACTTTAAATGATCTTCTTGTAGATAAATTACCTGTAGAACATTTCTTTAAACTTGTGGCCTGTTGAAGGTCGGGGATTGAAGCATTCCCAGTTCTTGTAACGTTGAGGATAGAATAAACTAGATCTTCTACACGAGCCTTTCCGATTCAGCTCCCGCTTTGAACCGGCTTGGTTGGCGGTGATGTTCTTCAGTTTCTGCAGTTCCTTTGTTGGCAGCTTGTTATGATGAATCAGATGTGTATTGTAGACTGGTATGTTACGTCATTCACCTGTTTGAATCTTTAATCCGTCCCATACGAGGTCTGTCAGAACTGCAACAATATTCTTGAAAATTGCTTCGCTTTAGAAGTAGTGTACCGGTATCCTGAACACGGATTCTGTTGTAAACAACCCAGCTATCGCTCCAATTATGTGTATAGGAAGGCTTGATGCTGAAGCATTTGCCTGCTTTCCGTGACAAGTTTCGATTAAATTCCAGTAACTGCGTATGCACTGCTAACAAAGTGGGACCCTGTCCCAAACATACTGTATATCTAACTTCACCCACTCGCGTGTAATTTACTACTCAAATATCTGTACAGAACTGACAGCCGGCTCTAAGAAGGCAACCAAGATCCTTGTGTCAGCTGAAGCCTTACGATCATCAACACCATCTTTTAAAACTGAGTTGGAAAACTTCCCTACCAAGGCGAACCCTATACATCCAAAAGACCATGCACATTGTGAGAAATATCTCGTCATGCCTACTCCATTTGTACACTATCTCGCACTTGAGTCACACGCATCGTGTTTATTTGTACTCGAATCACATCTGTGAATATAGCACATCTCGTGGCGATCTTTCTTTGAAGCTCGATCGAAGATGGAAGGACCTCCCTCCGAAGGACTGGCTGTTTTCATTATCCGCTGAATCTTTAGGCGTGTCGGGGTCAATTTCCAACTCCATGTGCTCCCTGTGCGCCTTGGCTATGTCTTTCCTCGTGATGATACCTATTACCCTGCACAAAACATTCAGATCCCATCCTTATGCGTAAGCTACTTTGAATCGCCCCGGTTTGCTTAAGTTTATTTCTTGACTCGCCAAATTGCTCATCATTAGCTTAAACCCCGCTGATGTATTCAGTGGCCATGGCTCTTTTGAAAAACAGTAACTGACCTGTTGCTTGCATCAGTCACACAGAGATGCCTCAAACCTAGTGTCCGGAAAATGATGTACACTCGACGTGCTGAGGTCTCAGCCCGAACCTACACCAGCAGAGACAACACCACGACTTGTAAGGCCAAGGTGGGACAAAACAAATTCCTACACAGATAGAGTAGTTGTTATATAAAACCACAATTCAGAACAGCGATCCATGTGCTAAGTAGAAAGCATTGAATATGCACCAACCGTTAAGGGTGCGCGATTCATCCACGGCCGGAAATCTATGGCTAATTCTTTGCCAGAATGATTCGCAGCCTGCTCCACGTCCTCGCACTTAGAACGACCTTCTTCAAGGTTGGTGTTGCTACTGCTGCCATTAACTGTCGGCATTGCAAATTCCTGCAAAAAGACAAAGCACGCCTCGACGGTAATATTTTAATATTCCCATCAAAAGAGGTAGGAAATCACGTGAAGGATGATGAATTATACTTCTAAGTATCAACCACCCTATGATCAACAGGTTTATATTCTTTTGTGCTCTGGTCAAGTAGCATTAAATACCTGTAAGAGTTCGTCAATTTCTAATTCAGTAACTGCCTCAGGCCTTGAGCTTAAGTACCGCCGGTGGGGATAATGAACATGGTGGTACACACGCATGAGTCTGTCCAAGGATCGCTGCTTACTAGTCAACCGCGGCAGCTGTAATCCGGCACCGTGACGCATCGGTAGATTCAACGTTGCTGCATCCGCCTCAAAAATCGCGCGTCGCTCCAGCAACAACAAGATCTGGTGCCTTAGTATAACACCAACCAGCTGACCATCGGGATTATAAGCATCGGGATCATGCGTATGCCGAATGATAGGAAAACCATTGTGACATGTCTCACGGAGCACGCTGACAACCTCTGTCACGGAGGTAATCTGTAAAAAGAGGTGCTGTTTGTTTCAATGCTGGACTCGAAAAAACGATTAAATGCAATGAGAATGGATACGGCAAAGCTAACTAATCAGAACTTCGAGATGTGACTACACAACAATACGCGGATAGATTACTCCCGTCACGTCATGCGGTCCGTTCTTAAAAACAAACACTTGGACATTAACTATACCCTTACATGTATTTTACATAACGTCGACTTCTACCCTAATACCAGTCATAAGATGATGATTACCTCCTTGAAACATATCACATCTGATGCCATGATGTCTCTAGCCGAGACCAAATCGAATTTCTGTGAAGGCTCACTTTGAAGAAAATGAACCTCTCCTGCCACATGCAAAAGCAATCAATACTGAAGTGAGACGTTTACCAGAAGAAGCCAAACATATCAAGAATATTGAAAGTACAGGATGTGTGAGCATACTTTGGGAATGCCAACACACAGTGCGGGGCTTGAAGACTAGAGACTTCCTCAAACGAGAAATATCAGAAAAGAACATTATACCTATACGCTCTAAGTCAGACTCATAGGCTCCTGCCGAATGGATGTAATGGGCCACCCAATTGGAGAGAACAATAGCGAGTATGACCGGCAGTAAGAACTCGATTCCACCTGTTCCCTCCACCATGATTACCACCTGCATTCATACGCCAAGTAACGGGCTCAGTACAGAGGAATATTGCATTGATACGAAATACAAATCGCCTCTTATAGAATTAGCATGTCGAGATAAGTATCCTCAAAAAGAATAGAAAATTGGAAAGAGGATCCGGGGAGACACTACAAAGAGATTGACGAGACCAAATCCTAGAAAATAATAAATACAAAAGTCAGAAGGCTCAGGCAGTCACTAGATGTCTGCCAAGTATTTTGATGTGTCATAAATATACTCAACTTCATAGTAATTTCATTTATTCAGTGTGAAGAGTGATGTCCACGTTACTGCCAAATACAGATCAAGGAAAAATGGAAGTCATAGTATACCAAGGAAATGGTAGTTCGAAAAACTCCACCAAGCATAGCAGTCGCCCCTACAAGTGCATGCATACCCGGTTGTACCGACCATCTGTAAAACCAACCACTAACGTCAAGCATAGTAAAAATTGAGGAATGCCTGATGCAAGGTTATTGAAATGGAGGACAGCGTCAGACTGAAACTCAGAGGCTCGATAACCTGATAACATAGAACCGCCAAAAGGATCATAACAAACTCGGAAAAATTGACACATTTCTAACCTTGAAGAAAATCTACTAAGGCTTCAACGCAATGCTGAGCCAGTTTGTCACAGATACCAACGTACATTTTCTTGAAAACCCAAGGAAAAGTAACAGATATGCTGATAGCCTTTCTTACCCTGGAAAAAAGACTTGAAAAATACGCCCCAGAAAAGCTCCAAAGGACGCACCTACCTGGTAACAGCGAACTGTGAGGCAGGTAAAAGGAAAGAACAATTCTTCACAACTTAGAAATCAACTGTCATAAAAATCCCTCACAACGTAGGAAACAAATGAGATTCATGTGTGCGGTTCCAAACACGATCCCAAGTAAGCCAACTGAACTATATATGAAATATTATTATGCTGCAAGTTTTCGGCGAGTGTCTGAAGACATCAGAGTAAGTGAAAGGAGCTCAATAGAACAAATTCATTCAGAGTGAATCTGACCAAGGACATAATACTTGCCATGATTGAAGGCATAAAGATGCCGCCTGGAGCTGCAATGCCGTAGGCTAGAATAAATAGAAAAAGAAACGAACTCGAGTGAATGCTGAGACTACTAATAGTGAACGGAGAATCGCCAGCATCTCCTAATGCGAGTAGTTGCTGAATCGTCTGAAATATCAACAAATCATATCTTGAGAATCCAGTTTCAAGGTCATTACAAATCGAGAGAAAGCCAATCGAATATATGCATATACAGCACAAAACTAAATAGAAAGTTTCCTTTGTGCAAGAGTAGAAGCGGAATACATAATGAACCTGACGTGGGACGGCAAAGTAAAGAGAGGCAAGATCATTATAATAGGAAACTCCTGTTTCCTGATCTGGTAGCGGACATGTATATCTATACCAAAACTCATCCCCTTCTTGCCTGCAGAAGATATCATGTTCCAAAACATTAACTCACATCCATAAAAAAGGTGCACTCTAAAAGTGATCATGCATAGGATTCCTGACTTGCTTTTCATGGCAAACATCAACAGGTAGTACTTAGGTTTGCTCAAAGAACATATTCAAACTACTATCAGGAATCAGAGTCTGAATCTTGCCACATAACTCATGCTACAATCAGTGCGCAGCAATCAACATACCCTTTTTGTATGGGTAGACAATGTCCAAAGTGGTGGGGCAGCATAAAAATAGCGGCGACTGAAATAAATGTTACAAGACATGCCTCAAGCACCCTGCATCACTCAAACCATAACAATTTCTTAACACCTGTAAGCACAATTTATAATGTGTGCGCTTTTACACCTGCAGCATATAGTATTCTTTCAGATGTTCGTGACATTTGAACAAATATAATCTGCAATATAAGCTCACGAATCAAGCATGTATCTGTATGACTTGAATCAGGTAGATACTCAAAATATCTGTATGCAGGTTATGTAGCTATCTATCCAAGTGCCTTAAACAGAAACTCTGCCCCTAAAAATCTTGAAAGGAGTGCAATGCTACCTTGTCTTGCCAATCATACATTACATAGTCATTCAGTTAATTCAGATACTGTGTAAGAAGAACGTATTCAAAATACTATCAGGAATGAAGTGAACCTCATAGCCCTGTGCTTTGATGACGGTCGAAACTGAGCAAGCCAGTCATGAATTATGTTTAAACAAGCACCGATTACTCCAGCAAAGACGCTTGTAACCACAAATAGTGGCAAGTCTATGATATCGAATTCAGGCTGGAACAGTAAACAGACGAAATATTCCGTAACAATTAAATACAGAGCAGAAATCTAGAGTGGTAGGTATTCAACATAAGCATGGATGACCTAACAAAACTATAAAGATTTCATACTATCTAGAAAAACTTCCGGAAATACAATACACCTAGATAAAATGTACAGCAGCTATAAATGCAGGAATAACAAGCCCAAAAATAGGCCATTAAAAGAAAAATATAAATGTGATGGTTCCTCATCATTGCATTCATAATTGAAGTGAGTGATGACTGAGGGTTATTTAATTACCTTAAGACCTTGAAATGAGATGGTGCCCGGTAAGGAGAATGAGAATCGTCTGTCACATTTCAAACGAGCTTGTCAATTTCGAACAAGTAAATTAAACTATGAAAAACAAATTACGCGAAAGTGATTTTTAGGAGAAAGCTAGAGCTTGTCAGACTCAAACATCTATTAATCCTGAAAACTATAGAATATAGTGAATACCGTTGATTAAGCCATGACAACGTTACGGTGGCGCATGTTGTGCATATAAGTGACCGCCACATGACCTGCTCACACAGCCATCAACACATTAAAGTTAAGGCACTAGTAAGACACATAACAGTAAAAGGATAGAAATTCGTAGGAACAATATGCCATATCATGCCATATCATCGTAGCGCCACTTGCCGTAGAATATAAAGAAATATCGAATTATTTACAGACACGAGTCATTTCAAAAGTGGATGAACCTTTCTGGACCAGAAACTAGAGGCTTCCTCCATAGAAAATAGGACTCCACCAATCGGTGCACCAAAAGCTGCTGCCAAGCTGTAAAAACATGTAAGGGTTGATCTTGATTAATGGTGAACTTTCCATCAGACTGAACAGATGTTAGCCAGATAATTTTCTCCCAAAGCTATTTAAACGGTAAGGTTTTCACAATCATCCCTGCATGTTTAATTGCGAGAAAACAACCGCGACATGCTTCACAGAGGAGGAGGAAAGTCTAATAAAATGGCCTTATTTCTTGTCGGAACACATACCCAGCTGCAGCTCCAGCTGAAATGAATTCCCGCCTATCCTTATCGTTATAAAAGTCCTGCATTGCCTTTTCATGGTGTTATCTAAGTAGAACACTCCATTATTTCCTGAAATACTTCAAATTTGATGCATGCCTCACTTGGTATTCGATCAATAGCCTCATACTCAAAGATGATATCAAATCATTCATAATCAAAGAATTCCTACATGGATTCACCCAATTCTATGATCTCACTTACGAATATCCAAGCTTTCGGTGTGAGCCGCCTCAGCTTCTCCCGCCAGGTTTCCCACCATGATTGTGGAGCAGGCACATTGCGTTCCCTTGTCAGAGACCGACCGTGCATCCAAGTAAGTTCAGAGGCAATGGCACCACCAACGTGAACCATAGGTCCCTCTTGACCAATCTGAGGGCAACGACAATTGACAGTCCACATTCAGAATTGATCACGTGAGAACTACAACATACAACCATCAGAGAATGCAAGACCTATATACGTAGAAAAAGAGTGCATTGAAATGTCCTTGAGCAGGTAGATGTTAGGCGCACCGGTAAGCCAGATGAAATTGTGCAAATAGTACCCAATATCTGCAAACGCAAAAGCAAAGATGAGAGACCATTGTCAGTTTCCTGCAGCAGACGTTTGAAAAACACTTGCGAGTATGACGAAAGCATATACTATGGATTGGCTCTACACAGTACGATCAAAGGGGAAGCTGCATAACAAGAAACAGAAAGCAAACCTTTGTAAAGAGAGTTCTGTGCCGGAAAAAATCGGGTATATCATTACCATTCAGATATGCCATTACTAGAGTAACCTGCACAAAAGAGCCACGTGCGACTATGTAAATACCATGACTAATATGCAGAGCCCATGATGTCAACAACTTCAATCATATTACAAAAAATAGATATTTAAGAGATGTGTGTAGAAAGAGATAGATTATCCTAATTAAAATATCATATGGAGAAACCGACGATATGAGTGGTATGTATGCATACCCCCCCACCCGCGGCTGCTGGAGCCCAGAACATAACCAAGCAACTCGAAAGAAGCACCAAAGTTACACCTATGGCTGTGTAGTTGAAAAAAACAAGCCATAATCCACGATCAAGCAATCTCTCCGTCCATTCTTTCTGCAGGTAATAAAATAAAATACTCAGAGCTTTGTTCATTGCGATTCCATAGCCTTCCACAAGAAAAGTCCAAGCCATGAATCAACTCCATAGTCTTCTTGAATGTGGGTGTAAAAGAATTCACAGACAAAAAAGAGCCATCTCAATGCACGATCACACTCAACTGACAGAAAATTCTCCGACCCCATTGATCTGAAGCAATATTCGGTCAGATTTAAAGAACAAAAGAATGCAGCGCTGGCATGTGTAATTGAGCAACTCGAAAGTCAAATGCATGCCTCACAATTGTCAAGATCAATTACCTTGACAGTGATGATAAACTCTTGAAGAAATTCGATAATGAACGCAATCAGTCCTACAAATCAAAAAAGATGACTCAGTTGAGACCTAAACCCTCCATAAACCCTACAACTTGCTATCGTTGTCAAGAAAGCACTCACTGCGGTGCTGAAATGTTTAAATTTATTTAATTCAAGAGTTGGTAGATGCTGGCCTCAGTTTAGCATTTCAAACTGTGAATTTGAACTAACATGCAAAGGCAAAATGAGCATAATCTCAACTTCTACTATTCCTACGGAATCTTGGAGTATTTCTCGATCAAATGAAATCACGAACTCAATATAAGGAAGAATATTTACCAACAAGGAGTCCTATCGTAATTGTAATCGTCCATTTCGCAAGTGTAAGCCCCGTATACCTGCGCATCCCGACGATATCCACTTCATCATGAGAAGTGTGCACAAATTGCAACATCCAACCATCATTTTCCGATACTCAAGTCTTGCAACCGCGCATTAATATAAAAAGAGGAGAATACTTTGTGGATTCTATTGACCGAACTGAGGGTGAGGGTAGAGGGATTTTGCAAGCAGTCGACAGGGTGTCGTACCCATAGAATTTACGACTATATTGTCGCTTCTTCAATTTTTCGTATACCACATTATGAATAGGATCATAATCAAGGCTCTCAACTCCAACATCGTCATCGCTTGGGGCATTAATTTCCTGATTCTCACTGCACCCGTAGCCTTGATCGTAGAGCAACGGAACATCCGCTTCAAAATCTGTGTCGTCCATGTTTAAATGTGTGTCTGCAAGTACAATAAATAACATCGTAACACTCAGAAACCCCTTGATCATGGATTTCCAGGTGCCACTTTGAAGTATACACTGTCGTTGTGGTGAATTTGAAACCTAGTGTCGAAGCACCAGATCTGATTCTTACCGAGCGAAGATAGACTTACAAAAGATTCAAAAACGCAACAAAATCGTTCTTGTTGGAAGTACATCACACGCCACACTCTAGAGAATTTATCATTTTACACCGAATGGGATTATTACACTGGTATACAAGAGTATGGGACCAACTGTAAGCATGATAGAGAATCTCATTATTTTCTGTTGATTTAGCAGACCAGAGATGTACCGATCGAGTGAGGAATCTAGTGACAAGTCACGATTAATAAAGCGATTCCGAAATTGAGTATCAAATGACCTCGTGCACTAACGAAACAACAAAACAACGGGCGAAATTCATTAAATCTCTGGACGGTTACAAGAAACCAAATATGAATGACAAACACAGACTGAACCTTACCGATGATCTCTCCAATTCTGTGCAGCAAACAAGGGCGCCACCAAGATGGATTACAAGTACCCAGCAGCTACTACCACCATAGCCTAATCCACCGATTACAACAAGAACTAAAAACCTCGCCGTTTTCAGCACCTGTGACCTAACTAAATGCACAAACAATGACGCTCTGCAAGTCATACTCCTAATATCGTGAAGACTAAGAAATCCGGATTCCGAAGCTCCGCAGGCACTCTAATTCGAAGTGGGACCCAGAGGGTAGCAATCGGAGCACATGGGCGATCATGGTTAGGACACTGACCTGTTGGATCACGTTGACTGCTGCCACCGGAGGTGCCTTGATCTTGCTCCTGAAGGTTCGTCCATGAGACTCGTCGTGGTGGCTTCATCGCCGAAAAGATCAAGCAACCACTCTCGCAACCACTAAATCTGGAAAACCCCCAAAAGACTCCAATCCACCAAGCACACCAAGCTCCTTCTACATTCCCTGAGCTTGTGAAATAAGTTACCCCCGAGAAATACCTCCAACAAAGTCCCAAGTTCCAACCCTCCCCCGACAAAAGGAAACCAGGATATCTTATCCCCACGGTTCAATCGAACCTCCAGACTGGAGATTCTTCCCAGCACGCCACCACGCGGTAATACCAAGAGTGACGATTCAGTTGAATGGCGTGAGAAAGTGCGAGCCTGCAGCGCACGGTACAGAATGGTGATGTAGGCGATGACAACAAAATTTGCAGACAAACCCGAGACTGCTGGGGTACGGACAGATATGTCCACATGACAATAAAATAAACTAGAATAGTCTGCATGAATACTACTGTAGCAGAAGTTCAGACCTCGTTACTCTCCTCGCCTTCGAACCTCCCGGAGATGAGCTTACTAGACAGCCCCTTCACGTCCCCAGCAACTTTGCAGACCTTCAATTTCTTCTCGCTCTTCCCAAAACATGAGATCGACAAATTGTTCTGCCGAATCTGCTGTAGTAAGGACTTCGGAGTGACTTCCAGGAAGACAAATGTCGCCCTGTTGTGTCTACATCCGCCGTTTGCATGACCCATTTTGGGTTGTAATTCCAACTCGCAAAAACTGTCATCGTTGTTACTTTTGTTAGTCACGTTTCCCAATTAGGGTATTAAGGGATTGAGTTCGAATGTCAATTCGAATTAGTGGGAGGGACCGAGGGTATTTGGATCTAGAACCGTGACCGGGTTATAGTGTTTTTAATTACATCTACAGTTGCAACGAATATACTATGCGTCTGCACCTTTAGGTACTTGTTGTTGCGAGGCGGGTGGTCTGGAATGTTGAAGCCTGTAGAATCTATGAAGATTCACGGTCTAGAAAGCTCATGCATAGCGTTCGCTGAAGCGCGTACATCTTTAGAATAAGATGAAGCTGAAACTTAGTTCGTATGATGAGAATCACATTTACACTGGTATTACAGGCCACTATTTGTGTCAGGAGTACAATTGCCGCATTTCCATACCATCGCCCTGAGCCAGCATACTCAGGAATGAGGATCTTAGAGATTCCTAATGTAAGAGTCTAACAAAATGCGTGCTGAGGGAATCTCTCATGCTTGTTCCTACAAGGAACTGCATGCACCTACAACGTAATCATATAATCTATAAGCTGATATCCTCCATACAACACTCTCGCTGTGGGGTTGCAATTAGGCAGAAACGGAGAAGGGGTGCAAAACTCGTACACTTGGAAGAATAGGCACCGCACTAATACGAACAGCACCCACCCCGCCTTGGTGTTGTGTCATCACCACCAGCCAACCTTTGACCACTAGCAACGACTGTGGTAGCCTTGTTAGGATCTGCTGTAAGGGCCTTCTTGCTAACAATCTTGTGAATCTCTTTCAGAACAGTCTGGAAAGCATCGACCACATTGACAGACTCCAAAGCAGATGTCTCCATAAAGGACATGGTGTTTTTCTCTGCAAGTGCAGTCGCTTCCTCAACACTGACCTCCCGAATGTGTGCAAGATCGCTCTTATTCCCAACAAGCATTACAACCACACTTGAGTCGGAATGAACTGCAAAAAAAGACACACCAAACCAGCAGTGGGCCCGTTAGACACTCCTCACAGAAAACCACCAAATCTGTCAAACCTCAGTGGCTCTTACATATGAATAGAATATGATTTTTTAACAACGCGACTCCACCAAGCTTATCAAAGTCCGCTTAGTAAGACGCATGGTATAAATGCATCTCATGAACGATTTCGAGCATATTAGCACGTTTTGTCTTTCCAGCTGACTTCTGAAAATAAGAACTGAAATAGCACTGTATTGATATCTGTGAAGCTACTCGAAAACATCGAAGCCGATGATTGGTGATTCAAAACTACTAGAACCAGAGCCCGATGCAGAGTTTTAGGTCAAAAGGTTGTCCAGAACTATTCAGCAACAGTTCTTGAACTTTCTCTTGAGAGATAAAAGCGTACAGAGTAACTTGTAAAGGTTTTATAAGCAACCTCGCAAGAGATTCTTGTAAAATAATAAAAATAACCCATAGACATTGCTGATTCTGACACTCTCAAATCCTCGACTAGCTGTCCAGGGCTTCCGATCGACTTACATTACGGTAGTAACGAACGAATGCCTCGTTCTCAATCAGAGCTGAAATTTACGTAAGATATGCCTTCAATGTAACATTCTAACCAAGACGATGGCCTCAAGCACGAAACAAATAGACTGGAACACTCAAAACGTTACCACAGACCTGCTTCGAAGTTCGTGTTTCACAGTAGTTCCTGTCACGAGCTAGGGTCTCGTTCAATGCTCAACTAATTCATCTAGAAGGAACTCCAAACATAATTACTTATGTGACCCTATCAAGCAGCCATTTCACGAGTCACAACTCCCCTACCATTACCGCACTGCAACCTATACGAAACTGCGACTACTCATTTCATCATTCCCATATTTCCTCTAGCAGTTCCCTTGCCAAGGATCCAAACAGAGTCCCCGCGACTTCCGGAGGATCTACATCCGCGACTCTCTCCTAAAATCTTGCGCTCGCAGGAGCACCGCACTCTAGCCATACGCTCACATGCAGCTTCCTTAGGTCGACCAGTCGACTTCTAAGGCTAAAATCCAGACCAAGCGACTACAGGCATGTATTTCGTTGTAGAGAAAGAAAAAAGAATTTTCTAACTCGACTTCGCAGTACTTCTCCAAGAAGAAAAACAGTAAAAAACGAACTGTACAAAACTAAATGCTTACAAAGAGTGAGGCACCGACTCACCTTTGAGTTCATCGAGCCAGCGACTGACATTCTCGAAAGTCCCTCGGCGACTGATGTCGTAAACGATGAGCGCCCCGACCGCACCACGGTAGTACGCCGACGTGACGGCACGGAACCGCTCCTGGCCAGCAGTGTCCCAGATCTGAGCCTTCACCTCCTTCCCGTCGATTTCCATGGACTGCGTCTGAAACTCCACGCCAATCGTCGCCTTCGAGTTGGAGTTGAACTCATTCCGGGCATACCTACTCAGCAGGTTGGACTTCCCGACGGCACTGTCGCCGATGAGCACCACCTTGAAGAGGTAGTCCTCGCTCTGATCATCCTGGTACGACATCGCCGCCACGCAACCTCCACGACGGCCCTTCCCCCCGGGGTTGTCCAGTAACGCCGCAACCCGCACAATGCAGCGGCGCCCTCCCGCTCCCGATCCTTCCCGTCCACGGGATCGAACCAGAACCACCTCACGCCAGCGCCACAACACGCAAGATGACCAAAACCTAGCGCACAATGCAATGCAACCTCCTCAAGACGAAGCGGTGACACCACAAGACCTGCAAAGCCCCTGCGCTTGTGGCCTCGGCGAGTTGACGAAAGAGAGAAATCTATCCTAATGTAGATTCCGAAGAATGTCATCTATATTATTATGACATTACTCCACACAGATCTACCAATATAGTCCGAATGGGTCCTGAACTCAGTCCTGGGTTGCCAGAGCGGTGAGGACGACGACAAGCGATTGTCACGAACACCCGTCACTGCACCTAAAACCGATTACACATGGATACTTTAGATTTTTCATGACAGATTCTTCGATGGAGGTAGATGATTGCGCTTTCAGGTACAGTGACGGTTGTGGGAGATACATATCGAGAGCGCCGCAATTTTCCACTTGGAACGATCTTCAGGAACTGGATGAGTGATGGACGAATGTAGTGCTCATGAGCGTTCGAGGCTGCGTTGTTCATCGGATTCTGTTTTACTTTCTAGCGCATTTGTGATGTTCATGCCCGAAATCCGTCGCGGGAACGAAGCCCAATCATATCTACTATTATTGTACGTAAGAGGAACTGTAGTTAATAAATACTGTCAGAGTTGTGCCTCGTGACGGTTTTGGGTGCGAACCCGTGAATTCGAAATGAAGAGGTGGGTAACGGGTTGAGTTTGGTGGGCCACCGACTCCCGCTACATTAGAGTGGCATTGAATGCGCGCCTCTAATAATGTGGTGATGCTGGCATTATGGGCTTGAAATTAGCCGTGTTTCCCACTCTAAATTTGGTCATGCCGCTATAGCTCTGAGTAGCCTCGAAGACTTTGTTCTTCGTCAGATTCCATCTTTCTCTGACTTTCTCTATCTTTCTCTCTTCTCTTTCGACCCTCTTTATCATTGTTTTTTCTTTCTCCCTTCGAGTTTTTCTTGTAATTACTTTTATGTTATCTTACTTTTCTACTTTTTAAGTTATCCTTCTTTCACTGTCTGACTATTTGAACATCAAAAAGTCTTCTGTTTATAAGATTCATGGTTACGTCACCTGGGTAATTTCAGTTCAGAAGATTTCGGACTTGTTGCGCAATCAGAACTGAAAGCATCAAATTCCTGAAATTCCGTAGCAGATTTGACCAAAAATAATTTTAGAAATAAGAAACTTATGCAAACAAAAAAATAAATCAAAAATAAAGTTTTTCTTGCACTATTTTGTTATTTCTAAGCCATTTAGGGTCATTTTATTGGCTTTTTGCTAAAAAATACAAAAATCGATAAATGCAAGGCCAATCTATTTTTTTCAAAAATAAAATAAAATATTTGTTTGTCAGATGAGAAACCTGCTACAGTGTCACGGTAATCCAATAAGTAGGCAATGTAATTATGTTAGATTAATCAATCCTAACAGAAATCATTTCTCTATGTCCGGTCTCGAAATTGTAGTTCTTTGCAAGGTTCCTATGTCAATTATTTAAAGCCAATTCCACAAGAAAGCTTAAATAAAACTTAATTTATGTGTCTTTTCAAAATATGTAATCTTTTTTTTCTACTAAAAGGGATTTTTATGTGTTGTTTTAAATTCTTTAAATGTTTTCTATGTGGATTTTGACACAATCTACATTTTGAGTGTATGTACATATTTTCATAAAATGCACATTAAAATTCCATTTTTGATTTATTTTTCAACATCTTAGAATATCCAAAAATCTAAAATGACTTTAAAATTTATAAATGATTTAAAATGTATAATTGGTAATTAAAACTTACATGATCAAGGCAAAACAAATCTAACACATTCTCGAAAATACATGCATAAGTCTTGAAAACTTGAAAGAATTTATGTATATATTTTTAGAAAATGTAAATTTTAATATGCATTCATGCTTTAACTTGAATTATAGATTTTTTTTAAAATAAATACAAAATGACTTTGATTTTTTTAATTCTATTGTAATTTAATTTACTCGGAAGCTAAAACTAATTTATTGTTCCAAAAACATCTTAATAGAGTAAATTTATAATTCTTTTATCATATAGATTTGTGATGGCACTTTGGAGGGAGGGTTGTAATTTAGCGTAACCCCTCGATGCTTCTAACTCGCAAAAACTGTCATCATTGTTACTTTTGTTAGAGTCACACTTCTCAATAAGTGTGTTAAGCGATTGAAGGATCAAGTCCGAATGTCAATTCAAATTAGTGGAAGGGATCGAGGGTAATTGGATCCGGAACTGTGACCAAGGAATAGTGTTCTAGTATACCCTCCCTCCCTCCCTCACCGTCCCTCCCTCCCTCACCGTCCCTCCCTCCCTCTTAATAAACATTTTCATTGAATCCTTCATTTTTGTTTTTTCAACCTTTTATTTATATCATCATTTCATATTTCAATAGACATATGGAAAATTATCACATTTGTATTTTGCTAGCCTTGAAAGAATCTACAATTAATATACCGCCTTTCATTGGTTTCATCATTTCAATCCATTATTTTCTATTGTAATTTAAAAATATTTCAAACTATAGAATTAAAAATTACCCTTGTAGCACTTGAAAAAAAATGGTTTGTATTATCTTATTCACCATGGAAAAACATTGAGCACGATAGATTGGAAGGTAATTCTAATTTCTTAAAAAGCATAAAAACATTGGACACGATTGATTGAGAATGAGCAAATAATGAGCTTTATCAAAATATTAAAAAAAATAAAAAATACAAGTGCTCAAGCTAATGCCTCTAGTTAGCTTTTTCCAATTCATTGCAATGTTTTGTGGCTCGATTGTAGCAATTCTTGTTATCTTGTGTGATCTTAGAGTCTTAGAGACAATTAGTTATGCCAAAGTAGATGAATTGTGAAGCTACATTTGCTCAAATTATCCCTTGAAAATGTAAAATGTCTCAAATAAATACATCACAAGCATAATATAAGAGTATGCGCAATAAATGAACACGAGACAATAAAGGTTGGATAACTACCAATACTACTAGAATTTTAGACTATGAGCTACATCTGAGAAGCTAGGTTCCGAAAAAAATGTGAGTTTTATCATATCAGGCTACGTTAGCGCTACGTTTTTTAAACATAACTATGTTATTTTGGGAACGCGAAGATCTCAACAACCGGATCGTCCTTTATCATTTTATACTTCTGTTGAGGCTTGGGTTTCTCACCACGGATATATTTTTACCATTTAATGGTTTTACCCATGTTATAGGTTTAAGTAAACTTTAAATTGGATAATCCTAAGATGACTTGGTTGGGTAAGCTGAGCCACAAATTTGTACAATATTTTAATCAAATTGAATCATATTTTTGATCATATGGATTTCACACGCTGCTTGTCTGAAGAAAAGCAAAACTATTAGTTAATTTCGAATATGAAGCAAACATGTTAGAACGAATTTGGTAAAGCTACACTAAATAGTGTATTTACTGTGAGGTTATTATAATATAAGATTTGATAGTGTTATAGATTTTTACTTTGGACCAAAAAAATAATATAGACATTGATTCCAATACTATTGAATAATCGCCAACTTAAATGTTTAACCCAACTACATATTACTTGATTTATATATATATATATATATATATTCAGTTTTAGAAATGTTATATTTTAGGTTTCAAAATATTTTAGATTATAGATTTTAGTTTTAAAATATAATTTTTGATTTTAAAGTTTGAATTTTAGATCTGATTTTTAGTTTTTGATTTTTTCATCGAAGTTTTTATTTAAAATTTAAAATTTCTTGATTTTAAATCCAATTACTGATTTTAAATTTTAACTGTCAACTTTTGAACCTAATTTGTATCTGTAGATTTTAGATTTTAGATTTTAGAAAATTTAGAATTCCAATTTTAGAAATGGTTTGAATCAAATTAGATGATATCAAATATCATAAAAAATAAAACAAGTGACTGATGTTGCCGCCAACATTAATCACCCACAATTTGATAATTAATGTTAGACAAGTAGTAGTGGTAAGCACATTATTCATCACCTCACACTAAATACACTATTTAGTGTATGTATTTATTGGATTGTAGCGATGCACGAATAAAGTCGTGATGTATACATATTAGTTCTTAACCTCTAATTATCCTTAGATGCATGAATAAAGTTGCTCGGGTAGATCACTCCATTGTCAAGTTGAACACCACATGCGACCAAAAAAAATCTTCTTTTGGTAAGTTGGACCACCAAAATGGGTCAAAATTTTATCAATTTTTTTTTCATGAATAGGTATACACATTACATATGACATAGTTAAAAGTGGTAACTAAATTCAATGATTTGTTTTTCATAAAACATACCGTTTCTAACTACAGTAACACAGAATTGAACTAAAACAATTACTAAAAAAAATAAAGATGACTAAAAATTTCAAAAAGTTATACAAATGATATACTCATGGTTATGTATATGTAGAAAAAATATCATAAATTTAAAATTATTTTTGGCATGTAATATAGGGGTAGCAAACTTTGTCCGCACATGGTGTCAATTTGACAATGAAGTGATCTACCCAAGTAAAGTCGTGACGTGTACATATTAGTTCTTAACCTCTAATTAACCTTAAAAGCCAAAACAACTTTATGTTGTTTCGTGTTGTCTAGATGAAAGTGTTAAAATCAAATTTGTTGACTAAGGTTTTTACAAGGTGTTATGATGTTATCTATACTACAAGGTCTATATACAAAAAAGAGCAAAGTTAAAATTCCAATGTTTTAATTTTTTTATTGCAAATAATAGCTTTCAGCCTCTAAGCAAGCAGAAAAAAACTTCTTCTTTCAAGGTTTTATTATTTTTCTTTTTAATAAATTTTTAAAACTTCTTTTTTGTAATATGTTCATAACCGAATCACTTCTTAAGTTCCAAGGGCCTAGGTTTAAAAAAATTGTCAATTTTACAAGGGCAGCCCTCAAAATTTACGAGAGTAAGCTTCTAAGTTTTGGAAATTTCAAGTAAAAACTTTTGCACAAACTTTGGATGTTATAATCTTGTCAATAAAAAACATCCAACGGTCAATTTTTAGAAAAAAATATGACTAAAAATAGAATTAATTATGAGATCTTACGGTTGGAAGTTTAAAAAAAAAAATTAAAAATTGGTTTTCACTCTCATGAGTGCATAGAGCCAGAAAATCTCAGTTTTGAGGTTTCAAGCTCTAAAAACATTCAAGGAAATTTAGGGTTTAATATCTTTAAAAACTCAAGACATTTCTCTTAGTTTTGTATTATGTCTTATTCTTATTACTAAAAAAAATATTGTATATTTTTTTGAATTCCAAGTCATTTTCAAGAGTTAGAGTGAAGATTCTCTAAAAAATGGAGTTGTCGCATCCAATAATTATAAATAAACATAATAAATATTTTAAACTTTATTATGAAATTATTTTAGTTTTTTTTTTCATTTATGTTTCTTTATCATTGTTTGATTTTACACTTATCTTTAATCTTTTGGCTATTTTCTTTCCTTCGTCTTTAATTTTTCTACATTGTTCTATCAGAATACTAGGTTCTCCTATTTGCCTTTGTAGCTTTTTAAGAGCATTTTCAATTACAAATTCTTTTAAAACTAAAGCTACACCTATTTGTTGAAATCCATAGTTTTTTTTAGTATAATGCCAAGTTTTACCTGCATCAGAGAACAAGATCATACCTTGACTTGGTTTTATGAATGAGGTCCATTCAGGATATACAAATTTCCCACGTCTACCAAGTTTTGTACTTTTCAACCACAAAATGAAACTACGCTTTGTATCTTTTGAATCTACATGAGGAGATGAATAATATTTTTTAGTGATACCTATCATTGAAAAGGGATTGTTCTCAAGTTTGCACAAAGTTTGAAATGGAACGTGGATGTAAAGCCTCTAAATCATTCATCCATAAATGAAATTGTAAATCGAGTTTCTTTTTATATCATAGTTGTCCATGTTGCAATCATTCCACTTAGACTTTCTTTAGAAAATTCATTCGCATTCTCTTTTTATCTATCACTATGAGTGTACTCTCCAAAATCATCCGTTTTTGTAATGTATCTCCATCCATTCATAACCATCTCTATACCTCCTACATTTTATCTCTAGTAACATTACCTCCCTTTGTGTATATTTTATTTAAATCCCTTAAAGAACTTTGGCATGTTTCTTCATGAAGATCGTTAAAAAGAACCATTCCAATAGGCATGATGTTGTTTTTGCAAAAAACGAATGAATCTTGTACCTCAACCATTTTGGAGAAATCTTCTTCATATTTCTTTTAAATATTTTTTTGTGATGAGCAATGTTGATCACTTGTTTTATTCCGTTCGGAATAGAAATACCTCGTTCTCGAAATGATTTTATAATGTTGATAGAATCTTTGCCTCCTAAAAATTCATGGTTAGTTTGCAGTGGAAGCTAGGGAATCACATCATTACTTTCCTCTTGTAATTGTTCCTTTTGTGAATCTCTATTGGAATGAGTAATGTTCTTAGTAATGTGGTTATCAATTTTATTAATTGCATTTTCTTGCTATGTACTTTTACTATGGATAAGGTATCGTTTATGTTGTTTATCAACAACATGTCCTCGCTTATGTTGTTTACCAACAAACATGTCCTCGCTTATGTTGTTTACCAACAAACATGTCCTTGCTTATGTTGTTTACCAACAACATGTCCTGGCATTTGTTGAAGACTAGTCAAATATTTTCCTCATCTATAGTTGAATCACTTTTTGTTCATGATTTATAATTCAAAAATCCTTGGTGTAAAATAGCCTACAATGTCATCAAAGTTATTAGCAATAAATTTGAGACACCAATGGACTAGTCTCATTGTTCATTGTTCCACAAGAACATTGATAATATCAAGGGTGAATCTAAATGTCTCACCCTTTGTGGAAAACAAAACCACTAAACCCCTAACTATCATTATCCCCTTAACGTCCCGGGGGTATTTTTAGCATATCAAGGGTGAATCTAAATGTCTCACCCTTCCTGAAAATAGAAGTAAGGTATGTAGATCTCAACCGTACAATCTTATATAAGACTTATTAGAGGTCATGTGGACAAAATTCTGAGTCTTGAAGCCTCATAGATTGCAAAATCGTAATATATTAGTACTCAAAACAAACTACAAAATTTTATTATTTTCACTTTAGGGTGGAAATTCTACCAAAAAACTATTCTAATGAAAGAGTTTCCAATTAGAAATTTATTTAGTATTGGTGAAAAATGCCAAATCTTTTACATAGGAAAAATAGTCCAAAACTAGACCCTTTGCACTCAAATCTACACCTTTTTTTTAAAACATCTTTGATTTTTTCAAGGTTACTTCCACTCAAGCAAGACTCTAATTTTAAAAGTTTTCAAAAAAATATATATTTACGAAAAGTATTAGAAATAAAAATATTTTGAATTCATAGATTTTAGAAACAATTAATAACTTTCGAGTTTCACTGTTGAAGGTAATGACTAAGAGTATGAATATTTATATAAACCTATTTCAAATGAAGGACGATGAAATATCATTCAAATAAAAAATAAAAATATGGATTTAAAATATAATATACATGTAAACAAATTTCAAATTTCAAATGAAAGGTAAAGACTCAAAATACCGTACACAAGGGTCAGCTTTGGCACCTCTTGGTCGTATAATTAATTAATTTCAAAATTTAATGTCCAAAACCTAAAAACAATATATTCACAATTTCGGCAACTTTCTTTTTTAATTTCTTAAAAATTCGTCCTGAAGCCTTATTTAAATTTTCTACTAAAATATTAATCCTCCACATCGTTTTTGCATTGAATGACAAGATAGATGTGATTACGAGGTGAGAATGCTCTCTGCTTTATGCAAGTAGAGTGGAGTTGTGTCCAACAATGCATATGGGAAATGTGAACTTTGAGGTGAAGCACTTAGTTAGTCTTCTTTTTTATAACACACATAACTTTTGCATATAGTCTTCAAATGACATAAAATTTGTTGGAGGTGAAAGATTACTTGATTTATAATCTTTTCTTAGACCAATAGCATTTTAAAAAAGTCAATCTTCTATGCACAAATGACCTCCAAAAAACTGTTTTAAAACCATTCTATCTTTTTTAATCTTTACAAGGCTGCAATGATTTGTTCATATCTTTTGCATAAACTTATAGGATTACTTGATTCTTTCAAATCAGGCCAACAACTTTATACTAAGGCCGGACCGGAACTTCAATTTATTCTGTATGGCATCCTACATGGGACTATTTTGATACCAAAATGTTTGGGCCTTAATAATGCAATTGAGACAAGGTTTTCCTTCACCTAAACTTTCAATTTGGGCCCAAACTCTGGACTAGATTGAAGGCTGGAAAAACATTGACTCCTGCCCACCCTCCTACAAGCCCCAAATTGTGTATAAAGTGGGCCTAACTCTGGAAAAATTAGCCAGTTTCTAGAGCATTGGTCCGCTCCATCCATCCATCCTTTGGTCTGTCCGTCCAGTCCGTCCGTTTGGTCCGTCGTGTTCGTCCAGTCCGTCCGTTTGGTCCGTCGTGTTCGTCCAGTCTGTCCGTCCGGTTCGTCCGTTTGGTCCGGCCATGATGTCCGTTTGTTGGTTTCATGGATTGGGCTAACGAAAAAAGTAAAAGTAAAAGCAAAAGGCTCCCCAGTCGGAGGAAAAGTTACGCCTGTACACAAGTTGCCCTAATTGCACACTCAGCGAGGGAAGTTGCATGAGATTTTGCAAGGACCGATCAACTGCGGAGTCCGGAGCCGAGTCGATTTGTTCCACTGCGAGGGAGCCCATTCAGCCATTTCTCCTTCACCATCACCATCATCTGCTCCATCGCCACCGCAATCAACCAGGTTTGCATCACTCGCCTCATCACTCAATTCTGCATCAGGTACGCCCTCTGCATGCACTTCAACCATCGCTGGGTTGTAGGGCCAGTTGCTACCTCGTAGGGGAGGGTCGCACAGAGTCGCAGTGGGCTCGAGGGTAGCGTAAGTTTGTGGATGCGATGGAAATGCATGCCTCGTTGTTGTCGAGAGCTCTTCTCTCGGAACTCTAACCTTAGAATTCTGTCGTTCTGGTTTTGAATTTTGTGTTGAAGAGGGTTTTAGGGTTCGGAGTTGGGATTAGATTAGATTGGATTGGATTGGATTGGATTGGATTGGATTGGATTGAGAGGGATGTTTTTGTTGCTGGGAGAGGTTGAAAATGTTCTACTGGGAGGATGGTGGTGCAAGGCAGATGATGGTGTTTGCAATCTGGTCTTCTGCTTCGCTCGATTATTCTTCGCTGGACTGAGCTCATGCAGGCGTCCTCGTTTACTCCTCTCTTGATTTAGCTTCGCGTTCTATCTCAATTTGTGGCACTCTTGACGGTTGGCAACGAGAGCTGGCTAAAACCCTTGTGCGGAATTGGGTTCCATTTTCTTCGTTATTTCTACTTGTCATGAGATCATCAGGAGCGGACCCTTTTGTTTGAATTTTGGGAGGTTGGATTAGGTTAGGGTTTTGTCATTTGCGGGCGTTTGTGGAGTGTCTACTGGTCTTCTCGCGTTCTGTGAGTCTTCCGTTGTGGTGTAGTGGAATTCGTTTGCAGGTTTGGTGTTTACTGACGCGGTGCCGGTTGTGGATTTTGAGGTTGCGCTCTGCGATTTCATTTTTTTGGGGGTTGGTCTAGGTTAGGGTTTCCATCTCTTGTGAGGTTCAAATGAACGCTCTGATCGTGTCTTTTGTGAGTTGTTCGTTTTAGTGCAATGTAGAGTTCGGCCCGAGTCAGTCGAATTGGAGATTGGTGTTGAATGTCGGTGCTGGATGTGAATTTAGAGGTTGGAGGAGATTTGCTCATTTCTTCCGATTTTGGGAGATCGTTTTAACTTGGGGTTTTGATATGCGCTATATTTACACCACGTTCTCTGCTTCTGTGAATTTTTGATTGCACAATTTCTGCTCCTATTGCACAGCACGGCTCGGGAGAAATTGACTATGCAGCTGACGGTGCTGGTTGTCGTAATTCTGTTGCACGTTTCTTGCTATCCCGGGAGGTCGGTTAGCCTAGGGTTTCAGTTCTGTGTCGTTCATTCTACGCTCTTTCTTCTTGGGTTGTGTTGTCCATTTTAGTTAAGGAGGGAGGATAGTGTTGGCTCACGGTGCTGCATGTGAACTTAGTGGTTCATTTTGGGATGGGTGTTTGGTTTATTTTTATGACCTGTTACCCTTTGGTTGTCACTTCGATGCTACTAATCCTGTTCTTGATCTTGTTTAGGGTTCAGAGTGAAGTTTATTCAGGATGTCGCGGTCGGTGAAGCAGCCCATCGGGCAGAAGCGGCTGACCAACGTCGCTATCGTGCGAATGCGCAAGCATGGCCACCGTTTCGAGATCGCATGCTTCAAAAACAAAGTTCTGTCGTGGAGATCCCGAGTGTAATGATCCTGACTCGCGTCTCCGTCTTGCAATGTGATTTCGACTTTGGTTGTTGAATTAGTTAATTATGGTTGATAAGGTAATTAACGGTTGATAAGGTGAACATGATCGATTGACTGAATTGGCTGTATGCGACGATTTAAGGTCGGTGGGTAGTTTGGCTGGGAAATAGTGGTGGTCAGAATCTGCAACCTCTGATGTACTCTGCTGAGATTTTGTGTTCCGTGATCAGGGAGAAGGACATCGATGAGGTTCTGCAGACTCATACTGTGTACGAAAATGTTTCCAAAGGAGTTCTGGCAAAATCCAAAGATATGAAACAAGTGTTCGGAACTGATGACCACGACGTGGTTTCTCTGGAGGTACGATTTCTGCGTTTCTTCGATGTAATTAATATGTTGTAGATTAAGTTACAATTGATGTGTAGTTTTTGCTCGGGCTTCGCCTGGTACGCTTTGTGTTGAATGCAACTTGTAAATAAACTAGCCGAGTATGTGTGAAATCCTCCTTTGCATATTAAAAGGTGGTAAGCTAAATTCTGCACGCATTTGAAACAGATTTTAGAGAAAGGAGAATTGCAGGTGGCCGATAGAGAAAGAGAGTCTCAGCTATCAAATCAGTTTCGAGATATTGCAACGATTGTGATGGCCAAGACTGTGAACCCTGAGACTGAGCGACCGTATACTATAACAATGATTGAGCGGCTCATGCGAGAAGTTCACTTTGCTGTTGATCCACATAGAAATTCTAAGCAACAGGTATTCTACAAGCTTTTTCTTGATTACTTGTAGCTGATGAAAGCAATATTTGCATTATGGTTTTGTTGGTATGGAAGTCATTCAATTCTTGACAACAGAGTTGCTATAGTTCAAATCAATCATAGATGAGTCTTCCCGACCTGAGAGTCGTCATTTATGCAGGCACTTGAGTTGATAAGGGAGTTGCAGAATAAGTATCCAATTGCCCGAGCTCGCATGAGGCTCAGATTTGTGGTGCCTACTAATCAGACCGACCAGCTTTCTACATCACTTAACTCCTGGAATTCGCAAATTGAAAGCAGAGAAGAGATGGCCACTACAACTTCCCTGGTATCCTTCCTAATCTTAGTAACCCTTTACTTGTGCTGTTTCTGTAAGTTGTACTACCCTAGATTGCTGTATAATTTAACCTTTTGCTTTAATCTAGGAATGAGCTCAGCGGGTCGTTATAGTTCTTGTGCAACGCACAAAATATAATTTCCATAATGTCTAACATTTTGGGGCATACACTCTTGCTTTCTCAGGTTTGTAAGATAGAGCCAGGTCACTTCCGCGAGTGTGATTCTTTGGTGAGGGAGTTGCAAGGAACTCTTGAGGTTGTGTCTATGGCCGTCCAAGGCGAAGGGGAGAGTAATATTGACGACTTCAATGACGATGACGACTACAATGCAGCTCATGTTTCTCATGTTGTCGAGGACGAAGAGCGTTTGGCTCAACGATTCAGCGCATCTGTGCAAGATTCTAGAATTGTATCGGATCCTGCAGAATTGAGAAGAATATCAGATACCAGTTCCAACGCCGCCACAACATCAAAAGGGTCAGCTTCTGCAGACAGTGGTGTTAAGCAGCAAGTTTGCAAGACTTGCAACAGGGAGGTTGGAGATGCTAAGCAGTATCGTGAACACTTCAAAAGTGATTGGCACAAGCACAATCTGAAAAGGAAAATGAGTGGGTTACCTCCTCTGTCTGCAGAAGAGTGTTTAGCTGATACAGATATCGACTACGGCATCAACGACAGGGATCAGTACAGTCGTTAGCCGATGTACGGTATGAGGCAGATCTGTCTAACTAGGCAGGTTTAATTCTGATGGTTTGAATAGTTTTCCGCAGGTCATGTCGACAGGGAGTTTTAAATTTGGAACCATGTAAGTGTTTCATGTTCTTCACAAGTCCACGAGTCAGATTATAAGTAGGATCAATGACGCCATACATCTTGGAGATTTCTTGTTTTGGGGCACAACCGCTCTGCTGGTTTTAGTGAACGAGGATTTTGGTACAGTATGTAATCAGACGTTTGAATGCGCAAATTTTTCAATTGTGTGTTACCAGTTGGCTAGTAACAAGGTGTTTCCATTTCTAAGTGGATAGTAACAAATTACCCATTATGGTTTTTCCCAATTTCACATGCTTTATTTCTGGAATGGTTTCTGCGTATCTCCACTGCTACGCCAAATAAACTCGTGGTCTACCATGACAACTTCGAGAGCTTCTACTCTGCCATTGTTGCAAGAAGCGAAACCAATCGCAGTGTAATCTAATTTGAGATCTAATTCTATGACGTCTGCTGACCCTGCTCTAAAGCTGAATGAAACGAGCATGTCCACGAATTTTTTTTCTCTTTTTTAATTTGGAAAACACGTTACCTCAATTGTGGCTTACGAACTTTGAAACGCCGATTAGCTGCTGGTTTCTGTCAACATAGCCACGCGAGGTGTTTAGAAGTCACTGCCTCTAAACTCATTTGTACTGTCCGATGCTTCTGAGCATTCCTCCTGTGTTACACAGAGTTGTACGTAGTTGAAAAGGAGTTTCCATTTCTAAGTGGCTGTTATGTAGGAGCAGAGGGTTCACTGAGGCAAAATGAGCCTGTGGGCACGTGACTGTGCCCTCCAGCATTGGTTGTCAATCTTGTTAGCTCTAGTGTCTGGTCTCCATGAGAAACATATTTTCAAAGTTGTTGCACCGCCTGAAGAAGCTACGCTTCAGCCATCAAGGCTGCAACCCTGGCCGAACCATAGAACTGGGCCAACCAACCAATGTGAACCTCAAACAACGCGCGAGGCAGGGGGAGTCAAAACGAAACACATTAATTCGTTTTGGCATTAAGTTAAGGCAGGATGATGTAAGAGCGAATGAAAATCCAAGGAAAATATCACCAAGTGCTCCGACGGAGATACCATCTTTAGAAACCATCTTTTAAAGTTTCCAGCTCCACATTTGAAGGTCGTCCACCCACAGCAGCGCCTGGCCACAATTCATTGTCCTTTTTTCTGACATCATTTCTACGGTTTGGTGTTGGGAGCCAATCATGTACAACATCTTTGCCACAACGCTTGAAACACCGAATCAAAGTGAATTCGTAGGGCTGTTGGGTCCTGGCATGTGATGACAAACCGTGCTGCTCAGACTCATTCTTGGTGGTCATGAGTCCCAGGCTTTCTATTGATGGTTAAACGTTCAGAATGATCACATGAATCAAGAGCCAAGGGCAGGATGTTTGACTGCATGCAGGTGTATATACACTACAGGACGGTAAAGTACTGTAACTCACAGTGTCAGATGCAACAACGACAGTGATTTTTCGCATGCTTCAAACACAGAAAATTAAAGCTGGGTACATGATAATTCATAACCAAGCAGGAAAGGACATGAGAAAAAGGAGAGAGAGTGAGGCTGCCACATGGGACCCCTCAGATATTTCACTCCTCCTGCACCATGGAACAGGAGGCACTGGTGGGACCATTCATTTCAATCCTAATTTATATATATTTCCGGATTTCCAAATGCCCCAAAAATCACTCAGTCTGCTCAGCTGTTGAGTCACAGTACCAAATGCATTATCAACTCTCAGTCCACCTTAATATTCAACATAGTAATATATGATAAGATCATCTTCACAACTACCACCTTCTGTAATGACTTCAAAAACAAACACAACAATCAATAAGACAACAACTTGGCTCTCAACAATTTTGAACAGGAACCATCTTGAGTGAAAAAGTGTTTGACCTGTGCAAACATATGCCACCAACAGGGATTAAGTTATTCAGAAATCTCAGCTTTGAGAGAGTTTTTGACAAGGCACTGGACCCACTGGGAAAACATCCCAAGTGGAAAAGAAAAGGGCTGGAATATGATCTGCAGGAGATGAAATGAAGCCTGGAGATTGGCTGCGAAGAAGCTCCACCGATATCGTGGGACCATGAATCGCACAAATTGCATTCTCTTTCGAAACCTTTGCACCAAATCCGAAGATGGTCCTCGTCATTCTTTTGCAGTGGTGAGTGAGTGTCATTGGTTGTGCATGGATTTCGTCTTTAGGAATGATTTTTTCCGACCCTTGGATTACACAGATTGGTTCATTATCAGCATTTGGTAGTGAGTAATAATATTTAGGAAAAATCGGAGAAGTGACGAGGTTCTAGTTTGCATGCATGAGAGGCTCTACACTGCCTCCATTCCCGTTAGAGGTTCAAAACCCGTTATCTAGGCCATGCCCACAGCCTAACAAATGGAGGGCCAGTTTATACTTGAGGCCAGACTTGTTAGACGGCCCAAACTCTTCAAATTTCAACCAATAGGAATTGTAGGATCACTTGATTTTTTCAAATTGGGCCTAAGAACTTTATACCAAGACCTGGCCAGACATTCACACGCCCTCTGGAAGGTTTGCTGGATTGTTCCTTGATTTAGCCTCCAACCGGGGCCTAAGTTCCAGCCTAAGTTGGGAGTTTGGGCTAAGGAAAATCTTGGTCCAATTGGATCAACAAGGCCCAAACAGTGCCACTTAGGATGTCGCATAGGATAAATTGAGGTTTCAGTTGGGTCTTAGTATAAAGCCCTTGGGCTTGATTTGAAAAAATTGAGTGATCATATTGGTTAAAATTTGAAGAGTTTATACCAGCCCTCAATCCGGTCCAAGTATAAATCAACCCTTCCTTATAAAAGAGTATCTATGAAGGGTTATTCAATTTATAATATCAAAAAAGTTACACCTACGCATTTTGTAAATGCCCTTCTAATGGAAACTTATGCATCAATAAAAGTGGACCCCTTATAATATTTGTGTAAAATACATAATCATCCATCTTTTAAGAATATTGATTGTATTTACAGGATTATAATATATTTGTCGTGCACTTTGTGGCATAAGAAGAATGTTGTGTATTTAATCTAGGACTGAAGTTAGTAATTTGATGATAGTTTTGGAGCATTTTTTGGTGAAACATAGTCAAGAAATTTTAGGGGTAAGTATAAAATTTCTTAATATTAGATTTGTTGATCCCTATACAAATCACTACATAAAATGTTGCGTTTTCCCACTCTACAACTCAACCACTAATAAATAAATGTTTCCATGCTAAAATCTTTAAACTTTATCTATTCTAGTTTTAGAATCAATGACCGCTTCAAATTCATATTTGCTCTAATTCAACATTTTGAAAATTGGGTGAAATTTTCAACTTGCATATCATTCTGAAACTACAATGACTATTTTGGTTAGTGTGGATATATAAAAAACTTAATTCAAATTTAACATGGATTCTAAAAAATGTATGTGTTGATTTTTGAATGACTACTCCATAAAAAAAAAAAAAACAGCAAAATATCACATTGAACTTCCTACATAATTTTCAAATGTTATAGAAATTTCAAATCGCTTAGTACATCATCTAAATGTAACTCAGTACAACATATGAGTAATGTAGCTCAGGAGAACATCTGAGCGCATTGAACGAGGCCACATCAAATGCCGGCTCCTCCTCGTACCCGCACGGGTGGGGACTCGCGATGCGCCCGCCCGCACCCGGAACTCGCGACTCGCGACTCGCGACCACGGTCGCAGCGCAGACGCGACTGCAAAACCCATGGCAGCGCGGATGCCACAGGATGCACCTTATCTTATCGGAAGAATCCCATCCAACACTCCCCCCTCGCCCCCTCCTCCCCCGCGTCGCGGCTCTCAGGCTCTGGGTTCGCGACTGCCACGTCTGTCCTCGCAGCGTCGCCACTCGCAAATTCCCACTCCGGGGACGTATTTCAGTCGCCCGCAGCCCCCGATTGCTCCAGTAATCTACTCCACCACACCATCCCTCGCACGGGGGCAAGGCAGGGAATCGCACTCCCAATTCAGCTCCCACTCATTCCCACCTCACCTCAAGGAGTACATTTTCTTAATTGCGCCAGGAGATTGATTGCGCGATGGCGGGTCTCGTCGCTGCCTCGTCGATCGTCGGCGCCTGCGCTTCCTTGGCCGGGGAGCGCGTCGTCGCGCCGCAGCTGCGCAATGGTGGAGTTGCTGGGCAGGTATGTATGAGCTTGCATTTTGGTGCATTTTGGTGCATTTTGGGTTGGGATTTTGTTTTTTGAGGTTAGGGTGGAGTTTTTGAGTTTGGATTTTGGGATGCAGGTGTATGGGCCATCGGTGGCGGTGCCGGGGGTGCAGGGGGTGGTGAGGAGGAGGGTGGGGGTGAAGGCGATGATGGGAGGGGGAGGAGGGGGGATGTTCACGCAGACGCGGCCGGAGGTGAGGCGCATTGTGCCGGAGTCTCGGCCGGGGGTGCCGGTGGTGAAGGTGGTGTATGTGGTGTTGGAGGCGCAGTATCAGTCGTCGCTGTCGGCGGCGGTGCGGAATATTAATCGGACGAGGAAGGAGGTGCGGGTGGAGGTGGTGGGGTATTTGGTGGAGGAGCTGCGGGACAAGGACAATTTTGAGACGTTTAAGAAGGATGTGGCGGATGCGAATGTGTTCATTGGATCGTTGATTTTTGTGGAGGAGTTGGCGGTGAAGGTGAGGGAGGTTGTGGAGGCGAACAGGGACAGGTTGGATGCGGTGGTGGTGTTCCCTTCCATGCCTGAGGTGATGAGGTTGAACAAGTTGGGGACGTTTTCTATGTCGCAATTGGGGCAGTCGAAGAGCGCAATTGCGCAGTTCATGAGGCGGAAGAGGAAGGAGAATGTTGGTAACTTTGAGGAGGGTATGTTGAAGCTCATTCGGACTCTGCCCAAGGTGTTGAAGTACTTGCCTTCTGACAAGGCTCAGGATGCCAGGAACTTCATGATGAGTTTGCAGTTTTGGCTCGGAGGATCACCCGAGAATATTGAGAATTTCTTGGTTATGATATCGAATGCTTATGTGCCCTCGTTGGCTGACTCTAAGCTTCAATACGATGACCCTGTAGTGTTCCTGGATACCGGAATTTGGCATCCTATGGCTCCTCAGATGTATGATGATATCAAGGAGTACTTGAACTGGTATGGAACCAGGCGTGATGCCAATGAGGCACTTAAGGACCCCAACGCTCCAGTAGTTGGAATTGTCTTGCAGCGGAGCCACATTGTGACTGGTGACGAAGGTCACTACGCCGCTGTGATTATGGAGATGGAGGCGAGGGGTGCCAAGGTTGTGCCCATCTTTGCAGGTGATTGATTCGACCCATGCACACTGGCGATTTTGAGCGACATCCTTTGAGGCGTTTTCTTGGCTTTTTCTCTAAAATGTCCCATTAGTTCATTCTCAAATGCAGTTGTATTCGGCAATGTTGGAAGAAAGTATACAATTGCCATTGTTTGAATTGTGTGTCGGGTAATCTATTGTCTTCGTCAGCCTGCTTACATGGGAGTATGAATTGTTTGTAACAGGTGGCCTTGACTTCTCTGGCCCCGTGGATCGATTCTTCTACGACCCTATCACCAAGAAATCTTTGGTTCAGTCCGTAGTTTCCTTGACCGGATTTGCTTTGGTCGGGGGACCTGCCAGCCAGGATCATCCCAAGGCAATCGAAGCATTGTCGAAGCTGAATGTTCCTTACTTGGTTGCCCTTCCTCTGGTCTTCCAAACAACCGAAGAGTGGTTGGGCAGCTCCTTGGGGTTGCACCCAATTCAGGTCGCCCTTCAGGTGGCACTTCCTGAGTTGGACGGAGGTTTAGAGCCAATCGTGTTCTCCGGGCGTGACAGTCGCACAGGTAACGTCGCAATTGCCTATCGCGGATTTTCACTACATTTCGGTTCTTTGCTGTATCTTCGTACCATATCTCACGAATCCTGCATTTGGCACCACCGTTTGTTATCGTCGGGTTACTGTCCTGAATACTAAGAGTTGTCATGTTGATACAGGAAAATCTCACGCTCTTCATGATCGTGTGGACCAGCTCTGCACTCGTGCTATCAAGTGGGCTAACCTTAAGCGCTTGTCAAAGGCAGAGAAGAAGCTGGCAATTACGGTCTTCAGCTTCCCACCTGACAAGGGCAATGTTGGAACTGCTGCGTACTTGAATGTTTTCTCCTCCATCTACAGCGTGTTGAAGGAGCTGAAGGCGGACGGTTACAACGTTGAGGGACTTCCTGAGTCATCAGAGGCTCTTATTGAAGAAGTGATTCACGACAAGGAGGCTAGATTTAGCAGCCCCGACCTCAACATCGCGTACAAGATGCCGACTCGAGAATACTACCAATTGACCCCATACGCCAAGGCCTTGGAAGAGAGCTGGGGCAAGGCTCCAGGAACTCTTAACTCTGATGGTCAGAACCTGATCGTGTACGGAAAGCAATTCGGAAATATTTTCATCGGTGTTCAGCCTACTTTCGGATACGAAGGAGATCCGATGAGGCTCCTCTTCTCTAAGTCTGCCAGTCCCCACCATGGTTTTGCTGCGTACTACACTTTCCTGGAGAAGATCTTCAAGGCCGACGCTGTTCTTCACTTCGGAACTCACGGTTCACTGGAGTTTATGCCTGGGAAGCAGGTTAGATCTTACTCCTTTATTACATATCAGTACAGTTGGGCTCTGAAGTTTCTATCATCTGTCATCATCAACAAGTTCTCTATTTACTACCAGCACCATGATTTTATCATTGCAAATCTTAACATTCAATTGTTTTACAGGTGGGTATGAGTGACATCTGTTACCCGGACTCTTTGATCGGGAACATTCCGAACATCTATTACTATGCCGCGAACAACCCTTCAGAGGCTACAATCGCTAAAAGACGTAGCTATGCCAACACTATCAGTTACCTCACACCCCCTGCTGAGAACGCTGGTTTGTACAAGGGCCTGAAGCAGCTGAGTGAGCTCATCTCTTCCTACCAGTCATTGAAGGATTCTGGTAGGGGTGCTCAGATTGTATCGAGCATCATCAGCACTGCCAAACAGTGCAACCTTGACAAGGATGTGGATCTCCCAGCCGAGGAGACTGAGCTCACTGTCGACGAAAGAGATACCGTAGTGGGCAAGGTGTACGGGAAGGTGATGGAGATTGAGTCCAGGCTCTTGCCTTGCGGACTCCATATCATTGGAGAGCCCCCCAGCGCTGAGGAGGCTGTGGCAACTCTGGTGAACATTGCTGCCATTGATAGGCCTGAGGAAGAGATTTATGGCCTGCCTGGACTCTTGGCTCAATCTGTGGGCCGTGAGATCGAGGACATCTACAGAAGCAGTGACCGGGGCGTGCTTGCAGATGTGACCCTCTTGAATGACATCACACAAACCAGTCGTGAAGTCGTGGGTGCATTTGTGGCGAAGACAACCAACAAGCAAGGACAGGTTGTGAACGTTCAGCCGGCTTTGGCTAACCTCTTTGGCTTCGCAAAGAGGGAGCCATGGATGGATGCTCTGCGCAACACCAAGTACAAGAATGTCGACCAGGCGAAGTTGAACACTCTCTTTGAGTTCTTGGCATTTTGTTTGAAGCAGGTGGTTGCAGATAACGAGTTGGGCGGTTTGAAGCAAGCCTTGGAAGGAAAGTTTGTGGAGCCTGGTCCAGGAGGAGACCCCATTAGGAACCCCAAGGTGTTGCCAACCGGAAAGAACATTCACGCTTTGGACCCGCAGGCCATTCCCACAGCTGCCGCTCTTGCCAGTGCCAAGATCGTTGTCGATCGTCTCTTGGAGCGTCAGAAGATTGAGAATGGAGGAAAGTATCCCGAAACGATTGCACTTGTGCTCTGGGGAACTGACAACATCAAGACTTACGGAGAGTCACTTGCCCAGGTGTTGTGGATGGTCGGTGTTAAACCCGTGCCTGATGCCCTCGGTCGTGTGAACAAGATTGAGCCAGTTCCTCTTGAAGAGCTTGGACGTCCTCGTGTTGATGTGGTGGTCAACTGCTCAGGAGTGTTCAGGGACTTGTTCATCAACCAGGTTAGTTTGTATTCCGCTCATGTTTCTATTACTTCAAAATATTTTGGAGATTACTGAGGTGGGATGCTACAATTTCCCTGATGCTGAACTATTGTACTCGTATGTTCTCCCAGATGAACCTGTTGGATAGAGCCGTGAAGACTGTTGCAGAGCTTGACGAGCCTGTGGAGATGAACTTCGTCCGCAAGCACGCCCTTGAGCAAGCAGAGACTATGGGTGTTTCTCTCCGAGAGGCTGCCACTCGTATCTACTCTAACGCGTCTGGATCGTACTCTTCGAACGTCAACTTGGCTGTGGAGAATTCCTCTTGGAACGATGAGAAGCAACTGCAGGACATGTATCTGTCACGAAAGTCATTTGCTTTTGACAGTGATGCCCCAGGCGCTGGAATGAGCGAGAAAAGACAAATCTTCGAATCCGCTCTGGCTACTGCAGAAGCTACCTTCCAGAACCTCGACTCTTCTGAGATCTCATTAACCGACGTCAGCCACTACTTCGACTCTGACCCCACCAAGCTTGTGCAGAGCCTGAGGCCAGACAAGAAGCGACCCAACTCCTACATTGCTGATACCACCACTGCCAATGCCCAGGTGCGGTCTTTGGCAGAGACAGTGAGACTGGATGCTCGTACTAAGATGCTGAACCCCAAGTGGTACGAGGGCATGTTGTCCAGCGGGTATGAGGGTGTCCGTGAGATCGAGAAGAGGCTCACCAACACCATGGGCTGGAGTGCTACCTCCGGAACTGTAAGTGATCTGATTTCTATTCTAGTCTTCTGAATAATCTTTGTAACATTAGTCTCGAATTCAGTTTTGCCTATGCAAAATCCTGGAACATCAAAATTTAACTTTGGATGTGCGACACTGCAGGTGGACAACTGGGTGTATGAAGAAGCCAACAACACCTTTATCAACGATGAGGAGATGCAGAAGAGGTTGTTGGAAACCAACCCGAACTCATTCCGTAAGCTGGTTTCTACCTTCTTGGAAGCGAATGGCCGTGGGTACTGGGAGACTTCTGAGGAGAACTTGGAAAAGTTGAAGCAGTTGTACCAGGATGTTGAAGATAGGATCGAGGGCATTGACAGGTAGAAGAGATCTGTGTATATCATCTCTCTTCTCGGTGTGAGAAGTGCTGAGGCTGTGAGTTTGTAATTTTGTTAGGCTACTGTGAAAATAGCAGGCCCCATTAGTTGACAATCCATTGCTCAGGGTTAGGTGAGATTTAGCCCTCGACACTCTTTTTGGTTGGGAAGTAGTGAACATTCGTTGAATCATGTAACAGTAGTTGATTTACTTACTATGAAAACTGGAGGAGAAAGGGTACCTTTTCATATTGATGCTGGTTCTACCCGGTTTTGTAACGCTTGGGCAACCCAATTCAATAAATAAGTACTCTTGCTATTTCTTCCTTGTGGACAAACTCTTTGTGATGTGTGGTGCACTAGAACAGTGATATGTGAAGTGCTGCAATCAAAGAAGTCATATTGGAAATTTTCCTTTTTCATTCACCTTCCACAGATTTCACGAACATGTGAAGATGCCTAAGACTACCCGGGAAGGCTGAAATATGATCTCACGGGTTAAACAACAAAGTCACACTGCATTCCAAAAACGTGTCTCATCAGGTTGTCGTTTTCACCTGTGCCTGTCTGCAAAGCGTGCCATTGCGAAGATCAAAACTAGGACCCTAGAGTCTGTTGCCGTTCAAATGGGTGAACAAGAGCAGTCTTTAAATGGAATCTTCTCTGACGACGTCGCTTGGAAATTCGACTTCGAGCGCCAACAACACTTTTTCTCTGTTAGACAAGAGAAGTTACACAATTTGGACTTGAAGGTCTCAACTTTCTCATGACTGACGCAGCATGGGAACTCCCGCTCACGTCCGCCTTCCAAGCTCCCAACAAACACATGAATGAAATGAAAACACGGCGTTATCCAAATCGAACTTTCCATATTTTTCGAAGAATTACTCCGTCGTCCCCCCTTTGCCGATGTCCATTACCACTTACACTAAAAATCTCTTCCTTCACTCCATTCCACTCGTCTCAATCCCACTGTCACACGCAACCAAACAGCACACCAGAGCTTGTCTCAGAGAGCTTGAATCATCACATGTCACCAACCTTATCTCTCCTGGCAACCAAGGCGAACTTGGAATCGTCGACTCAACTATTGCTTAACCAAGAGAACTACGAGCTACTGTAACCTCTCAACCAATTCTGCACATAATTTGAGGACGATGGCGAGTGCTAGTATTGTGTCATGTTCGCAATTCAGCCAATGCCGGCGTTTACTAGGTGCTGTGGATGAGAGACAACAAGTTGCAGTGCTCAGAGTTGGATCGTTAGGAGTCTCTGGTGGAAGACTTGAGCGAGGTAGGTCAGTGGTTGCTGCAGCGAAGGGGAAGAAAGAGAAAGGGACGACATCAGCGAAGGATTTTTTTGCGCCCACGTTGACAGAGGCGAAGAAGGTGGTGGAGGTGCCAGTTGAGGTGAAGACGGTGGTGGAGGTGGATAGAGTGGAGGTGAGCTCGGATTTGAAGTGGGTGCAGAGTGCGTGGAGGAAGCTAGTGCGGTCGCTGGCGTCGCTGCCGTTGGCGATTGCGGAGCTCGCGGTGATAGCCGGGTTGTCGGCAGCGGGGACTGTGATAACGCAGGGCGAGAGGCCAGCGTGGTATTTTGAGAATTTTCCGGATAGCAATCCGGTGCTGGGATTTCTCTCGTGGCAGTGGGTGTTAGGATTAGGGTTGGATCATGTGTACACTTCGCCGATTTACTTGGGGCTGTTGGTGATGCTGGCGGGGTCTCTCATGGCATGTACATCCACCACGCAGCTGCCCATTGTCAAGGTTGCTCGCAGGTAGCTGTCAATTGCCTCATTCTGTCAATTGCCTCATTCTGTTTACCAGTTTGCTATAGGTTTTTCATTTGAACATTTGAAAGAGCACATTGAGTCCTGAATCTTTTGCTGGGGATGGAGTGGTTCACTTTAGATATGTTTGCATTTCCTGTTGTGAGAGTATTAAGGAGATGATGGGTTGTTATGCACAGGTGGTCGTTTTTGACGACAGCTAAAGCATTCTCCAAATTGCAAATCTCAGATTCTCTTCCACGAGCGCGACTATCTGATTTGGGCACTATGTTGTCTGGTCATGGCTACCAAGTGTTTGCAAGAGGAGGAGCCTTGTACGCATTCAAGGGTCTGCCTGGGCGGCTTGCACCGATTGGTGTTCACGCTGCACTTCTCCTCATAATGGCAGGTAGGACTTGTTTTATTAGTTTTTAATTTTTATATTACTGAATTCTTATGTTGGGGTATGAAAATGAAAACGGCATTCAGCCATGTCAAGTTGTGAATAGGGGAATTTTTAATTGCAAATTCAGATCTGTAATTGATGTGTCATCTTTTTTTGGTGCAGGAGGAACACTTAGTGCTGCTTGCAGTCTCAGAGGCACTGTCATGGTACCCCAAGGGCTTGATTTCCGAATAGGCGATGCATTGGGGAGCGGATTCCTAGGCCCAGCCGCATCAGTCCTTGATTCCCGAGTCCAAGTGAAGAAGTTTTTCATCGACTACCGAGAGAACGGTTCAGTGGGCCAGTTCCACTCCGACCTCTCAGTCATCTCCCCAGAGGACTTCCCATTTTCCAGCAAAACCATCAGCGTCAATGACCCCATGCGCTTCGGTGGCGTCACGATGTACCAAACCGACTGGGGCATCTCAGCGGTGCAGCTCCGAGTCGACAATAGTGAGCCTTACAACCTCGCCATGGCAGCGTTGCAGAAGGGCGACAATAAGCTGTTTGGGACTTTCCTCCCGCTCGGTGACCAAGGCTCAGCTGAGGGGAAGGGGATCTCCATCCTGGCTCGTGACTTACAAACTGTTGTGTTTTATGATCAAGAGGGCAACTTTGTGGGCGTTCGTCGTCCCGGATCCAAGAAGGCCATTGAGGTGGACAAGGTTAGCATTGTAGTAGATGACTTGATAGGCAGTACTGGTTTGGAGCTCAAGGCGGATCCTGGTGTTCCTGTGGTGTACGCTGGCTTCGGTGGGCTCATGCTGACGACCATCATTAGTTATCTTTCGCATTCGCAGGTGTGGGCTCTTCAGGATGGGGCATGGTTGGTTGTGGGTGGGAAGAGTAACCGAGCGAAGCTGGACTTTGAGAGGGAGTTGAATGAGCTGCTGGACCTTGTGCCTGAGGTTAAGAGTCAAGAACCCGTAGAGTCACCACTTCCGCAATAGTAGTTAGGTTTGCTGGGGCTTAAGCCTTAAACCTAAATTTCACCTATTTGTTCCCATGGATTGATTGGAAGAACACAAAGACATTAGCTAGGGGAAATAGCATTTACAAACATAGATCCCCTTCGGAACTATTATGAAGGGTTTGCAATACCTCCAGCCCTAGCCTCAGCTTCATTCAGGCATGAACAGTTCTGAATCGTAACACAGGAAATATTCTGAATCGGCTAATGGTATGACAGTCGACACCTCTGAAAGACTCTATTCCTTTTAAACAGACAAGAATATTGGAGGAAATTATCATCAATTGAACATCAAACGTCATGTCTGAAATGATCAATCGCGCCAGGTGAAAGTGACAACCACATCATATAATGTGCGCATAGTGGCAACAAACAGCATAGACAAGAGCACAATGAACCCTTTCAAGCCTGCGTCAGTGGACGATCCTTCCCAGGTCCATTGTGAATTTCCAAAAGCTAAATATGAATCTTACTTTGATTAAACTCCTACACTTCCCTCACAAAAAACAATAATTTGACACCCCAAATAAAAGCAACAGTACGAGTACTGTACATTCAGAACATCCGTCCTCCTTTTACCACAAAGCAGTTGATACAGCATCTCTTGTACACATAAAAAACAGATTATCACTAGCATACACGTTGAACATGAATACCATACTGCATTAACACATTGAAAATTCAACTCCAGTAAACACAAACGCATACATGATGGTTACATGGTCGACTTGAAGCAGTACACCAATGAGTAGAACACAAGTTGCTCCTACAGCATCTAAAATTTTCAAGTTTACCAGGAAACGTCCCACAAAATGGACCTAGCTCTGTTATGCGGGAGATCGAGGTTTTGGGCCTAAGGACTCAGGTCAAAACTGGGGGTGTACGCCGAAGGTAACAGGTCGTAGTCATGATCCAAGAGTTTCTCATTCTCAGTGGAAAATGAATCAATGAATCGGTAACCATCCTTCCAAACGTTGGAGACGACATCATACTGCAGCAAATGAATGTCCCCACATGCTAACCAGATAACACCGGACTTAGCTGTGCAACAGAAGTTATGAAATCCTTTCCCAAGGAGGTCACTTTGACTACTGATTCCAGGGAGCCTCACCTCACTAAGATGATGAACATGTAGAGGGCAATTCCTGCTTCCCTCCTGGAACTTGAAGATGTGAAATTCCCACCTCATCATCACCTCATGATCAACTTCACGAACGAAATGCGGTATTGCAGAAACTTCGCATCCACAGACAACAATGTATATGCCACCCATACATTCCACTAGCTTGGGTGTCCTAAAAATTTCAAATGTACTTCCTCTGGAGTCGCCGAGATCAACACGACACCGTGTTGGTTGCTGCTCTGCCGAAGGGCGCTGGATGGGAAATATCTGGATATCAACCCGGAACCAACCATCGATCCTCCTGTATAATTCACTGCACACATAAATATATCCATCGGCACATGCACTTGCTGAAAACTGCTGAAAACAATGGTGAGGTCCATTGATACGAATTGGGTAGCATACCCAGTGTTTGGAGCGAGAATTGTACACATTCCTACAATGGTCCGTGAATTCAATGACGGTGTACGTCCGTGCACTCTCGTCCACCACCATCTGTAAGTGAGATAACCCCCCAACATTCGTCTGGCAGCAGTCTCTATAAGACAAATTTCTCCATTTTCTTGTCAATGGGTTAACGACATACAAATTATCATAGGAACGGTTATTCCGAACTGGGGAATGTTTGATAAGAAACAGTCCACCAGAGATAGCCTTGATGTTGCAATCATGAATAAACCGACCATAAATGGCTAATGATCTGAAGCAATTCGGCAAGAAGTCCAGAGCAGGAAGCATGTGCTCTAATTCTTCATGCTCCTCGGCCGATGGATGGTGGATGGCGGCCAATGGCTTCGTCTCTGCACCGGCGATAGTCCTAATTGGAAAATACCAATCCCTTGAAGGAGTCTGCCTCCGCACTTTTGCAAGCTCTACAAGGTTTTGAGAGCACCATGTATTCCACTCCTTGGAGACAAGCTTGAATCGCACGAGAGAGCGTGCTGGTAAGTGCCACCGCACCAACTCAGCGACAAGACCTAACGACGAGTCTGAGAAATTGCTTGCCATCGTGCTAATGAACCGAAAACTACAACGCCCTGATCAGCTCTGCCCGCCCAGTCTAACAGCCCCTGGAACGTGAAATTATGACATCCTAATTGGAACAGAAAGCAATGCAAAGTCAAGGTAATCGTTGATGCGAGGATGGACTGGCTATTAATCATGTAAACCACTCTGAAGTAAACGTCGAGGGGCCATCATAGACATCATTGTGTGGGAGGCATAGATATTGCCATCAAACACTCGGAGGACTGATTTGAAACGCTAGGTTTAACCACACTTATCTAAGGTTCCCAGTGGGCTACTTTTAGAAAAGCTCCGTCAAGTATAGACATCATTCTGTCTAACAGGGAGTTTGGGCAGTCCATGTATCCATTTTTAGGAAACATATACTTTTTGTGAAAATCCGGTGCCGAAATGTAAACGAGATGGCTGCGCTGTGAGCCTGTCGGAGCTCCTTGAGTTGAACGGTGAGGTTTGATGAACTTCACATGCTGTGCATGCCTTTTTGTGCTTCGAAAGCAGTGGAGATCTCTAGAAGGCTTTATTGGTTTGTTAAGTCGATCGAGAGCAGGATGGAGGTTCAGTGGTAGTTTGAGATTGCTGATTAGCTTTTGGAGATTTATGGTGCTATCATTCTTGCCTGTCTCTCTTTTATGCAGTATTGCAAGAGATGGGATTCTCTCATGATCTCTACTACGCTAGAATTGTGCAGCCTTTGCCTGAGAGTGGATGAAAATGCAGGGTTTTCTTTACATTGTTGCCTGTGTTGTTGTACCAATTTGTTGGACCTTTTTAAGGAATTAGTAGGAGATTAAATCGAGGGGTTTGTGTTTAGAGATGGAGGTGGAGAGTAAGGAAACAATTCATTCAGGACGTAACAAATTACAGGTGTGGCAACAGGCCACATTTGTACAACTTTCAAATTGAGAGTGAATACCAACTCACTTAGCCGAGAAGCAACACTCTGAATCCTACAACGTGGTCAAAGAAGCTACACTACAAAATATACCTACGGCTAAGACAAGTACTGGCAAAAAAATCTCTCGTAAAACCTCAACTATGTACCATATAGTACCTGGCTTTCGCTCTTTTCTGTACACAATCAACTGAAATTGTTTGCTTTCTGGGTCTCTCTCATTTTCCATTTTCCGAAGCTTTTGTATTTTGCTCCTGAACCAACGCACAATGTCAAGTTAGAGCCCACCTCAGAAGCCAGCATCCCAACATATCCAATGCATCCCAAAAGAATTATCAACATTCACTCGGGTATGCACATGGCAAAAATCAGCGAGCAAACGTAGCGAAGTGTATCACCCTGGTAGATCGTCAAACCACATCACCTGAGAGGACAAAGACGTGTACCTTGAATAATACAGAAGCAGATGATTGACCACTGGAATGATGTACGAAACCATGCAGACGCCAGTGGCACCAGTGACAACCAGTATGTATCCTGATGAAGCAGGCCAAGCCACAGCAATAACCAAACAGAATACGACGATAGTGGTCATCACAACCAGATGGCGGAGCCGCTTGTTCGTTGCCCATCTCTCGGGAATCCAGCCGTCAATAGTGTGCCTTGTTGGAAACTCCAGCATAGGCAGAGCCATAGCCAAATAAACTGCCAAGAACGACATGCATAGCATACCTTAGCGGATGTGCAGAGTACGAAATCAAACATGGCTGCCGTAAGATTAAACAGGCAACATTGAAAAAGGAAGTGAAGGAAGAAAGAACCATACAAGTCATGGAGAGGTTCAGTATGCCTTGAGCCACACCACCCCCAAGCCACTGGTTCACGAGAATGTTAGACTCGGTGCTTGTTCCATACATTGCAGCGCCAAAGAATCCCGTCAAACCATAAATGACGAAGGAGTTCACTGCACGAGACTCACACAATCTTAATCAGTCAATCTCGCATAATTGCAAACACCAGTAGATGTACTTCTGATCATGTGAGCATGCAGCGGTTTCTAGGATTTAGGGCTCAAGAAGAGAATCGGTCTGAGAGACGACGATGGAGCATCGAGGTCCCACCTAGCACCACAACGCGAGTTGAGTAGGAAGTGAGCTTGACACCAAGCTGCCCCGCCGGCATCTCCTCCAAGAGGGGCATGATCACCGGCTGGATGTAGAACGCAAACCCAAACACAGACACCGCCTGCGACACCAAACCTACAGGAAGGGTTTTATGTCACTGTCAGCGAAGGCAACCAAAACCCAAAATCGCAGCAGTTGTAATGAAATCAAAAATAGACAGGGTTAAAGCTCTTCCAGCAACCGATTTGCAGCTTACCAATTGAGCTCAAGCCGACGGCAGCGAACTCCCCGTCTCGGACCGCAGGCAGGTCGTTAATGGAAGCCTCAACAACGGTGACGCCCACCAACCATAACACTATCACGGTGCCAACCATGCCCGCGTACTCCAACTGCGGACAGGAATCAAATCCCCGGGTGGAGGGTTAACAAACCAATCATCCACCACATCAGAGCTGTAGAACACGAGACTTTAAGACCATCGAGACACTGGGTTAAACCCATTTACCTGGCGAAGGCGACTGACCAAGCAGAGAGGCCAAATCACGACCGCAGTCGCCAGCACCATGAGCAATCGCCCGCTCCCATTGATAAGCGCGCCCGGGGTGTTGGGCCAAATGCTCGTCAATCCAATCGCGCCAGCTTCGCCCACTTGCGCTATGCTTCCTGTGATTGTACTACATTACACTCTCGGGATTAGAAATGCTCATCGAATGCAAAATCTCTCTCACAAGGCTCCGACCTAGAAATGATCATAACCGAAAAGAAGCAGATGAGCTTGCACATACCCCAGCAGCAGGACCACGATGCTAATCTCCGTCGTCAGCTGCAGAAAGCACATCCGAGTAGTTCAAAACCACATCGTCAGAAACCTCTAAGACACTCATAAACTAAATCCCTTTCATGCATGCACATGCTCTGGTTTCGAGGATCAAGGCTAAGGATGGAGAATGAATTAATTACTCACGCGCCAGGCGCGGCCGCCAACCGCGAGCCCCAGAGTCTCGAAATCCATGCAACCGGTAGCGAACGCCTGGCGCAGCAGGAGGTCGCAGGTGTAGGCATTCGCCGACGCCACCACCACCATGATCAGAAAGCCAGCCGTAATCCCCGTGATGCTAAACGCCCACGCGACTGGCAACACGGCCCTGCAGCGGTACACCCATGCCCCGAATTCCATCAGCCTCCGCCACCTCCATCCCTGTACCGCAATCTTACTAGAACTTGTCCTCGCACACTTGGCAACGTATGCGAAATCTCTCCACATCAAACTACGACTCGAACGTTGTCAGTACAAACTATCTCTAATCCAACTTAGCAGCTGATTCCATAAACTCGCAAACAAGCAGGAAGTGGTGCAACCAGTCCTAAGCATCTTCATCGCTTGTTTCGGATGACTAGCAACCATGGAGTTTTTCTATCTTAAGCTCAGATATGAAACCTGGCGGAGAATTGATATACAGCAGGATTGACGGGTGAAGGAGAGAATGTATGGAGATCAAGAGAGTTGGACTCATCACCCGCCCATGATAGCCAGCGTGAGAGTGGGAATGACGCTGATGAGCACGCGCCGATTCTCCGCCACTTTGAGAATCCCCCGCAAGTTGGGGCACTTGGGGGCCTCCGCAGTACGATAAACCTCTCCATCTCGCACCGACTCCGCGTCTTCCCGCAACACTCCCACCTCCGGAGGCCGCTTCTCCATCGACGTCACCGCAGCAGCACCACCACCTCCACCTGCAGCTTGCTCCATCGCAGTCGACTTCTAACTCCAACTCCTGCAAACTAAGATCGATCTTCCAACTAAGTCTCATCACCTCGCAACCATCCCCTGCAACAAGAGCTCCCTGCTACCTTCACAACACCATCGATCATCACAACTCTCCTGCAGCAAAGTCGATACGACGATGATCTTCGATCGTTGATCGATCACCTCGCAGGTAACTAGATCAATATTCTTGAACACTGATGTGAACTAGGCGATGAGACGGTGATCAGCTGCAGTTACCGAGTGAACATGAAAAAAGGATCATCTCCGAAGCTGATTACAACTACTGCAGATCTGCACAAGAGATGCCGCAAATCGACGAGACATGATCGACGCTCTTTGTCTAGATTACGGAGACAAGAGCAAAAAATCAAAAAATAAGTAAAAAACAACAGTACAAACATTGATTGACCTTTGATATTCTTGTGTGGATGTGCTTCCCATGTATTTGGAGCTAAACCAATGGTTGCAGCTTCATCACAAGATTATCTATCTCCCAGCTTGCAAACTAGTATTCTATTTCATGAACCATGATGGAATCTGTGCTGTGTTTTGGGAAAGGTTTTTGGCTCTGGGCCCCGCTGAAGGTGCTTCTTTTTTTCTAGTAGTGGAGATGGAACTAGTTATGGTGCAGAGTGAGTTGAAGTTGTAGTACAATGGGTAGTATTTTAATTGGCAACCCAAAATTGCCATTGTTCTAAAATCGTTCAAATGTACTATGGTAGCTCATTCCACGGCTGAAATGTAGGTGTCAAGTACATTGCTTAGTTTTTGGGGTCATAGTGAATAAGGGATGTACTAGTTACGTACATTTTAGTCATGGAATGAGCTTATGTGGTACATTTGAATGATTTTAGAACAATGGCGATTTTGAGTGCTCCTACGTTAGTTTGGGTACCTGGTGAAGGGAGTGGGACAAGTTGTTGGGGAGTTCAGTATTCAAAGGTTGAAAAAAAAAAGTCAAAGAAAGAATCCATGGATTGGCAATTGTTTTGTGCGTAAAGCGGTTGGGTGAGGTGTGGGGATGAGGCATACATTAGTGTGTACGGTATTGCATACAGTGTTCACTGTGGGACACGTGGTAGCAGGTTTTCGCATCTGGGTGGCACCAGCTTTAGTGTTGCTTTTTTCCGGTTGATGGGTGTTTGCAGGTGAGGCTTTGCTCTTAGACTTTGTGTTGTGTTGGATCTGGATCAATTGGTGAGATAGTGTATCTTTTCAGGAAGAATGGACTCCGGAAATGTGAGGCATGTGTGGCTTTATATGACAATGGTATGGTTTAGCGGGTTGGTGTTGGAGGTGTGAAGTTAGTGCTGAGATTTAGTACGATGTTGGAATGGAGTGTGGTTGTGTCCGTTGTTCCGGGTAAGTATTGGACAAGCAAGGAGCACATGTACAGAATGAGATGGCTAAAAGAGAGGATGGGGACAGTGTTCAATGGGGACAGTGTTTAATGGGGACAGTGTCTAATGGGGACGCACAGGTCACAGTGGTGCCAGAAGGAAATATATGTGGTGCAGGGTGTGATCCATGCCTGCTGCATTCTGCAAAATCACAGGGATGCATGATTGCTGATTTGATTTATTAGTTAGGACACCAAGGTCCTTGAAGGGTAAGTGTTCTCTGTGCTCGTAAGAATAATTTTACTTTTAAGAAATTTGTTCGCTGATCTGATTCATGGGAACTTTACTTTGTCAATGAAATAACAATCCATTTTTTGGAAGACAATCTATGATTCTGGAAGACTTATTCCAAATCTTATTTAATTTTAAAACTGCCCTCACATTGATGATTGGATTTTCCACCTTCAAATACTATACAAATACATACTATAATGCATAAATCTACAAGGTGGATGTCATCCAAATTTTCTAGGAACATTACTAATTGGTTTAATTCAGATTTAAAACCAAAAAATAGTAACCCCTAAAGTTCTGAGGGTATATTTCATCAAAACTGCCTCAAAACAGCCCCTCTTCAAAGCAAGGTGAATTTTAAAAACTTGGGGTCTTTTCTAGTACATCTAACCGTAAGATCTTTTAGCTAACTTCTATGTCTACATGTCCACCAAATCTTACACACCCATTCCTCACCAATCGCAAGATCATATCGTTCAAAGTTGAAAAACAAGTTTTTTTTCCCTGCGCAAAAAGGGATCAGCAGAGTTTTGAAGGCTCAAAAAACCATTTTTTCGCATTATGGATTTTGGGGGTTTTGATGCACGTCAAAGAAGACTAAATTAGCTAATTTTGTTAGAAAAAATTATATTTAAAAAAATTGTGGAAGGTTGCCAAAAAAATCATTTTCCACTAGGGGGTATACTGAAATTCACAAACAAAGGCCGTTTTAGGACAATAAAAATAGCATATGAAAAAAATTGGATTAAAAATCTGAACGGCAGGAACATGCTCTACTGCCTTCTTTATACATAGAAATTTTTATGGGACCTTAAGGAAGCGCCTACGCTCCCAACATTGGGAACGTAGACGCTCGATTAGATCACAATGAGGACACTACATTCTCACAAAAGTATTCGCTGGTAGCCTGGTTGATAAGTGCTGCTTCGTAGAGAGAACTGCTGAAAAGCGTCATTTCGCAGACTTAGAGATCGCGGGTTCGAACCCCATTGTGGCAGGACCTTCTAGTACTATGTTGGAATTATAATCTCCCCCCCTCGTGCTTGGCAGCATTACATAGCACTTTTGTTTTTAAGCAAACGTTAATTTTAATTTAAAAAGTCACTTTAATTATTGGGCAGGGACTTGAGCTTCAAGGGGGCTCTGAACTGTACAGTATAATCGCCTACAAGAAAGATGAGTGATGCTTTTTGATGCATTCAAATATTTGTAAATAACATACAATAAAATTGGTCCATGTTATCTTGCAAAATTATCACTCAATTCTTAGCCAATCCCACTCAAGAGTACCAAGTTTCAATTTCAAAAAAGTAAAATTCTAATTTCTAGTGATGACTTTTTAAAATTTGATTGCAAAGATATGTAAGGAACATACATACACACATCTTTTGCATTAAAAATCACTCCATTGAGTAACAAAGTTTTCATCTATGAAGAATCCAATGAAAAGTTATTATGCAAATAATTTTGTAAAACAGATATTTCTATATTGCAATTAGATTTTGGCAAAGAATTTACCCTCATTTTTCTTGTAGGCAACTATAGATGTTGGCTGGTTTTACTTATTACTTATTTTGTGTTTTCATTCTCCAACAGAGAATCGTTGTGGGGTCACTAGGTAGGCTATTTGAGATTTGAAATGTGCTTTTTTTCCCCTAAGTTTTACTATTGTTAATTATTTTAGGTGTGCATTGTCTTGTCTATGTTTTGGGATGTTGCTGTCTAACTTCAACCTTAGTAGGAAACTACGGGGTTCAAAGAAATCTCTGTTTTTGTTTTGAAAAAGTTGTGTAACACTATTGCTTGAATTTGTAATTTCTTCTGTAATTATTGCCATGCTCACTCTCGTTGATCTAATTATTCGTCTGGTGTTATGCTATTGTAAAAAGTTAACGACCATCTTTTATCCTCGTATGCGCTTATATTTTTATACATGCACATGTGTAGATGTGACACGTTGGGTGAGTGCGCTAGCCCTGTATTTTATAAGTCTATGTTTGTTTTGACATTAATTTATTTAAGTGTAAATCTTGATGTAGGAGGTTGAATTCAGTTGTACTCAGAATGTTAGTTTGTGCCCAATCATGGATTGGAATAATTACTCTTGAAGACTAGATTGATACAAAATGACCAGCTTCTTCACCCAACTACATCGGAGAACATGCTGCATTTGAAAAAGCGCTGCAAAGATGCGTCAAGGACGAAAGGAACGGTTAGTTAACCCCTAAAGGACAATTGTCCTAGAATGGGCTTTTTTAAAATTCAGGCATGTACTTGTGGCTTCAATTAAAGTCAAGATTTTTTTAAACTTTTTGTGAATGTAGGTCATAACAAGAACTTTGAGGGAATTTTTTTTTTGGATTGGACATTTATAAAAATAGTTACGGTACCCGAAGTGGAAAAAGCTGTTCGATAGGCAATTTGGCCAGCCATGCTAAATACATCAATTATCTCTGAAAATATTTCTATAAATACTTCATGATGTCATCTTTGAAGTTTCTTCAAAAAAACAACTTTGAGTGCATAATGTTCACTCCACAAAATATCAAAGTTTTCTTACTGTTTCGGGTACTGTACTAAAAAAACTTCTTCTTTCCTTCCTAAAAGTTAGAAAAAGTATTATTTCAAGTTTTTTTTTCTAGTAAAAGGATGGACATCAATCTTTACTTTGACCGTTTGGATTGGGACTTAAATCAAATAATGGAATTTCTAGATAAAAAATAAGATTTAGCATTCTTGTGTATACAACTTAATAAAAATATTGTTTTCAACATGCTACACTTGACTTTTGAGAGTAAATTTTTTAATACAATTATCTAACATAGTCTTCTTTGACATGCACTAAACCCCCAAAATCCTTAATGCAAAAAACCCTAAGAAAAAAAAAGTTAGAGTGTGTCAACCTAGTCAAAAATCTTGTCAAAAAGTTTGTTTTCAAATTTTAATTTCTATAATCTTCTAATCTCTACGGTCGATTATATTGAAAAAAATTTGAGCTGTCTATTAAAATAATCTAGTTAAAGATCTTACGGTTAGCATTAGAAAAAAATGATGTTTTAGTCATTCATGCTTTTTACATTGAAAATGGCAGTTCTGGAGGGTTTTTTGGTGAAACATAGTCAAGGAACTTTAGGGGTTGTGTCTGGGAGCGAAGAGTTTATGTTCATTAAAGACAACAATGATAGCTTGGGCAATGGCTCAAACACGTTAAGTCAGACATTTTTGTGGCTCATACGTATACACTGCTATAGGATTGCTACCACTTGCTATAGAGGTTTCCGGCTACCTTAACAATATTGTATTCAAACTTACAATAAAGACTTACGAATTTAGATATTTTGATTGTAGGTGCAACTCATCCGGATATTTTCGATTTTCACCAATGTGTTCATAGATACCGTAGAAAGTGCAAAGTTTTTATTGGACCTCCAAGGTTCACCTACAAATTCAAAACTTGGAGAAAGTTGAAACTAAAGTATAGGATACAAGGTAGGAGCTGATACATCTTCAGAAAAACCACCGACACACGCTGTTTAAATCCTCATCTCGAATCCACAACCATATTGTCGAAAGTAAATAAAATCATTTTAATTATTAGTGAGAGTATCATAAGTTAGCACACCTTTATTGTCATTTCAAGACAAGACAAGGAGATTCTACAAAAAAAGTGCAAATCAATGACCAAAGAGATACGGTTTGTTAATACATAGCCCAACAACTAGCATATGCAAATCATTAGCACCATTGAATAGAAACTAATCACTTGAAATTCAAGTGAAACGCATCATGTGAAGTCACAAAAATGAAGCCAAGCAAAACTCGTCGAGACTCCGTAATTTCTAAGTTTTCTATGAAAATCAATTCCACCAGAGATAGTGACTAGACAACACAAATCCTAGTGAAGTATTCTTAGTGCCCATTGACTCTAATGCATTCCATATTGAAGAACTGATTGATTGAATAGATGACCCTAAATTCAACTAATTGAAAAAAGTCGCTAAGTGGGCTCGTCATGGTTTTGGACAATATCAACATTCAAAAAGGAGTCAACAATATTGAAATGAGCAAGTAGAAGCTATTCATCTTAAGGAAGATACAAGTGTTGAAGGAATTACAATAGGTATATTAGAATCGAGCTACAAAACAAAATTAAAGAAAAAAAAGACAAAGTTTAAGTACACCTATACAGAAAAATATTTTAAGTCTACATTTTTGTTGGTTTAGGCATATGCCATAACTAAACATAAAGCTCAAGGAGCCACTGGTGCTGCAAAAGTGATTATCAAGATTTGCAACGTATTCATACCGGGATTAACATATGTTTTGTTATCTAGAGTAAGAGAAAGTAAATATGTTATGCTACCTAGAAAACTTACTGTTGATGGCTTCAATCTAGTGAAGCATAACATACTTAATAATAAAGAGTAAACATAGTTGTGAAAATTTTGAATGTATAGAAATCTTTAGCTTTACTAAAGGATAAATGTATAGAAAGGTAAAGACACATACAATTTTACCACTTCTTTATCTTAGATAGGATAGCCTTTGCAATAAACTTCGCCCTCGTCTTAATGACGAGGCAGGCCCTCCCCCTCCTCCTCCCCTTTCTCCTTTCCTCCCTGATCTATTTTTAGGGGCTCTGCGGCCCTTTTTTAGTATTTTTTTTATTTTTAATGAAACCGGGGACCCCGAATTAGTCAAAAGGGGACCCACTAGATTTATTTTAGTTAGTTTATATATTTTTTAAATTTTTTTAAAATTTTAATTTTTTTTTCATCAACATGCAAAATATAGGGGGCTTTTTGCCCCCTCCAATGACAGCCCTGGTTGGGGGCCCTCGTCATTAAGACGAGGGCAAGGTTTATCGCAAGGGATAGGATAGAAGGCAAGAAAAAAACTTTATAGATAAGATTCTTTTGGCATCTATTTCAAAAATTCATAGGGATTAGAATAAATTTGTGATGGAAATGTAATCAGTCATCTTTCTCTTCAAACCTCTAGAAAGCACCAAATAATCTAGGTGATTGAAGAGTCTAGCAAATGTGTGTTTTCAACATTTTGATGCTGGCGGTGCTCTTGTTGTCACATGTTTTGTGAACACAATGTCTCCATGTGCAGTGATCAGGAAAAGTAAGGAATGTTGTGTACCGTTCGTTTGCAGCAAAAATTACTGAGGTGATTATTCATATTCAATCAAAACAGACTTTTTAATAGAGTTCAAACAATTGGGATTTGTCACATTTACTAACCATTATAGATGAATTAGATGGCCTTTATAGATACACTTTTTCTTGATTTGGAGATAGTGTAAAGATTGTTTTGGGTCAATTGGAGAGCACACACTTCAAAATTCATAACAAATTCATACTTTGTCTAAAAAATAAAATTTCATTTCCACTATCCATTTTTGACATTTGTCTTTATGTGGAATTTTAGAAAAAAATTCAACAATGGCAACAAGGCACACTAATCATTTTGACTATCATATGCTGTTTTATCTTGTGCAAATATGTGATTTTGGAATAATAATATTGGAGTGTGGAGAGATCTTCCCATTTAGAAGTAAAAATTGCAGAGACATATAAAATCATCATCATTTTAGGAGACCTGAATGCAATTCTCTTGTGCGAGGTTGTAAAATAGTGTGATTGAAAATACCAAATCTATTCAAAGATACAAAGAAAGTGTTCATTTCACATTTAGCCTGGTCATGCATCAATTTTAGTCATCAACACACTGCTACAATATATATCTTCACAAATTTATTAACAAAAATTTTCAACTGCGACAAAATTGTTAAAATATATGCTGCTATAAATTCATAAGTTGAAAAATTATATTAGTAAGGTATTACAACATACATTGATGGTGAAACCTGTATTCATATTTCAAAATTGTCACAAAATTTCGGAACCATAAAACCTTGGAAATGCAATGCCATAAGTTCTTGGCTTGATGCACTTATTTTTCTACTTGTATATGTTCATACTTGTACCTTAAACCATTTACTTTGGTTTTGACTTGCTCCAAGTTTTGTATTTGTGTGTGAACCTTATGGTCCCACACGTCTTGTTATTTTTGAAAAATATTAAAATCTCAATTTTTGTTGGAATTTCAAAGTTTCGTCTTTGGGCAGTTTTGGGCAGAATTTGCTTCATTCACAGTGGCTTAGATAATTTCAGCAGCTGCCCAACGAGCATTGTTTGACACTTAAACCTTCATAACTTTTGATCCCGATGTCGGAATTGAAAAATAAAAATACGCACACGAAGATCTCTGAACGGCCCACCTTCAATAAAAATTTCAGAAAATCCCGATGTAAATTGCATTCATAGGTACATGCCCAAATTCCAAAAAAGCCCAAATGTGGATGATTGTTCTTTAGGGGTTCATGTTATTCACCCTACCTTTCACATGGCCTTATTTCTTGACAAAATCATAGTAAAATTGAGGTTTCTTGCTACATAATGAATGCTAAATGGTGAACCAAATGAATGAGTACATTAAATACTAAATGGCAATTCATAGAAGGCTGAGATATTTTGTTATATTACTGTGCGGTAAATTATTTTCAACACTTTATGACACTAGAACTAGCAATCATGACAATTAGACATCTCTAATATGACCACAACTAAAATTTGGTACATATGGCATCGATAATATCACTCATATTTGTAGTGAGAACATACACACACAAAATTCACTATGGGAACAATAAGTATAGTAACTGAAGAGATGTAACCACATAAATAACCTTGAGCATCGAATAAGAAGGAAGACAAGGGGTGGAGCCCAACACGTTCTTGTGTACACGTTCTCGTGTCGGAACACAAGGAGTTGCTAGGTTCATGACCTGAGTGGGCACACAATTCAACATTCCCTCTTGCGCACGAAAGGCACAAAAGGTAGTGAATCAACCAACAAAAACAATGGACTGGCAACGACAAGCAAGCTTGCATTTACTGGTGAGATATCAGACATGAATTGACAAGAGTGTTTTTGATTGACCTTTTGTCTCTTCTAGAGAAAACACAAAGTAACAATGAAAATAAAAAAGGACAATTGAGTAGTTGCAGGCCTTTTGGTCTCTCTTTGAATCTTGATGATCTTTCTAGACATCATCTAGCTCGTAAGGCTTTTGGAGCGACACGCATTTGAAGACGAATTGTCTACATTTGAAGAGGAACTTCAATAATCGGCTTATTGTCTAGAGATGTTGAAGAATTCAAGAGTCTCTTTTGGTGTGAACATTTGGAGTCCCTCTTTGGCAATCTGAAACTTGGTTTTAGCCAACGCTTTGGTGAGCATGTTAGCAGGCTGATCATCTGTAGGAACATACTCAACTGAGATTTCCTCTCTCTCAACTTTCTAACGAGAGAAGTGCCAATCTACTTCGAAGTATTTGGTAGAATTATGGAATAGATGATTCTTTGTAAGCTTGATTGTACTCTGATTGTCTTCGCCAATGAATGTTGGTCGAGAGGCATTGACTTTAAGCTCTTGACGGATTAACCAAAGCCAAACTGCCTCACACGCATAACGACATAACGCTCAGTATTCAAACCTGCAGCTATAGCTACTGGTAGTTGTTTGTTATTACAGCTCCATGAGACAGGCATTTTGCCTAGAAAGGAAAAGACATCCTTCGATTAAGCACCTGTCATTAGCGTCTAGCACGTAGTTAGCATTAGAGTATCCTTGGAATATGTCTTCCTCCCCCTTGCCAAAGAAAATGCTATAGTTCGGATAAATCCGTGAATATCGGATAATTCCCTGAACCACCTGAAAATGGAGAATTTAGGGACTTTGCATGTAACAACTTGCGAGATTGGTCATAAAGAAAATATCTGCGCATAAGAATGATGAACAAGTCTACGATACGGCGACAAAGAGTAACTTCAACCAATGGTGTTTCAGTGTCACGCCACAAGTGGACTCCTTCATTGAGAATCAAGATGCCGAAGCCCGCAAAGAATCTTCTCTATATACGTGGCCTATTGAAGAAGTAAGCCTTCGAAATAATCTTTCACATAGCATCCCACTCTAAATGAGTCTTAGAGCATGCGCAAAATATCACCATCATCACCCAATCGTCCACGCCACCGTAACATACATTCTCATCGTCGACCTATAATACGTCCACATCAACACCTTATAGGTTATCATCCCTCCCACGTAGGTTTTAGTCGACGTTTTATTGCTTTACATCCACCCTCGAAAACGAACAACGTACGCGGATTCCAGGATGATTTCGGTCGACACCAGATGGTTGTACGAAACGCCGTCACTGTACAAAAAGACGTCACACATCTTTATACCAGGTAGATTCAAGAGTTTGGGACGTATGTTGATTGGTAGATAATAGTGGTTTTGGAGCAGTGACGGGATTGGGGTGCCGGGCTTCATGAGGATGGCTTGATGCGATCCGTGGAGTTAAGTTGTGTCTGCGAAGGTTGGCGTGTGGGCCGAACTTTGAACTTGCGAGTGAGGTTGAAGCTCGCCGTCGCTGTTTCGGACAATCAATCACAATTTGTCGCAGGTTCATGCGTCGCCTTTCTACGACGTTGCGACAATTGAAAGCCAGCATGTGGTGAAAGCAGACTCGTCACTGATCGCCCTGTGTTTGAGATTTTTCCATAAGGGATCGTGTGGGAGGAGATCGGGGTGGGTGGGGTTAGGGTTAGGAGGGGTAGGAATTGGGAGGAGGAATTGAGCGGGGAGGGGGAGGGGAGGGGGAGGGATGGCGTTAGCGCAGAAGCTTGCGCAGTTTACAAAGCAGCAGGAGAAGCTGCAGGCGTCGCTTGCGACTTTGCCGACGCGGCCGACGAAGCCAGCATCGACATCCGCGTCGCGGAAAGCGCCGGTTCCGCCTCCTCGATCGCAGCCGCTGGTGCCGCTCGCGCAGCGGTTCTCGTTTACGAATGACACGGAGAAGCTGCAGCAGATTGCGACGATTCAGAAGTCTCCTGTCGGGGCGCAGATTAAGCGTGTGCTTGATCTTTTGCTAGAGGTGTGCGACCTGTGTGACTTGTGCGATTTCCTCGCCCTGCGTGTTGGATGGGGTTTGGCGTGTTGAATTTCGCTTAGTGAGTTTTGGAATGAGGCCTTGGTTGCTGCGTAGGTGAAGTGAATTTCGCGGTGATGTGAATTAGGGTTTTGGGGTTGGTGAAATTCATTCGCGGGCGTGTGGTGCGGCTGTGGTTCTAGATTGAGAGCACTGTCTTCTGATGTTTTATGGTGTTCTTTGAAAATTTGATAAGAATTTGGATTTTAGGGTGGGTTTTGACTTTGTCGTGTTGGTTGGCGTTTGCAGACACGACAGTCGCTTTTGCCTGAGGAGATTAATGATCTCTGCTTTGTTGACGTGAAACATAACAAGGATGTGTTTGAGAGTTTAAAGAGCAATGTAAAAGTTTCGTTCGACGGGCAGCGGTTCGCTTACAAGGTTTTCACTCAGCCCAGTTTCTATGCTTAACCCCCATCCAGTTTCTATGTTCAACTCAAACCCTGTCTGTTCCCATTTGCAACCTACAACCCCCTGCGTCCATGCTTAAACCTGCCTTTTTTCTCAACCCAGCCTCTATCGGACGTTGTGTAATTTTTTTGGATGAGTCTTTTGGTTGCAGTAAATAAGCCCTTGGACAGTCTTTACTTCCCTTTGTTCATGAAAGATTCATATCGACAAAGGGAGAACTGCTGTCGCATTTCATTGTCTGATGATACAGATGTATAAAATAGTCCATTTCGATTGCTCGAACTAATTTTGGTTTAATTTCCTTACGAACTGTGATGATGTGCTGTGGCAGTCAAAGCACGACCTGAAAAACAAGGACGAGCTTCTTGTTCTCGTGAGAAAGCTTCCTGAAGGGGTTCCCATGGGTGACTTGAAAGACTCGTATCCAGGAATTCAGGCTGATGTGCAGGTATTCATGGTTGATGCTTAGGCAGCGATTATACTGTTGTGCAATGTCTCATTTGCAATCCTTGCAAGTGGTTATGGCATTTAGTTCAGGAGTGGAACTCAATTTAGCCGCTTAAAGGTATGTCCATCTTGTATATTTCTTTGCCTGAGTGTATAATTGTTGCAGACAACTTAGATGCATGCAAGTGTCCTTGCATGTGGGTGTCTTTTAACCTATTCGCTTGTTTATTTTGTTGAGTCTGTTTTAGGTTGCTGAGCATTGAAAATGCCGTCTGACTTGCTAGTTCTTTGTACTGATTTGCAGGATCTCAAGGCAACCGGGAAAGTCTGGGTGTTGATGAATAGTGATTCTCAAGAGGAAATTGTCTATCCAAATGATCCCAAAATTGTTATCACGGTATTGAAAAACGCTATCCCTAAATCGTCCTTGTTATGGTTGTAGTTTTTGTGGCCTTGCAACTCCCTACTCTTAACTTCTGTTTGTCAAAACTTGTCGTTATCTCCCCAACACTGGTCGTGATGTTTTACTTTTGTCTTCGGTGTCACTCGACGTAGATATCAGCTGCTTGCATGCTAGCGTCTGGTGTAAATGATGGTCGGTGTTAGCTATCCGTTTTAGTCATTATTATGGTATTCTATTTTTTCATGTCTTCGTGCAATTCACAACTGAAGTGTGCATGTGGATTTGTATTCTCTTACTATGAACAGGTGGATGAAGATTTGAAACAATTGATAAGGGGAATAGATACACCACGAGAGTTTATGGATGTGGAGAGAGAATTGCAAAAAGCAGGCATGAAGCCGGCCACAAATTCAGCACGAAGAGAGGCAATGGCAGGAGTTCCACGATCCCAGATTCCAAAGCCACAGAAAAAGAAGAGAAGAGAATCTAAACGGACCAAATACACAAATGCCCACTTACCAGAGCTGTTGCAGTTTTCAGTGCCCTCGTAGGTCCAAGATTCTTGTAGACGACGTGACATATACACTTGGTTTGAGAGATTCTGCATCGCTGGGCCCTCTTGCTTTTCGAGACGGATTTGACGGAGTGCAATTGTTGCACATATCGTGTGGGAGCGTTATAAACAATTGTATCGTTCTTACAGTGGCCAATAAGTTGCGAGAATCCTTGTGATTAGATTAATAATAGTTCCTCTTCACATCTGAGAGCATTTTATGGATGGATAGTGGTAGCGGTTGTGGTGGAAGTCCCTTTTGTGGTGACTCCCTTCAAGCAGGAGCGTGCACCCTTCAGATGACCATTTTGCGTGAGTATTTCACAGTGGGGGACATTAGTGGAGTGAGATGGGGGATGCAATTTCTCTGATGGATAATGACAAAAAAATGATTTGTATTATCTTGTATTATGTTAAGCACCTACAGGCAGTAGCCATAGATGGTATGGACCATCAATTGGATATTCTGACGATTATTCAGGCATTTGAATCTACAGAGCTCTACTCGTCTTCTTGTGATAACAATTTTGTCTTGAATTTAAATACTAGTCTTGAGCATTATATTTCATGAAGCTGTATCTGAAAAATAAAAATTTAATGAGCGTCTGTGCAAAAGTGTAGAATTGTGAACAACAATTTCGTGATCTCAGGACCAACAGTGACACCTGTAGCTCAAACTTGTCTCATGATGGGAAGCCCTTTGTATTATTATATGAGAATTACAGAAGCTTACTGAAGTTTCTACAACACAAATGTATGAGTACCTCAGTTCTGAAGGACGTATTCATTGATATAAGAGAATGACAAAATATTGCCCAACCTACAATAGTACAATCGTAAACAACCAAACTTTCTCTTTACATGAGTATTGGAGGTTATCATTCCCATTTTAAGCAGCTTGTGCTGCTTCAATCTCGTGGAATCCATCTATCATGACAAAACAGGTCTCTCTTGCTTGATAATCTTGTAATGAAAGCAATTTGTGTCTCAAAGCCTTGAATAAAAGAGTTCATGACATTGAAACAAGTCATGAACAGAAACGCAAGGACAAGGAATTGAGATAAAAACGCAGAAACTGCTACAATTAAAAGGCTTTCTCTACATGTGGTGATATCTGCTGCACTTCTCTTTAACCTACAAATCTGCAGCAGCAACTCACATGGGTATCCTGATAACACAAGCCCTCAGCACCACCCTCATATACATCGATTGACATCGTAGTGCCAACTTAGCTAACCCCTCAACCTACATAAAACAGCACCGCCACTTAACCCCTCACTAAAATCCAATTTCCAGTTGGATGCAAACAGGGAACAAAAAGCCGTTCTCGAACAATTGGAAGTAGGAGGTCTTGAACCGCCAATGTTCGTACACTTGTTCACATCAACCTTGTCGGCTGAGGGAAATACGTAAATATTAAGCCTTCCTCAGAGCTGATTTAGAATGTACTCATAGAGGGCATGCCGTACCCTCCCGGCATTCCCCCGTAAGGCATACCCGCGCCCATAGCAGGCATGCCGCCCATGCCAGGCATACCGCCCATACCGGCAACAGGTGGGGCAGGTAGAGCCAAAGGCAAAAGCTGGGCATACATGTTCTGCAGAGATGGTTTATGAAAACATCAGCAAAAGCTAACAAAAAAATGAACGGACTATGTAAGACACATGCATCTCATGCCAGACAAAAATAAGTAAACGATAGTAGAGAAAATCAAATAGTTAGGGGTTATACCTGTTGAGCTACAACGTCCTTATCCTCGGATTCCTTGGACCTCTTTTCTTCAGTTGCTTCAATTTTATCCTTGACAAGGTCATCAACCTTTGTTGTGTACTCACGCATGAACTGCAAGAGATAATATTAATGAGCAACTGGTTTTCAAAGTGGCAATTATTACAAAATAAAGTTCATTAACGAAGGATGCCAACGACGACAGTTTTCAACACACAGAAGTGAATGGCAAGCGATATGTGAGGACAAAGATTACAGACCTGTAACATGTAGGGTACAACAAAATCCATCATGCCATGCATCCAGGCCAGCTCCACGGCAACGTCAGCACGGATGAGGTCGTAGCAGGTGTACAAACACGCAGCGAAGCATTCTTTTTTGCCCTGTGGAAAAAGCAGAAATCCCAGTGCATAAATCAGTAAAAGAAAAGAAACGACAAACAAAAGGTAAAAAAAGCACCGAATGCTTAAGATCGGGATGTGGAAGTACAAACAGATAGACTGGGCTTTCGACAAATAAAGATACAAGATAAGATGATCAGTTACCTTGTCCACAAAGAAAGTAAGCAACTCCTCAGCGAGGTCACGATCGCCTGACTGTGAGCAAGTCTCCATGGCATCCTTGTACAAGTTATCCTTCTTGGAAAGAGCCACAGATTGTTTCCATCTCCCAGCCCTCTTGTAGATGTAAGCTGCCACTCGTCGCATTTCCAGAAGCTCGTGCTTCTCAATCTGATAAGAACGAAAAAATAAATTAAATAAATTTGAATTCAGCTCGTATCAAATATCAAAAGCGCAACTGCTAAATCAATGACAGCAAAATTACTGCCAGAACTACAAGTCAATGAGCATGGTAAGTAACATGATCATGCAAGTTTGGAGATAGGATGGAGATGTTACCCGTTGTGCCATTGAAATCTGGTCAAAGTTATCATACATATCAATGGACTCCCTGAGCCGGTCATAATCTTCATCCTCGATGTATAGCCCGTTCAGAGCCTCATTAACTGCAGCATTGTTAGCGCTCTGTACAGCCACCATGTATGGCTTCACAAGTGGTAATTGTCCAGCCTGCAGATGTCATGTAAAAGAACACGTAAGAAACGTCTCTAGTATGTACCCGCAATTGAGTAACTCTATAGAATCTTAATAAAGAGCTCAGCTAATTCAGACAACCTCGGCAATATGAGGGGAAGCATATTCTCAGAATGCGCAACACTCAAGTGACGATTCCCTGTAAGAGTAACTCACCTTCTTCATGATATCCACCACCCTTGTATGATCGACACGAGCAGCAAGAACATTAAGGAAGTCATTGATGAGTTCTGGATGCTCTTGCAGATAGAAATGTGCAGCCTTGTAGTACAGTTCCACATTGGCAACCTTGACAGCCACGTCCTTGAACTGCATATGATCCCAGGCTTCTGGAGAATGGCTCATCATAGTAGCAGCAGCATTATCGAACTCATCATACTGAACATACAAGTATGTAAGTTCCTTCCAATGTTGTTGCTCGTCGCAAACACGGATAAGTCTTGGAATGTTGATGCGAGTGACAAAAAGCTTGAGATGCTCCATAAGCTTCTCCGGGCGATATTTGGCATACAGAGTGCCAAGTTCTGTGAAGATACCCATATGAGCACGCTCCAAACCGAGACCGCTTTCCATGAGTGAGATGAGCTCATCGAAACGACCCCTGTTTTGATAGTATTCACTGACCTCTTCCAAATCATCAACCTTCAAAAAAATTGCACAATGTGTCATGTCCCCTGACCAGCAACTGCACGTCTTTGCACAATTTTTGCACTGAACAGAACCAAATTCTTTCTACTGACCTTTGCGCAATACAACGATTGTTTAAATATGAATTTTGTTTGAATATGATTGTTTAAATCAGCAACTTTGTAGCAAATTAAACTCAAACAAATTGATTGCATACCTGGACAATGACGTTGAGACCACAAATTTGAGCCAGACGGAACTCCTCAGCATCCACGCAAGCAAAACAGACTTCCTTCCATGTCCTTGCGCTGTTGGCCTTCCTAGCTGCATCCACGGCTGCTTGGAATTGATGAAGTTTAACAAGAGTGCTGGCAAGTCTGGCCCAGTTGGAAATGTGCGTGAAAATGATTTTAGCAGCTTCATACAATTCCTCATCAAACAGCCGGTCTCCAACAGTTTGCAAGTTAGCAAGATTGGGAGTAACAATGAACTCCTCAATGTCATCCAATCGGTTAAGCTTGGCATATGCGAAGATCAACTCAGAATCCACCTTCGCCTCCTTCACCTTCTTGCGTACCATGTTCAAGTATCTTACTAGATCCTCGTATGCCCTTACACCAGAGGCCACGTCGATAACTTCATTGTATTGAGATGCATCATTTGCCTTGATGAAAGACTCAATGGCATCGCTGACCAAGCCTTCTCTCAACTGTGCCTTACCCACTTGGCTCCAGACTTCATCTTCTTCCACTCGTGCTGCGAACTCCACAGCACGGTCAATGCTGCGCATATTATCCAGCAGGACATTGACGGCTTGGACATTCAGATCGAACTTCTTGAAGATAGCGAACGCTTCCTCATAAAGTTCGGCACCAACTGCAATTTCTCCTACTGCTGGACCATCGAAATTATCCAATCTGTGGATATAATCCATAACCCTTGATGTGTCCGCCTTGATTGCTGTAAGAATGAGCAGGTTCTGGAGATTCGGGTTGCCACTGAAGGCAGAGTTCTGCAGAACAATTTTCTCTAGAAGCTCAATCAACTCGTGGGGCAAGTCTGCGGTCATGAATGCCTTAACAGTGGCTGACACCTGCTCTGGGTTCTTACTCTCTGGCAGAGCAGTAGACACGACTTGATCAATGAGCTGTCGTCTGCAAGGATTTTCTGGGTCGAGAACCTTCAACCATAAGTCAGGCTCCATTCGCTCGACGACATACCTGATCATACCACACACCAAGAGAGGTAAGATTGCAGCCAACTACAAAGTAAAGAAAGTACAGGCAAGTATAGAACGATCAGGCAAGACTCGGTCATCCGAAGAAGAAAATTTGACCGAGGAATTCGAGGTTCAAAATTAATCAAATTTGACAATATTTGTCCAATTTTTTGAAGTGACAAAGAAACAGGTAAGAGCCTCACCTGGCCTGAAGCTTAAACAGAGAGTTCTTGTTGGTAACGTTGACAAGCTCATCGTCACATAGGCCTCGTCTGTACGCAACAACTGCAAGCGTGGGGTCGCGCTTCTCGCAATACTTACCAACAACTTTAGAGTCATAGTAAGGATTTGTGGTAAGGAAATGCTCAGGATTATTATTGGTATCGATAATGATCTTCCCAAGAGCGTTGTGCACATGCACATCTTGACTTCCTTCACTCACCAAATGCTCTAAGAATTGTGTCAATAGTCGGAGGCGGTTTCTGTCAAAAGCCGCAACCCATTAGTGATGAACTCGTCAACATGTTTCAATATTAATAATGGTCTTGGCGAACAAAATACAGTGTGGTTTGTAACATGTTTAAATGCAGAAGCAAAGTAGAACCAGTCAGATGGCAGGTTGGAAACCAAAATGCACATTCACAATACCTCTTCTCACACTCGTCGACTAGAGGCTCCACTGGAAGCAATGAGCGGACAGACAAGATTAAGCCCTTGATAAAGTCCTCAGGGCAATCATCATCCAGCAATTGCCCGACCACCAAAGGTGCGTTTTGAGGATTGACCTACATAATACGCAGACGTTAGATGGATATCTAGGATCTAGAACTGAGTAGATTTGAATTCAGGGTGCAGTCAGCATTTCATGTAAGATAGATGTACAAACAACTGATCAAAAAGCACGACTTACCTTTTGCACATATCCCTCAATATATCGAAGCATGTTGTTGACATAGAGATAATGAGTAAGATCAGGAACATAGCCATGTCGATCACAAACATTAATCAGAGGTCTTGCATCTGGCAACTTTGCCTCCATCAAGAAATTTTTAGTTCTCTCCGGAGGATAGAAGTTCGACTCTCTTGTGACACGTTCCACTTCTTTGATTTGGCCAGTCTTGGCTGCGGCTTCAATGTACTTATAGTGGATCTCAGGGTCCTCACTGAACACAACAGTAACAGTTTAGAAGGATTGTACTTATACAAGATGCCAGACAAACATGGAAAACTGGCATCCCGAAGCTTTGGGCATCTCAAGATCACATATCTGAACCAGATCCTTGCCTTCCACATCCTTAGAATTAACAGCAACAGTTGAACACTCACCTCGTACTCAGGAATGCACCAAGGAAAAAGTAAAGTCCTTCGTATGACTTGAAGCTCTCAAACAACTTAACACATTGATCGACACCGAGCTGTTCCCCGTACTCCTTCGCGACCTGTGTATCGATGCACTTGTTAGTTGATTGTAAAATATGCAAAATTAAAGTAATCAAACCCTAGCATCCTAAAATCAATACAGTTTTACTTGGCCCTTAGAGAAGTCTAGGCACCACAGCACTAAAAATCATTAATTTTGGAAACTGCTGATCAACTGCTATTCGCAACACACACCTGAACAATAATTTGTAGATTGCCTCGCATGTTGACTTGGAGCAGCTCCTTCATGCAGTCTAAAGCCCACTCCTTTGACAACGTTCCAAAGAATTCGACAAGACTCTAGAGAAACACAAAGACGAGCAGGCGCGTTATAATTCAATCCTTTGAGGCTGCATAGAAAACTTCAACTTTGACTTCCAACACACCACAGAATAAAACCACAATACATTGCGACAAATGAGAAGAAGCCATAAGAATAAGCCAAGTAAGATACCTGAGGCTCAATAGCATGAGTGTTGACCACAACACGCTTAATATCATTCAACTCTGTGTAGTGCTGAAGAGCGCGCATGTAAAGACCCGCTTTCTCACACAGCTGAGCAATGCGAGGACGATCATAATGGCTGAACATGCCGTTGGCAAGAATTGCATCAGCCACATTAGGAAATGTGACCAGATTGATCTCCAGCACCTGAAGAGGTAAAACAAAAAATGTCGATATCAGGAGAAAATTTATTTTAGTCTACAAGAAAATCTGTCCTGAGTAAGAAATTGATAATCTGCAATCAGTTAGGGCCTAAAGGAGAATTATATGCAAAAAGGGCACAAACTTCAAGTACGAGCATTGAAGGTAAGCGGAATGAACAGACATAAAAATGAGTAAGACTTGTCAAAACAAGTTAAAGACGGTGATGGAAGTCAATGCCATGTACACATAATAATACGAAAGTATGGGATGCAGAAGGCTAAACAAACCTTAGTTTGAAGCAACGCATGCTCCGGCAGATTAGGCTTAAGAACATCCAAAAGAAACGCTGTTGCCTCTCTGATCATGTTGCGCTGCATGACAAGAACATATCAGACGATAAGACACATCACAAGACAAAATAGCCTCTAGAGCTCCAGGAAAGGAGAATTCAAAGTCGAACATGAACCAGCATTAATACACACCTGAAGGAACAAATCTGTAATGACATTGTAGTCTACTGGACACCCTCCTTCCAGCTGAGACATCATCAGAGCAAAGTTCACAGCAGCCTGCATCCACAAAAAAATTAGATAACATTAGAATTAAGAGAAACATGTGAATTACATGCTACAAGAAATGTAACCCTTTTATATGCTTTTCACAAGAAAAATATGCACCACTCAAATGTACCTGAGGATCTGATCGCAAGATTGTCTGCAGCAGGAACAGATAATCTGGAGTATATCCGACCTGCAGTATGGGCAACATTGTATCAAGAATCTTGCAGGCAATTTGTCTGCTCATATGTACAATGCATCGACAATTCGGCCCCAACACAAAAGGATAAGTGAAACTAGTGTACTTCAACATGCCAGATAACAAGTCAGTAAAAGCATCACGACAGTTCAAAGAGCTTGTATAAAACTAACCTGCTTGGAGTATATCAGAATCTTGTCAAACTCACCCCGCTCAGCAAAAGCTGCAACCACCTTGGGAGTAGCTCTGGCCTTAATGTAGATTTTCAGAGCCATGTCGTTGTCCACGGTCTGCAAAGACAAGAACATAATTAGCCAAGCCAGGTGCCTCAGACGATGACCCCAAACAAAAATAAAGCAGAAGATAGCCTTATTATTACAGGCTGAAACGAGCTTGTGACCAATAACCAGTTGCATCATGAGACTGCACCACTTCCGACACAAGAGTCGTGCAAGTCACAAATAAGAGGCAATAAACTCAGGACATGACATCCTCTCGTAAAGAACTCTTAGTAACTGATAGTACACCGTAGACCCTTCAATAGTAATAATAAGCTACCTTTACAAGATCTCCCAGTTCTTCACTGCACTCGAGCTTGTCCTCCGCTAACCAATTTTCAAGCAAATTCTTCTTGTTTTGGTTTACAACCAAGCGAGAAAGCTCCAAAGACTCGAACAAATTCAATTTCCCTTTTGTCAGCAATGTCCCAAAGTACTGCAGAAGGGGCGAAGTCTGTCCTGGCTGCACTGGAACACTCTGCAGTAGGAAAACAGAAGTTATTATTTTACAGGTCATCAAGAACAAGAGCAGATCATAAGATGAGTTCCTAACACTAAGAAAAACACACACAAGCTAAACCGAAAAACATCTACTCCTTGTGAAAATCAAACAATTTTTTTAGTATAAGTGGGTGACGAACCTGGAATTTAGCCACAGTATCTGGAGTTCGAAGAATTCCCTGTGGTGATTCAGCTGCAAGGTCAGCTGCTTCCTTGTATTTCATCTGGGAGAACAACTCGTGGAAACGTTGAACAACCTGTATCCAAAAACGAACCCCATCCTCGTCAATGTAAGATGTAACATGTAATAACAGCCAAGGAGACGTTACACAGCCCACATCAAACAAGAACCGATGTCACAAATGAGGTCAGGGATACTAGATCTAGCAATAAATAAAGTTCGCCTGACAAAAGCAGATCTAAACAAACAGCTCAATGGATATCCAAACTGCAATAACAACTCTCACAGGCCACAATAAATAACATACCAGGCCCTCTGCTCCAGGCAAATTTCCTCGCCTCGCAAGGTTCACCGCAAGCTCCAAATTATTTAGCTGCCCATTTCAGTGAATATGATCAGGTCAGAGAATGTCACGATATAAACGAAAACAATTGCTTCATCACCAAACCTGAACAGAAAGTCAACCTACTAGGTTTACTTGAACAAAAATGGCATTAATCACTAATTTCTGAACCAAAGTATTCACCTGATTGCTGACGAATGGAACAATGGTTGCCTCATTAACGGTAGCCAGAAGAACTTGTCCACGACGATTGACCGCATAAAACCCACCAACTGTTGGTGCATCAGCTGTCAAAAAAATTGGATCTGGGCTGATACGATTCCTGTAGACGGCTGTAGCGGTTTCGAGATCGTAGACAAAAAGAAGACCCAGCTTTGTGATGACGTAAATAAGATTGTATTTCGATGAAATCTGCAAAACCCAAGGAATACAGCGGGTTAGCCTAGTTGAAAACATACTTTCATAAATTTGAGGAATGGAGATATTCAAAAATAAGTTAGACTATCTGAGCACAGAGCTAAAATACATACAGATCCAGATGAACTAGAAACTGTGAAAGTATGATACAAAGAAATTACAACAAGGAGATGCAGCGTAAGTACACATGTACACGTCTAGCACAACGACTTCCATACAAGTTATATTCATTCCCATGACACTAGAAAAAAGAACCCACCTGCATTGCAACTGGAAAATCATCCGCAAAATCTGGAGGAAAAAACAAATCTGCCGCCTTCTTTGCAAAGCCAGGTCTCCCTGAAACCAGGCGTAAAAAAAGAGTCAGCGATAAAGATTTCATACAATACCCCTCCAAGCTGTTATAAAATGAGCACCAGCCCTTTTGCATCTAATATACCAGGAAGACAGGTCGCAGTAGTCGAATCCCACTTCACTCCAGTGCCTCATGAGAACCTTATTTGAAGGTCCCGAAACATGGAAGATAGGAACTAAGATGTACAGGGAACTAAAAATTGAGTTGTGGGAAATTATGAAATGATCCGGGTGGAGGAGTAAGTTGATGATAATGCACTGAGCTAATAGAAGCGGATCATTTCCAGGTCTAACCAACCTGGTTGAGCACCAAGCTCAATGATATGCAGCTTGGATGTAAGCTGTCCAGCAGTAATGGTTTTTGTTGAAAAGGCAATCAGGAGACTTGGTGAGTCGTTTCCTGGCACCTGATTTCATCAAATGGTTTTTTAGTATTATATGAGTAAAGAAAAGAAGACACAGACCTGGCTGAGCCCCTAGCTCAATGACATGCATTTTTGACACCAGCTGACCGCCAACCAAAGTCTTTGTTGCGAATGAAATAAGAATAGAGGGTTTTTCACTGCCTGGAACCTGGATCACTCAAGAAAGCACCTCAAAATATCACAACTGCATCTCCAGCAGCAAGTAAAACAGGAAATTGGCACATAACGGACTCATATCAACTTAAGAGATTAACTCCCCAGAATTAACATTTTACCTTGAAAGATGCAAATGATGCCGCATGCGCTTCTAATGCTTGACTTCTCTGCTGATCCACCGAAAACAGCTGCATGTTTCCTTTCACAAGCTGCGGACGCTGTAAATCACACCACATAGTTTCAAAGAAATGTGAGAATCGTTTCAAAACATATTCTATGCTCTGTAAATGATGTAAGCGATGGGTACGACACAAGTAAAGTTGCCAAAGTCTACACTAAATACTTTCATTAGATTGGATGTTTGGTCACAGCTAGTGTGGACTGTCGAGTTCTTCACTATCGGATCTTAAGCACGTGTAGCTTCGATATCTTGTTTCAATTCCAACTAGTGCGATCTTTCAGAATCAGTATCGTCCACACTCGTGAAAATTCTCAGTGAAGTGATTAGGTGAACCTTGCCGACTAACATCTCTGACGCATGTGATACAGATCGTTGTATAAACTGCCACATGGATATTGAAGAGTACGAGAGCTATGAAACACAAATCACTGGTCAAAATCACGTCCAAAAGGTCTAATATACCTCTGGTGCACCAGGCGCAATTCCAATCAAAACGAGCCACTTTTCAGAGGGATCACATCGATAATTAATGATCTGGTTGCCAGTCAAATTTGCAGTTCTGTCGAACATCTTCACTGGTTCCGTTTCACCTGTATCAATGACAACCAAGAATTCAAGAAATACATTTAAGCTTAGTATAGTATTTTATTATCCAAAAATTTTGCGACTCGCGCTTTCATTTGCAACGGCTATTTGGCAGTTATTGAAATATTACATCGACAGCTTCAGGCAGGAGAAAAGGAGCTTGTGATAAGTAATAGTGTACCTTCTATAGACCAGTGATATACTGATGTCTGTGTGACTAGCCCAAGTAACTTTGGAGTGATCCACTTCCAAAATACCACCTGTAAGACGCAGTCAAAGAGTATAATTTAAAAGATTGCACAGAAGGGTAAAAAACCTGATCACACAAGGTAACCGATTTACGAGACAAATGCTATGGACAAACTATTAAGCAAATCAACTGCCGTAAATGTCTAGCATACCTGTTCCGGCATCTGATAAGATTTCATTTTCGCTTTTAACTCGATGTTAAAAATTTGCAAATGATCTTGTGTTGTCCCCGGGATTAGTGCTGAACAGTAAAAAGAACAACAATCACAACATCGTCAGCTCTTACTGCAGAGTACAATCAACCAATATGACTAGAATAAAAAAGAAAGTGTAGGGCGAAGAAACCACACGTTCAAGTATGATCGACAACAGTCACTACAGCCTGGGCTTCGAAACGGAGAAGAAAAAAAATCTCGCAACTTCAGACGCAGAGCTAAACGATTCCAATTACACGAAACTTGTACAACAGTATCAGCAGCTAAAATTTAAGGCTACGCTGCCAACCATTCTTCATGTTCGTGATGATCTACACACCGTCAGGCTTCTAGAACTAAATGATCAAAAGCGTACTTAGTTACACTGGATTGATCTCAAAATTTTGGCAAATGGTTCAGCTCTAGATGTTCTAAAGATCCCCCATCTTTCAGAGCTCTTCTTCGTAACATGGTATAGGTAGTAGCATTGAATTAATATCTATCATACAAGCTATCCTTCGCATCCTGCAATCCACAAAGTATTGACGAAATCAAGCGTAAATATCTACAGGTGCCCTTCCTGTCCAGTCATCCAAGATCCTCACTAGAATTCTTCAGGAAACTCGAAAGCTGATCGCATGACATCCCAAAAAGAGCCAAAGAATACATCTACGAGAATGCAGACCGTTTTTCCAAGAGCTGCCAGTGTCCAACTATCCCAAATATTGAACCCACTTGTAGATTGAACAAGACCGCTATTGCCATTTTGGCAGAAGATGCTGCAGTCCCTCAAACGATCGTGATGAGAACTTAGGAACTCCAATTGGCCTCTCACTTGCGGTACTACTAGATTCATCAAGACCTAAGAAGCTGAATCACTAGAAGAGTAACAATTTGACAGGGACTCTTGAAAGCCTCCAACCGCTTCTTGAGCAAGTACCAGTGAAGCAACCAGCCTGGGATTCAGTATACTCGGTTCCGATCGCGGCGAGTCCCCAGCTAACAAATCCCTAAGGGGACGAGAACAAACCTTTTAGGGCAAGAACTCGGCTGGTGGGATTCATGAGCGCGGAGTCCGCAGTAATGGGCCGGCGGAGAGGCTGGTTGGGCATCGACATGTCGATGATCACCACGCTGTTCTGGGGCGAAGTCTCCCGAACGCAAATGAACTTGTCCGACTCCATCGTCACATGCGTGAACGTCACGAATTGTTGGTTTATCCCCAAGCTCGTCAGCTGCATTGCCACCACCAAAATCCCTCAAAACCCATCCCCTCCTGATCTCCCCCACCAAACAATTCAGCATCACCACAACACCACCCCAAACCACCCCCTCCCCAGCTCCCAAATTCCCCCACCTCCACCTCCCCACCAAACCCCAATCCCTCCCTCCTCCCCATTCCCCCACAACCGATCCACAAATCTCACCCTCCACTCCTCAAATCCACGAAAACCCCACAAAAACCCACAAAAAATCGAAACCACATGTCCTCTCGCTATAACGATAGAAGCACAGTCGCACGACCCCGGAGATGGAAATGTGCAACAATTCAGAGGAGGGAAGTTCCTACCGTAAGCGCCTCCTTCATGGCGATGGGGGCGTTGGCGGCCGCCATGGCGGACGATGCGCGCGCTCCACGGGCCGCTGCCCCTCTCAATGATGCCGCAGATCGAGAGGAAGATCGGGGAAGCTCCGAAGCAGCGAGCACGCTCTCTCTCTCTCTCTCTCACTCTCTGTCTGTCTTCTCTACCTACAAGGTTAGCAAGCATGCAAGGCTCCCATCACTCGGTTCGAGTCCTCATCAACCACGACGACGACGACGCCGGATACGTTCATACGCACAATCTACGTAACTCACTCATCTGCGTACTCTACGTGAAATTTTTATGATGCGTAGATACGGGGCATGAGTGGAGTTAACACAGACTGGGAGGCTCTGTTTGCGGTGAAGTGCGGAGCGGGGGACGCGTGGGTGAGTTAGCGATGCACCCGAACTCTTGGCATGATTGACTAGTTCAAGGGAATTGGGTTTCCGCTTAATTGGGGGCTAATCAGTTTGGTGATGCTTCTGGAATGACTTGTTCAGTGGTGCCACTCTGGCTTGACTGGTGGCTCGGTGGCTGGGTCGTCGTCGTAGAAGTTGTCTGCACGCTTGGTATTTACCGTATGCGAGAATATGGGAGCCGTGGAGTTGCCGGGTCAATTGTGTGACTGGAGAACATTCGCGTCGAGGATTCTGGCAGTGACTGTGATGTCGTGACTTGGGTTTTCGTGAGACTTGGCATGGACTCATCATCGAGGGGATCGAGATCAATTCTCGTGTGCGGTTTGGTAGGGTTTCATGTTTGGTTGAGGTTGATAAGATTGTTTGTGTGAGGAGGGTTACGGTGTTTGAGGAGTGGTTCAGGGGGCTAGGAATGGGTTCCTCTTGAAAGCAGGGGTTTCAGGTTTTGAGATCTGGTTGTGTGAGTGTGTAGCATTTTGTGGATGCAACTGGGAGAGACAAAGATGAGAGGGTTAAGGTTGGGCAGAAGGATTATTGGGCTCTTGAGAGTATGGTATTGGAGGTGGTTGCGGAGCTGGGAGAAACTGAACCGCAGCAAGATAGCTAGCGAGGTTGTAGAGAATGGCTGGTTCTAGAGCGTGAAATTAGGGAAGGAAGGCATGTTTGCCTGGTTTCACATTTAGTCGTGGTGGTGTCAATGTGTTGAAGCTCTTGAAACAAGAGGATTTTTTGAGTTTTTACAATGATGTCGGTCCTCGGACATGCCAACGATGATGAGGTGCACTCCCAACTGGAAGATCAAAGTACTTGTCAACGTTCATAACAGAGAAGTTGGGTGTTGTGTTCTACTGCGCCGAGCACTCATAGAAGGATCTCGGATCCCAGCTTCCAACACATGGGAAAGGCTTTGAATAGTTCCAGGGTGCAGCACTGCAGCGCATCCCAAATGCCTGATCTTGTTGTAACTCGTGACAAATTTAAACCGGACAAGAAACCTGGCAGAGGAGCAGGAGTGCTGCTTGAACTATCTTCGAAAAGGCTCAAATCAACAACTAGTTGGCAAGTGTGGCATACTCATCTAAAAAAAACATCTGAAATCCCATCCAAATTTCCAAACACAGATAAAAGCAAACTGTTACTCACATGAAACATATCCCTTTAAATAGCACCAAAATAATCCCCTGAAGAACATTACCAGAGTAGAAGTGGAATCAAGCTTTACTTGTCAAACTGTAAGGAATTAGCATTCTGGTTACCGGAGTAACCTTGTCTTCACTAACCAACCTAGGTTGATGTTCGAACTTCTAGGAGCCGGAGAAACGACAACAACCGCGCGATTACCAAGTGGAAACATCACCACTCAAATGATCAAATTTGAATGGCTTCCTGTAATCTGTGCAAAACATCTAGAGAGTTGTGAATTATAATTCTAGTGAGTTACAACTACGCTGTGGATATCATCTTCACCGACTTTCAGATACCATGCTCCAACCGGCCCTCGACAGACTTCAGAACAGCTCCTCTTGCCGCGAATATGATGGAACACAGCTCAGATATCCATTTAAGTGCCACACATAGGGACAGGTAGAGAGACACCCTACAAGCATGCTAGTCAACAAAGCTTCACACAGCAAGTGAAGCCCCCTGCATGTGTCGCAAAAAAATAATGGACACATCCAGGATTATTTTTTTTCTATATTCTAGAAATTTACCTTTCAGGGTTGGCATCCAGCCCTGCTCTGAGCATATTATGCCAGCGATATTGTCTAAGTGATTATGGTAAAGCTCTTGTGAATCGAGCATCCACTTCTTCATCAAAGACATCATCTAACAGGGTAGTATAACGCCAAGACCTTCCAGGCCTCAGCTCCGCTCACAGGATCTCTCTCTATCTATCTCTATGTATGGCACCTACATAGTTATCCGAGCCATGTTCCACGATGCGCCCTCCTCTCCGCAACAGGATGGATGGTCCATCTACAGTAAGTCTGGCCGGCTGAATAATCACCATATTCAACCTATGAACCAAATCAACACACAATTATTCAACATCCCACAATTAAGAAGACAAAAACACCACCAACTGATCAGATCAAACCCCACCTCCCCTAGATTCCGAACAAAAACAAAATGCTTGATTCCAGAACCTCAAACGAGAATGTCAACGCAACACACCTCATAACCCAGAATCCAGAACAGCAACAAATTAGCCGGCCAAATCCCACACTGCACATGAAACGCCATCAGACTCTACATCAACCAAGACCTGATACCATTAAGCTCAGAGAACAGATCAGATCACTCTTGCATTTACTGCGGAGTAATCTAGCTGCTGTCCAGAGCAAGTTTTGGGCAACATAGCAAGTATCAACCAATATAGAAATCGATTACCATGATCATACCATGCTTTCTGAATCCATTGCTAAAGAGATAAGGAGACAGAGCCTGATGAGCTCTAGAAAATTAATGTAAGATTAAATCTTCGACAACAACATCGTCAGATGGTCCCAACTTACCAAATCCTTCACATCGCTGGTGTCTGTAAACTGCTAGTATTCGGAACCAGTACAGACAAATTGAGCACGAAGACAAACTGAGGCAGACGATGTCTGTACAACTGGTTGCAGCGGGTGAAGCTTTGTAGTCGGAGAGACGGTGCAGACAAACAGACAGTTGTACACCTTAAACCGTTACAGAACTCAAAACCGACAAGACAATATCTATACAAAATGTAGATATTAGGAGGATGACTGCCTCTGTGTAGATGGCGATGGCTTTAGGTGTCGTGACGGTTTTGGGCATGTGTTCCCTTGAGTAGCAAGACCGACCTTCTGGTAATTGGTCGACGCGTGTGGGGACGGTGAAAGGGGAGCTAAGCTTAGTTTAGTCTGTCTGTAGTGGTTTGTTTGCCGACTGGTTTCGTGGGAGTGGGGCGGCGGGTATTGAGGGGTCCGAAGCTTGGAACTCAACATGACCGGGTCCTCAGGGTATTTAGGATCCGGGTATGGTGCTGGAGCAAGGCGGGTTTGAACGAGGGCTTGTCGCCATACCTTTTATTTTTTATTATGAAGTTAAAATTCAATCTATATTCATATATTACATTTTACAATATGGCCATATCATGTACTTCCATTCATGTTGATATTTTCCTCGTATGCATATACATTTTGTAACCTTTGTTTAACGTTTTAATTAGTTCCAAGATTCTTCTCCTCATATTAGTGCGAGTTAATTTGTGTGGTACTGAGAATAAAGTCTACTTTAGGTTTGATTTTATTGATAAAGACGAAATAAATGAAATGAATTCTTAATATCAGATTAAATATTTAATTGCAAATACACACATTTAAATTTTTATTGAAACGCAATTGTAAATCAAGTTTTCTGTAAATTCATCCAATTTTTTTCTCAATGTTTCACTTTAAATCTCACTTTCTTCTATTACCGTATACATTTGTATCTTTAACTAATAAATACATTTCAATGTCATCACATTTCATCCATTTGATTTGAGTACATATTTCAATGCAAAACATTACATATAACTTACTTGGTTTTTAATATAAATATGATGAATTTACAGATGTATGTGATATTTTTTTGTTGACAAGAAACTCGTAGAGGATTTCAACCGGGAAAAAATATTGAAGAAAAACTAGTAGTAGTGGTTGTAGTGACCGTCATCGTCATGTCTATTGATATTATGAAAAGAAAGAAGTGATTGAAGTTGGAGTTGGAAACTTAAAAGGTTGTTTAAAAGGTTACATAGATTATATAAATGGTTATACAAAAAGGTTATTGCAAAATTTATTTCAAACAATATTTAATAATCAATTAACATATTTTAAAAACAAAAGCAAAACTCGACTTCATTCATTTCTTGTCTAAATTTTATTTTATTTCATTTTTATATGAACACCTTTCATTTCTTACTTGTTACTTTTAATTTTTTTGGATTTTTTTTTCACAAAGTGGTCTGCAAGCAATTTTCAAATTTACACACAACAACCATCATTTAAAAAACAAGTAACTTTTTTTAACTTTACTTTAATTTCATCGACGAGGTACTTCGAGAGGGTTTAAACCTAAGAAAATTATGAAGCGAATGGGAAGGCCTAGGCGTCGACGTCGGCCTGGCGTAATCGCATGTCAATCTATCATCGCTTGCAACATGTCAAGCTCTAGGAACATAGGCTTTGCAAACGGCTTTGAGGGTTCTGATAAGCACGACCTGAAGTATGTTAAAGGAAAATGTTTGAGGTGCGGGTTTCACCTGATACCTTTGTGCAACATGGAGTTTGATGCAGCAATTTAGATTGCGAGGTACTTTTCTGCCTATACTAACCTATAAATCTAATTTCGTTTCTAAATCTGCATTTTGATCTTTCATTTATTTTATTTTATACATTATTATATATTTTTAAAATATTTTTAATATAATAATTTTTTAAAAGAAAAATTTTGAAACAATATAATCATACTTTTATTTAATACATAATTCTAAAATTAGTCATAAAATATCCATATAAAAAGCATATACTAGTTTGTCTTTGAAATGAACTTAAAAAATTAAAAAATAGAGAAAAATTTAAAACATCAAAGGAGCAAAAGACAATATTTAAAGAGATTGGCAATGCAATAAAAAGCCAATATGACAAAGTTGATATTCTTCAACATTGCAATAGCTTTAGTCACATAGTGAGAAAGATTATAAATTTAGTTTGAATTGAAGACTCTGAGAATTTAGCACCAATGATTGGACCTATTAAGATAGTCAATTCAAAGATGGATGAAGCTAATAACTTATAGATGAATAAAGTAAAAAATGTATTCGATGGCTTCATCCAAATTATGAATGCATATTTGAAAACCAATAAAAAAAGTTCATTAGGCTTTACAAAAAATAGAATTGCAAAATTTAGCTAAAAAATAAGTATTCATGGTTATGACTTGGAGAGCAAAGAAAAATAGGTGGCATATTTTGTCAACATTTTGAAGTTTGAACATTCTTGGACATAGTTTGAAGAATTATAGTTTTTATATTATATAGATAATAATAAGTTGGACAAAGAAGGAAAAGCTTTCAATATTATTAGAGGCTTTAACTGGAGTTGCTAGTTTTATGAGTTTTTAATGGTTTTATTGTTATTGAATGTTAGCTATATTACCAACATGTTGACGTTAGTGGGTAATAAAAACATGCATGATCATGGGCCTTAGAAAATTGTCTATTTCCATGGAGAGTGACAAATTGTAATGCGAAGCAAATAGGATACAATCCATTGTAGAAGGATTCTTAAAAAGTGCATTGTATATCACATAAGGTCTTTAAGGTTTAAAAAATACTCACTTTCTTGAATTTGTCTTCATTGAAATTCAAGTGTTTGGTTAAAGAGTGTGAAAAGTTAGTGTGTGGTTTAGGATCATCACATCAAATTTGTTTGTTTTAAAAACAGTTGTAAAATATTGTAGGAAGAAAATTTCAGATTAGGATTTTTTTTTTAATTTTTTTTTTAAATGCTCTTGAAATTGTAAATGTTTATGCTACATTATAGCTATAGTAAATATTCCACTAGTTGTTTTTTTATTCATTGAAACAAATTAAAACAATGAATTATTTCTTTTGATTATTGGCACTAATATGATGGAGAATCGAAGAGAATGGACCAAGGCCGATAATATGGAGGTACAGAGATGAAGACTAAGCCACAATGTCATACTTTGAATTTCACTTTTTAATATTTTCAACCTTGCGATGCATCCTCAACTTTGGATTACCATTTAAATCTAGAAGAGGTTGGTCATGTTATAACGTTGCCCGTAGTATAAAGAATCCTTGAGTGTTTTGATTCTGAGTTATGTTGAAATCGAATGAGACTAGCAAAATCAATTAGATAAATAATTGAACAAGCCAAGCATCGGCTTCTTATACAATGAGATTTAAGCTACCCTTTGCTCTGGGTATTAATTGGCAACCCCAATTGTTAACAGTACTACTAAGTTTAACTTGAGGCTTTCACTGTAAGAGATACGCTGCAAGAACTATATCCAGTCAAGGGAAGATATGGCGGCCCTTCCAACTACTCATGATGCTCTTATTGGATCTGGTTCAGCAATAAGTTATGTACGTAAAAGACTTGTAGTCAAAAGGTTTACAACTTATCATGTAGTATGTGTTGTGTAACTAACGTGTTTTAATAGTTTCAAGAAGATAACGTGAGAATATGAAAAACTTAAACTGACACAATCATCATCTTTGTTGAAATATTGAATTGCTTTAAGAGCAATAATGTTTCAAATGGTGTATTTTAACTACATAGCACTCTTTCATTGCATCAACTTTTAACAATTTGTAATCTTAGCAAAAAATGTGTGCATATACATACTATGGCCAAAGCAAGATGTCCTCAAATTAATGAAAACGTGTGTAAACTACTATAGAAATTCAAACTTACTTTGGTGGAGAAGGTTTCAAATTTTGTTTTTATCATGCATGAATTATTTATATTAACTTTGTTAGAGGTATTAACAATGCGTCAACTATGGTTAAACAAAAAAATTAAAAAAATGAAAAATCCTAATTAATCTGAAATGTACATAGAGTATGAGATAACAACTACCTAGCAAAGAGGCGTGCAAAATATTGTAGAATTCATTCATAGTTTTTAAAAAAATTTAAAAAATTGTGTCATTTTTTACTCAGAGATCCTAGTGACTGACCATGATTGAGAGACTTTAAGCTTAAGTTTTGAAAGATCTAAAACAAGATTAGATGAATTCTATCAATAAGATTAGTTATTTTTAATTTTTTTGGAACTTAGAGCTTGTAGATCTTTAGAATGCATTTAATTAGTTTTCTTCCTAGGTTGAACTAAAATTGTATATGCAATAACGCTAAAATAATCCTATAATGATCATTACTAATAATCACTCTTCAAGGTTTGAAAAACTCTTGATTCATTTAGTCTTGGATGAACTATAGAAAATTTGGTTGTAGAGTATAAGAGAGATACGTTGTGGTATTTGAATCATCACATGAAATTTGCTTATAGTGAATTATTTTGAAGGAATAATATAGAGTAATATGTTGAATTATCTAAAAGATCATATACAAATTATTGATATATGATGAGTTATTTTTTATATAATTTTTTGGTATTGTGTTTATACAACGTATATATTTCAGAAATGTTTTAAAAAAAAAATTAAAGTAAAAAATACTTATTAAATTCCGTTGATATGTATTGAAGAAAAATCATAGACTTTGTAGTAGTGACCGTCGTAGTCAAATCCTTTGGTATCATTAATCCTATATGATTGTGAAAAGAAAGAAGAGATTGAAGTTAGAGTTAGAAACTATAAATGTCGTTTTAAAGGTTACATAGATTATATAAATGGTTATTCAAAAAGTTATTGCAAAAGTTATTTCAAGCAATATTTAATAATCAATTAACATATTTTAAAAACAAAAGCAAAGCTTGACCTCATTCATTTTTTGTGTAAATTTTATATGAACACCTTTCGTTTTTTATTTATATTCAGATTAAAAGGTTATGATCTTTGTCAACTCTGCATAGCAATGCGTATCCCTAGAATGTACTTATTTAAAATCCTCAAACTAATTCATCTTAATGTTAGAATTAATTATTGTATCACCATGGTAGATTTGTCACGTTGTAAAAGAATACTTACTTTTTTGAAAAAATAAGATTGGCATCTCAAAAATCAAAGTTATCAATTTTTGTTTTTAGTAATTAATCAATAAAAATGACTAAGAAATAACCAAATATTGCAAAACTAATTTATCATGTTTAGGTTATTATGTCTTCATAATTTTTTAATTTTTACATTTCTATTTCTCGAACTATTTTAGGAGGAATAAATGTACATTCATATACTACTTTGCATTACATACATCTCAACACATTACATTAGCAACTTTACAAATATCACACATTCATTGCAAATATTATATACATCTCTACACACTCACTTTTTAATACATAGTCATTCTTCACGGTCCAAGTTTGGTTTACACTTAGTAAAAGGCCCATGGACATTGAAAACTACACTTATTTTGAAGTGTGACCAATGGAAGTGTGATCACGAAGTCCAATCATGGTCACGACTCTTGGTGACTACTACTAATTAGACATAGTTTATACACAATTTTGGAATTGGCCGGAGCATAAGCCGGATTTAAGATCTGTCTAAGCCTAAGTTTGGGCCCAAATTGGAATTTCGGATGAAAGAATAACCTTGTCCCAAATGCATCATTAATGCCCAAACATTTTGGCGCCAAAACAATGCCACATAGGATGCCACATAGGGTAAATTGAAGTCTAGGTCGAACACAAGTATAAAGCCCTTGGGTCCAATTTGAAAAAATTGAGCAATCCTATTGGTTGAAATTTGAAGAGTTTAGGCTGGCCCTCAATTAGGCCCCAAATATACTGTTAAACCATAGCAGATTTGTTTTTAAAAATTCCTCCAAAAAAAGAAGGAAAAAATTTGAAAATTATGAAAACAAGAGAATAAAAAATAGAATAAATTACTTTTTACAATATTCTAATATATCTAAGCCATTTGAGGTTATTTTACTGTCTTTTTGCTAAAAATAAATAAATGTAGAAAACCAAATTTTTATGGGACCTTAAGGAAGCGTCTATGCTCTCAACATTGGGAACGTCGGCGTTCCCAAAGATCCCATAGAGATCCCCAGCAAAAGTGGTTTGGGAGCGCCTAAACTCTCCCGTTACAGTTTCCGCAGACCCAGGTTCGACTCTCCCAGGCCGCAAGCGCTACATATCTTTTGATATCACCTTTGTGCTCAAGACTTATCTTTGATCATGTCGATTACTTAGTTGCAATTTTAAGTGAACAGGGTGTGGAAGTCAAGTGTCAGGATGCAGATTGGTATTGAGTTCTAAGAGGTAGCTTGTCAATGAGCAATGGCATGTGTACATGTTCGAAAGATGAAGGATTGAATTCTGACAAGATTTTCAAAAATGAAAAGAAATGGTTCAACTTTGAGTTTTGAATTTAGTGTTGAGTTAAGATGATATGATGGGAAAGCCTTCTGAGAAGAAAATTAAGTGAAGGAGCAAAAGAATTAAATGTCAAATTTGAGAACAATTCTTTTGGAATATGTGTGCAATGCAAGGAATTCAACAAATTCCGCATAATTTGGACTCTTCTTTGTCGATCTAAAAGCCCATTACAATATTGTGTTTGGATTTATTTCAAAATGATGAAAAAATATCTATTATTTTATCAAATATTAATAAATAAAGTGATGGGATTTAATTTAGAGTGAATATGAATGTTAAAAAACATGTGAGTAAAAGTAAAAACAAATCTAAGAAAATAAAAAATTCATGTATGATCTATAAATTAGCGTTTCTCTGTTTGACGTAGACTTCCACCTCGAAATCCATATGTCATTGTATCATTTCGTGTTGTAGAGCAAGCTCTCTAGCTTAGTCCATAACTTTTACATTATTCTCTAATTAGGTCCTTAATCTTTACATTCATTTCTAATTATGAGAGTTATGAGAATTGCTATTTTTACTTAGAATTGGTATATTCAACTTTAATTAGTAACTGTGTTAGTGCAGGAAGGATTGTGAATTATGTAACATGAATCTATTAAATTTACACGTAACACGATTATCTTTAGGTTTTTTACTGTTAGGAAGCAGTTTAGCAATGTTCCTCCGAAACTTGGACTTGGAGGCATGGACTTGCAGGGAGGGACTTGGAGGTAGGGACTTGAAGGCCTGGACTTGGGCAACAACTTAGAGACATGGACTTAGGTTGCAACTTAGAGACAGGAACTTGGGCTGCAACTTAGAGGCATGAGGCTCTAAACTGTACATGTTGGCTGGTTTTATTTATTACTTATTTTGTGTTTTGAACATTTTCCATCAAAGCATGGCTGCAAGGTCACTAGTTAGGCTATTTGAGATTTGAAATATGTTCTTTTTCCCCCTAAGTTTTGCTATTGTTAATTATTTTAGGTGTGCATTGTCCAGTCTATGTTTTGGGATGTTGCTGTCTAACTTCAACCTTCCTAAGAAACTAGGGAGGTTCAAAGAGATCTATGTTTTTGTTTGAAAAAAACTGTGTAACACTATTGCTTGGATTTGTAATTTCTCAGGTTAAGACTAGGTGGTCTTTAGCAATTGAGTTTAATCAATCCAATTGAATTAAAAAAATCCAATTGAGAATTTCATCCTTTTGATTAATGTTTTTTTTTATAAATTGTAGAGCAAACATGAGCAAAATATTATTAATATGTAAATGAGAAATCATTATTCATCAGTGAACATTTTAACCTTCAATAAATAATAGTCATTTCATTGTGTGATTAGTGATTCAATATCAGTGTGTGATTTATATAATCAAACTATTTAATTTTTAATCAATTGAATAAATTACTTAGAGATGATATTCAAATAAAGAAAAAGATTGAAATTGATTGATATTCTTTGCATCTCCACTAAAGTCTTGGGCAGATGTATCTTCATTAAAAAAAATTCAAAAAAATTAGATGCAAATTTGGCATCATCGGCACCTATCTAAATTATCAAATGTCTTCTACATTATATATAGTACATTCACTTCATTAGTCAATTGGTTTTATTAGAAATGAATTTTATAAAACACAATTCCAAAATGTACATTAATTTTTGGAAGTTCAAATGTTGCAACTTCCAAGGTTAATCTAGAAGTTATTTAGTAACTAGAAATTTACTATCAAGTGCACAAGGCATAGTGGAAGGTTAAGTTACTATTCTTGGTTTTTAAGGTAGATTAGATATCCAAACTAAAACCTGATGAAATACTCTAAATGTGTTTTGATTTTTGAATTTCAACCTTATGAAATTGTTGTAGAATCGATTGTACAATAACCATGAATATTTAAAAAATGCCAAACCAATGTATACAAATATTATAATTTTCATTAAGTGAGAGATTGCAAAATTTAGTTATCAACACTGGAAGTAACAACTTTGGGATGCAATTTCTTGTAGTACTAATGTTTGAATGTTAATTTTTTTTAAATAGGACAATATGTAAGTAAAGAAGATGCCCAACAAATTTAAGACTAAATAGAGAAATATTGTAAAAGATATGCATTGTTCAATGACGAGGGATTGCAACAAAAATTGGGCACATTGAATTTTTTTGTTGCCCACCGGTCTCCCTTGCATTAAGATTTTTCTCCTACGCAATTTGTCATAGAGAAACAAGTGGTAAGTTTTTTATTGGATTTGTTGGTTGGCCAAGAGAAAAGATTGATTTTTTTTTTTACCCACAACTTTTGGCCAAAATTGGACTTTATTTTTCATGCAATCAAGCATGACATCCATTAAAGAAACATGTTAATTACATTTAAAAGAATTAATCAACTATGGTAGTGAGCCCAAATTTCATTACAATTGGTAAACTTAAATTCAGTACACTACTTCAGCTTCAATCGGAAAAAGACAAATTTTATGGTTTAAATATATAAATTCGCTCCAATGACTTCAACTCGATTTCATGACTTATTATCAAAATTATTTAACTGCGATAAAATTGTTAAAATGCATACTACTATAAATCCACAACTAAACAAATTATATTGGTAAGGTATCACAACAAACATTGATGGTGAAATGTGTATTTATATTGCAAAATTGTCACAAAAATTTGGAACCATGAAACCCCGAAAATGCAAAGCCGTAAGTTGTTGGCTTGATGCAATTCCTTTTCTACTTGTATATGCTCATACTCCTATTTTGAACCCTATACTTTAGTTTCAACTTTCTCCAAGTTTTGTATTTGTAGGTGAACCTTGAGGTCCCCCACGTCTTGTTGAGGAAAAAACTTATTTTCCAAAAAAATAAATACTCGTATAAATCTACGACAAACTGGGCCTAATTATGGCTCAATCTCAAACACAAGGTGATCACGGACGAGTCTGCTTTCACCACATGCTGGCTTTCAATTGTCGCAACTTCGTAGAAAGGCGATGCATAAACCTGCGACAAACTGTAAGTTAATTGTCCGAAACAACGACGGCGGGCCTCAACCTCACTCGCACCTTCAAAGCTCACCCCCACACGTCAACCTCCGCAGGCACAACTCCATCTCCACGGATCATCGCATCAATCGCATCAACCCAAACCCCAACACCCCAACACCGTCACTGCTACAAAACCACCATCATCTACCAAAACACAAGTTCCAAACCCAAGAATCTACACAACAAGTAGATGCATAACGTGTTTCTATACAGTGACGGCTTTTCATCCAGTAAAATCGACGGAGAGTATGAGATTCCGACCGCACTCAAGGCATACTCTCCGGAACGATGGCCACAGACGAATACCATCCACATTTAGATGATTATCATTCACATATCATCCACTTGGGAACGATATTGTTCGATTGGGGGATGATAAGCATCCAAGGAGGTAGCGAACAGAGCAACGAACACTCGTTCCGACCACATTGAAGGCAGACGCGGAGGGGAAGGCGAAGGGAATCCTTTGGGAAGGACTCGGAATGGCGAGTGCGGCTATGGCGACGAAGCCCCCGGTTATGGCCATGGAGGCGTGCCCGCCCTAGCTGCTGCCTCTCCCGCGCGCCACTAGCGCTATTGTCTCGCCGCTTCGCTGCGCCGTTCTCTGCCGTCTCGAATGCGTGATTCGCCGTTTGTTTTGGTTCGGAATCACGTGTGGTGTAGTTGCGGGAGTAATCTTCCCTAGGGTTTGCTTTCTGCGTCTCTGTTGTGGTGGATTCGCGGTGGAATTCGCGGGGGAGTGAGGATTTTGTGTCTGGAGCTGCGTTTAGCTCTGTTAGGAGATCGGAATCGGGGAGATTCTGTTGTTGCGTGTCTTCTGGAGGGGGAGGGTTTTGGTCGGATTTGGTTCTGGTTTTGGTTCGGAATCGTGGTTGTGGATACGGTGAATCTGTGTGTGGTGGCGCCCGGGGATCGCGTCGCCGTTTTGGAGAGCCCGTGGGAGTGGAGTGGAGTGGAGTTCAGGGTGCTCTTAGTGATGCCCCTGTTTTTGACGAGAATGGGAGTTTAGTGTGTAGGGGTGGTTTAGTGTTGGTTTTTTTTTTTTTTTCTTGAGGGGAGTGTGTATGGTTGAGGGCGTTCACTGGCGTTGGTTTAGGACGAGGGAGAGGTAAGTCTCTATGCGGCTGCGGAGACATGGGACATTTGGGTGATTCAGTGGCAGGTTGGGAATGGGACAGTGTGCTTCTTCTGGCGAATCCTGCGTTTGACGCGACTCCCTTGCAACCTAATCATGAGCAGGGTACGGATTTTGCCGTAGGGCAGTCGTGGACTGGGTTAGAGAGTCTGCAGACGAACTCTCCAAGTTTGTCAGAGGGAAAGGCAGTGGCTGGGCCACAATCGAGCTCCTCAATTGAGAAGACGACGAACTCGGAATATGAATTGTTTCGAGACCCGAGGCTAGATTGCCCGAATTTCCTTGCCGGGAGAGTTCCTTGTGCGTGTACGGATGAGGATGATGACGAGGGAGGGAGCCGGAGTAAGAGGGCGAAGATTTCTGCTCGTTGTCAGGTTCCTGCTTGCGGAGCTGACTTAGCGCGCCTGAAGGGGTATCATCAGCGGCACCGGGTGTGTTTGCAATGTGCGAATTCGACTACAGTAATTTTGCGTGATATTGCCCATCGATATTGTCAACAGTGCGGCAAGTAAGTTCCATGTTCCTTCGAATCCACGTGTTGTTGCCGGTTTGTCCAGCAAGGGGATTTTGAGTGTCGAATATCATCGTAGAACCATTACTCTTGGAGTTAAATGGTTAAGAGCTGGAGCCATCTGCCAATGCGAAATGTAAGGAGAATGTAACTAGGCAGAGAGTTCATGCAACTAGGCAATGGCTTCATGGAGATAATTTTTCATTCTTTTGTGTTGGACAAACGGCAGCATGTGGAAGTGTTCACATAGATTATGATCATCATCTCGATTCAGTGGTTGTGATAATTAAGGGAACCGATTTTTTTTTTTCTAGCAAGAGAAAATGATGTGGACCGCAAGCCTGTGTACTAGCTTTTATTACTTAGGTTGGAGCTCCAGTATTTTAATCCGAGTATGAGAATGCTGTATGGTGTCACTTGAATATAGACGGCTTTAGAATGTACAATTCCCTGCCTTAATGGGGATATGTTCATCTCTTGTGATGATATCCTAAACATTTCTCACGCAATAGTTGATCAAACAGGTTTCACGTGTTGGGCGATTTTGACGAGGGAAAACGGAGCTGTCGATTTAAGTTACAACGCCACAATAATAGGCGGCGCAGGAAAGTGCAAGAATCTGGAGAAGATGCTGCAACCCCAGCCGGTGAAAATGACAAAGCCAGCCTCATCATCGGTATGTGTAATATTTTTGTGTTCCCCCATAACCTTGCATTATCATTGTCTTCGTTCATGGATCATCATGCGCTTGGGTCATCTTCCTTGTGAATTATCAGTTCTCTCTGTAGTCTTCCTAAGCCTTCCTAGTATTGATTTACTGCACACTGATAGGTTTTGTTGTTTAATCTTTTTTGTTTCAAGGTGAGGGGAGGGTGAACGGGGACGAGAATTCGGCAGTTGAAAGTAAAGTTCAGGCAGAAGTAGAACAGAGTGTCATCTTGCAGGTTTCGAAGGAGGTTTCTTCACCTGTTGAACAATCTGATACAACAGATACCACGCAGATTCTTTCTGCTGGGGTAGTTGATGGTTCTGAATCTAAATCTGATGGTAAGGACTCCAATTTTACCGAGCCATTGTATTCTCATTTGCTATGCTGGCGTTATTTCGTTTCGTTCATTCGTTTTTCTTTATTTGGCATTAGCTATACTTATGCTTTAAGTCGTGTCCGATCCTTCCATCACCTTCTTCTCAGCCGGCCTCATCTTGATCTAGATCACTGTTGGAAAGTTTTCAGAAGGTAGCTAGGTGTCAAAGGATTCTCATACTTCAATTGAATACGGGAGTGCAGTGCACTGTGATTCTGAAATAATGGCCTCTCGTTGGTTGGTCGTTGTTGATTGGGATTCTGTTGATAATGCCCTGGAGGTGATTTATTTAGATCGTGGGATGGGATGTTTCTTTATTCACTGATTGTTTGTTTGGACTTCCTATGTAGATTATAGTTTTTGATCTATCATGTAATTATTGCAGGAGCACAAGAAGCTCTTTCTGCACCTACAACCAAGCAATTTGGCACATCTGGCCTCGATGTTCCTGTTACTGTGGAGTCGGCTCCACTGTGGAACTCCGAAGAAAAAGTTGGTGGTGCTTTTAATGGGCACAAAATTGGAGTTGATGAAGACTCTTTGCTGGCATTGTTGTTGGAAGACACTCCAACCGTTAATGAGAGCTTGCCTTCGCACGGTTTCGAGTCAGCATCCCCTGTTCCGTCAAGATTCCAACAAGCCAGCAAACCTAGTGCATATGCATCATCGGTGAGTTTCTACCGGGGTGCTTTTGGATTTTATATCTTCCCAATCTCACATTAGTTTATACTATTGCGTTGATATATTTGTATCCTTCATCGAGGTTTAAACATTCGTGAGTGTTTTCTTCTTTTTCAGTGCCCAACTGGCCGGATGTCCTTCAAGTTGTATGATTGGAATCCAGGGGACTTTCCTCGAAATTTAAGGCAACAGGTACTATTTCCGTGCTTATTTCATGTTTTGAATATTTCATAGAATCTCATCCTTTGATCGACTCATCTTGAGTTTAGACCTGGTGCTGACATCTGTGAGGAGTTGACTGTGTATATTTGCACCGCAGATTTTGCAGTGGTTATCGAATATGCCTGTGGATCTTGAAGGTTACATACGCTCTGGCTGCACCATCCTTACTCTTTTTATTTCTATGCCTCAATCTATGTGGGAGGAGGTAATGGACATTGATCACATTTGCATGCTTTTTTAATTTGTTAATTTTTTTTCTTCATATTATCATGTTATTATTCCTAGTCCTTCTTTGCAATCTATTATTATTTTGGGTTTCAACCACGAGATTTTTCGAGGAATTAATTTGGTGATTGTTGATGTATGCAGCTTAATGCAGACTGGGAAGGAGCCGTTGTAAGGCTTATCCGCAGCCCTCTGAACAAATCTGGCTTCTGGGAAAAAGGATATTTCAAGGCCAAGCTTGGTCGGCAGACAGTGCACGTTGAAAATGGCAAGTCTTTCTCAACCGTGGGTTTTTTTAATGGAAGTTTTGAACACCCATGAACACATCATTACAAAGTTACAACTGCATCGGGCATGTCATTACATTGTCTGTCTGATGTTTTGTTGAAGTTGGTAGTAACTTATTCGCTTTCATATGTTAATGTGCAATTTAGTGTATGTATAGTGCTGACATGTTTGTTTTTGGGACAGGGAAGGTTGTGAACAGGAGTGGCGGAAAGGAAGATTGCAAGCCCTGCATGCCTGTCCTTCAATCTGTTGAGCCTGTATGTTTCCGGGCCGGCACAGGCTGCATGCTTAACATTACTGGCCGCAACTTGCTACAGAAAAATACGAAGTACACCTTCTTGTGCATCTCTTTCTATAAGTTGTTGCTGATCAATTGTTCATGGTTCAAATTCTTTTTTGGATCAATCTTACCAGTTCATGTTTGTATGTCCTTATTTGCAATACAGTATTGGAGTGAGTCCTCTGCAGTGTAGTTCATGTTCTTTCTAGGTGCCTTGTCACTGTGATAGTATCTTATGCAAATAAAATATGTAATGCAGATTGTTGATGTCTCACGGGGGAAAGTACATACCTGCTTGGGTGCTGAAAGCAACTTCTGAGAGTAAGCAAGAGGATAGGTGGCAGGTCGTTGTTCCACCTCTAGACAAATGTCAGGCTGGACCTGTATTTATCGAGGTATGATCTGGCTTAACAAAATAGTTATTGTATATCTACTGCAGATTTCATCTGTGCATTGGCTTGCCTTTTGAAATACTTATCTATATCGTCGCTCTTATAAACGTACTGCTAGAATTCCTATTGACATGCCAGATAAACCTCATGATTCGGGATTTATTTATACCAGGTTGAGAACGAAGGAAGACCCAGCAACGCAATGGTTGTGCTCGTTGGGGATGCAGAATTTTGCAACGAGGTGGAAAGCGTGGAGTTATGCACTAGTAGCTGTGAAGCACAAGACCTGCTCTATGATCTGGGTTGGATGTTAAAGGAGACTACTCTTGATTCGCATGTTTTAATCCAACGTCTTCAATCGCTGCTTTCTTATGCAAACGCGAAAGGATGGGAGCGAGTTGCTGAACGCATTTTGGAAACAGCCGAGAGAAAGGGTGTGTTGCAAAAAATAATTGGAGCTGCTGACAGTTATTCTTTCGACTGGAGGAACATCGAGGTTGGAAACATTGGATATGAATATCAAAGCTACCAACCTCCATCATTTACAGCTCCAGAGTTGAACCGAAGTCATCTTATTCCATCTTTAGCTCAAAGCGAGGTTTGTCTCTGCCAATCTAATTCAGTTCATTTTGGATTTGCGAAATGAGCTACAACTTGATCTCAAAGTTCTTTCTGATTATTGATCTGATTAATTTGTAGTATTGCTTTTGTTTTTGAAGTTTTCTCCGCTTCCCGTTAATATGAGTAATGCAGTCCCAGATGTAATAACTTTGTGGTTGTAGAAGCAGCTGCAATAGTTTCCACAGATGGTTTACTAAATTCGTGTACTACATGGTGCTCTTTTGGACCAGACAGATGAGAACAAGCATACACACATCATAATCTGCAGCAGTAAAAGCGAGGATTTAATGACAGCGTCTCTATTGCCACTACGAGGCATGAGAACTAGTCGTCGTTCTTCATGGGTTGGGCACCCCTTCAGGCTTGCGTTTGCTGTTGCAAGTGCAACAGCAGCATGTGCAGGACTATGTGTAGTCTTACAACACCCGGAACAGGTTGCTCTATTATCAACATCGTTGCGACGGTGTCTTTGGAGTAATTGACTCAGTGTATTTTAATCGTCTGGGCTCTGCGGAGAGAATATGTACATGCTGCGAGGGGATATTTGTTCTTACAGCCCATTTCAGATAGTCAGTTTTGGGGTGTCTGAAGACCTTCTTGACTTAGCAGGTAACCATGCCCTTGTGTAAGTATTGGCTGCAAAGTCGAGGGCGTCAACATCATAAACACTGTTAGAGTAGTTGGTTAGTAGGATCATCTTAAAAAGCTTATAGGGTAGGCGATAGGTGAAATCACTGGTTTGACTGATTGGATTATAAATTTCAGGGAAATGTAACCCTACTGTGTTGCATCATTTGGATATGGATTCTCACCACTGGCAGTTCTGCTAAAGTGACAATTTTTGTAGTGGCCTCTTGATTCTACATTTCTTCACCCTGTTGATCCATGAGGGTTCGACTGCACCAACCTGGCCAATGTACCGGCTAAGAATTCTCACACGGTACAAGTGTCCTTGCAGGTTTTGGTGAACTCCTCTACTACACAGCTAGAGAAGGCCCGACTATTCCTCCTTTTGGGGTATGATAAGACAACGATACTACTACAGAACTGGCATATTCTTTCTGATCCGAATATTTCTATTGAAGAAAACATTATCCCATCTCTAGAATGTCGACATTGAAAGACGTGACCGCCTCATACTAATTAACAATTTTCTAATACATGTGCAGTACAGTACCTTACCCTCTCAAGACTGCATCAGTGCCTCAAATAACAAGGGCAATGATAAGATTCCAAAAGAGCCCAGAAACCCCGAGAATTGGAACACGTTCACAGTTGGAATATCCAGGTCACACAAATGATGGTTGACATGGAAATTCATTACACAGGAATTATGGGTTATTCCCTGATTCCGACTCCGAATCTTAGTAGTATTGGACAGTACTTGCTTCACTCAGATCCTGGCCAGTCAACGGCTCTTTGTTCACAAGTTTAGTTCCAAGGTGAAGTTATCTGTAGTGAAGCAAAAATACCATGAATTTTGTCATCTTTTCTGATTTTAAATGGTTAATTTAGCTCTACGTAACATTGAATATCTATATTTAATCCCTGATTGGCCATGACCATTTACACTCCAAAAATTGTCATTTTAGAAGCAATAGTGAATTAATTAAAACTAAAGCATTCTTTTCATTCTTAATAGGAGTGTCTCACCTAAGACTTCTAGAAGATCATGCACAAAAAAATTCACTAAACTTGATTATGTGAATTCTAGAGTTTGAAGTAAGCAAGGTTGTTTTTTTTTTTAATCTTTTCCAAACATGATTAACACACTTTGACTTCTTTTTCTGTAGATGTATAAGTTGAGGATTTAATACTAATATGATTTACATGATGTTGGTTGCTTGTGCATCAAATTTTAGAGGTAGCAAAAAGGTGTAGTATTGTTAAAAAAGCTGTGTAAAGAACATGGGTTAATGTTATTGCTAATATTCATTCTATTCCTTTGATAAACCATTTTTTGTTAGAATACAAATCCATGCGGTCAAAATAAAGGTTTATATCTATTCTTAGGTTTGATAATATTTGGGTTGATACCTATGTGATTTTTAGTTTTTCAACCAGTAAATATTCCTAGTCATTTATGTTTTAGCGGCTGAATATTAATTTCCGTCAGTTGATTTGTAGCTAATTATCCCCGTACATTGCATCTTGGTGAATTCATTCCTCTTAAGTCTATATTAGTCAACTAACTACACATTTTGATTCAAGCCCGGATGGGATTTGCAAGATAATAGATATTGAGTCCACCAACGTACTTTGAAAACGTATTTCTGTGCTATCGAGAAACTAGAATGATGGTGTATATTGATTGTGGGAATAACATTCTGATGGCCTGCTAAAACCAAACATTAAACGCAAGTGGAGCAACATCTACACCATGCTAAAGCCAAACATTAAACGTAAGTGGAACAACATCTATACGAGTAATCTATACATCTTGAAGTAAGTCCATGATCGCTATAATGTTAGATTATAAGTATCATTTTTTTCCACTTTGTATGGACAACCCACCTTTTCTCACTCTAGTTGAACAACCCACTTTAAAAGTTGTCCACCTTTAAACAAATATTTATGGTTTTAAAAGAATAAGGTTCATTTTTTAAAAGATCAATTTTTAGATTTTTGTTTCTCCATAAACAAAAAATACATTTGGTATAAATTTTCTTTATAACCCCAATCTAAAGATGCTAGAGTTTGTAGCTCCCCATTTCCATGATGGGGAACACATTCTCGAGCACCCCTAGACTAAGGTAAACACGCCGTAGGGGGCAACAAGGTCCAAGCGTCACCAAGCGAAGCACCGTTAAATGATGGACACCATGCGTCGAGGATGCGTAAAGAAGAGGGTGGGCCACGTAACTGGAATGCAGAGACGAGCTGATTTCTTACTTTTGGATTTTAGTCACTATCACAAGATTCATTCCTCAAGAACTTCAACCAAAATTCTTTGGAAACCATTTTAGTTTAAAGTTTAGGGTTTATGTCTTTGCAAACCAGAATTCTTCTCCCTCCTTGGATAATTATGTCGGTGATCTGGAAACTGAAAAAGGCACAGTCAAATATCCTCAGCAGTCAAGTTTAGAAACCCTTCAACCTTGTTAGATACGAACAACATTTGATCTCACTATCGTATGTAGTTACACAAGCATCTCTAAAATGATACCAGACATTCTAGGTTCCCAGAACGAAGATTGAAAAATCATGCAGGAAAGCTGAAGGTCGATTTTGAACATTCGTATATACAAGAGATTCAGCTTGAAGAAATTTACAGAAAGAGACTGCCGAGGGCATGATCAATTAAGCTTTAAGTGCAAGATCATTGATTGCGTCTCGCAGCTGTATATACTCGTCGGTGGTGTTATAAATTTGGTGGGAGATACGCACGTAAGTAGTGATGATCCTCAACCTGCCTCCAGATTCAGCTTCATCCGAGATAGCCTGGGGTGAGTTTCCTGCAAAAAAGAGATGTACCTCCACGCCATATTCTTCTCGAATTCGCCTCCGCAGAGACAAGAGTTCCGCCTGAAATTATCAATACAGATATCAGTTGGCAACTTGCTATCAAAAAATTAGCATTGATATCCTAATAATGCGCAGCAAGTGTCATAGTAGCTGTTTCGAGCTTCAAAGACACCAGCAGTTTCGGCAACTAAATTTGAAGAGAAGAAACAGGAAAGGAAGAGGGAGGATGATGATTACCGGTGAATGGACATTCAAAGGAGATGGCAGAGCGATCATGGCCATGGCGGCACACATCTCCGGAGGGGTGCCCAAAAATGTACCCCAAGCACTTGCAAGCATTTCCGCCATAGCCACCACCTTGCAGTGATTCGCATTGCTATATTGCTCAAGACTGCCAGCGATGTCCTTCACGAACTGAATTGCTTCTGGAACTGCAACAAGAGCGCTGTAGTCACGGGTACCAACCCAGCTGCACTCAGCGACAATTCCATTACCGTATAAGTGTGAGATGATTGGGTGATGTAGCCGCGCAAGGTGCTTCGCTTTACAATGGACAAAAGCAGCCGTCGTCGGTGCAAACATCCACTTGTGCAGGTTACTTGTGTAAAAATCAGCATCGATGTCTTCCATGTTGAGTTCTAGGTTACCAATGCCATGCGCTCCATCAATGAAGATATTCTCCACACCGTAGCTGCGACAGAGCTTTACAAGCTTGCGTATGGGTAATATCATTGTGGGCATGGAGATGATGTGGTCGAAGACTGCCAGACGAATCGTGCTTGATGGATGCTCGTCTCTCTCCTTCTTCAATGCTTCCTCAAAGGTTTGCAGAATCTGTTCTTCGGAAGATACTGGGAATGGGATCGTCACTTGGAAGACTCTCCCACCAGCTCTTGAAGAATAACCCTGCATTTCAAAACCCCAATTTATGTTCCATTAACTGTCCCCTCTCTGCAAGATTTTTTTTCTTCAAATGAAACAACAAAGACCATTCTATGGAGCGAACGACATCAGAAGCTACCAGAATTTGCCCAGGGCGTGCCAAATCTAAGAGTATCGAATTCCGTAAAACGATTCACACACAGAAGAGATACTCACTTGGAAAGCCTTCTTCACAGCTCCATAAGTGAAATTCAACACCAAGATGGAGTCTCCCTTGCAGTAGCGGCCTTCAGCGAAAGCCCACATGACATCCAAGGCCACCATGGAAGCGGCAGCCGTAACATTCTCCAAAAGAAAAACTTCCTCAACAGGCGCATGAATCACGCTCGCAACCTCCTGCCGCGCACGATGCAGCCCCTGCTCCAAAGGCCCAAAGTAACACTCGTCCGGCTGCCGCAACCACCACCGAGACCACGCCTGCTGCGCATCCAACACAGATTTCGGACAGCTCCCAAAGCTGCCGTTGTTCAACCGCGCCAACCCAGGCTTATGATGCCGAAATTCCTCCTCAATTGACAACACTGACAACCTCTTCCTCCTCTCCACTGCTCCTCCTGCCTCACCACCATCACCATCACCATCACCATCACCATCACCATCACCATCACCATCATCATCATCAACTTGCGTCGCAGCAGCAGCATGTGATTCTCCCGCACGGCGAGGAGCTCGACCTTCCTGGGCCAGCTCTTCAATCCGAAGCGCAGATATGCCTTGGACAAGCTCTGGTGGTCGCGCTGAAGACTCTCCGCCACGAAGCAGCAGCTCCCCGGCCGCGTGTTGATCACCTTGAGTCTCCATCTCGCGCTGCTAATTCACCGGCCGCTTCACCAGATCATTCTACTCCCAGAGTGCCGCATCATCCCATCCCCAGAGCAGAGTGGCATCCGCAGCTAGCGCCATCTAGTTTAGCGATGAGCTGAAGAATTTGAAGAATTGTGTGCTCATTGTGAATTTGGAAGCATCGTGACAACATTCGGACGTGGACTGATTCCTCGCATTTGGAGGTGAAGTGTCAGCATTTGAGTGATCGGAGAGGACATCCTCCATGAGTGCTTTATCTAAGAGCATCCCCAGTGGTTCTTTATGTTGTAAGCCCATGAATGAACTTGATGAACAGTTCTGAATTAGATAACCGGTCGAGCCGGGTAGCGGCGAGTCGGTTATCGTTCATGACCGGTTGCTCACTCTTTAATCGCAGCCCTTGATCTTCATGATCCAAGGGTGTAGGATGCAAGTTGATAGGAGAGAAGGTTATGAGTTGTAATTTGTGATGGTGATGGGACGGGTTGCCCAATGGGATGAAGCCACGTAAGGATTGAAAAGGACAGCAACCGGTTATGGTTCCTTTTGGTGGAGTTGCGGTGATCTCTTTAGAGGCAACTTGTAAACTGTTTTATTTTCTTTGGGTCTGTTTTTTTTGGAGTTGGTTTAGGGTTCGGTAGGGAATAGGTTTAGTGGATAGAAGGGAGAGAGATGGAAGCTTGATAATTTCTATTTTCTGGCGATTAAGGGTGGCTTTGAACGGTCTAAAGTTTATAGGTCGATGGCTCTTTACATGCCGCAACGTGGATGAAAAAGTGCATTAAAGGCCACTGTTGGGGCTCATCAAATACCCTAAGCTCTTAAGTTAAATGAGGTTGGATGGAAGCTTAGGGATTTATACCAGGGCCACACCAAGGGCCCTAGTAGCCCCAGCCAGGACAAAACTAGAGCCGTTGGAAGCTGGGGATACCTTTGCATCGAGCGGATCCAGCAGCTCCAGCTCCAGCCCTGATTTCAAGGACTGGTGTTTTCCAGTTTTGTCCTGGCTGGGACTTCTGGGGCCCTTGGTTTGGCCCTGGTATTAGAACACCACTAGATATGCTCTAAGAGCATTTTCATTGGTCCTTTAATCCCTTAAGCCTCCATCCAGCTTACAGACTTAGGGATTTGAAAACCTCTAAATACCTTTATCATCCGAGTTGCGGCATGTAAACAGTCGTCGACTTGAAATCATAGCCCGTTTTAGGCCAATTACAAGTGCCGCAAATGGTAATAACGAAGTGAAACCATGCTTTGATTGAGCACTTATCGGATCTTCATACACGTAAAGCGCTTATGGTTACAAACCGACCAAAATTTACCGCGCTTGCAAAGGTAAGGAAACTATTTGATAAAACATCTTTAGAGGCTTAAAGGTTAAATGACCACTAAGGATGCTCTAAGCAAGATCCTGTGATAAGTGAATTTGTTGGCTGATTCAGTCTTTGCCTTTACTCATGTTTGTCCACTGGTAGCAAATCCGTCGCTTTTGATTGTGAAGTTGTCGCTTTTGACGCATTGAAAATGTGGAAAGGACTGCCTTATCTTATCTATTGTATCACCGGCGACTCCTCAGACTCCTCAGCTTCTAGAATGGCTCAAAATAGGAATAAAAAGCATCAAGGTCGCTAATAGCGGTCTCTTTACTTGTGCAAACTCTAGAAGAATGAAGATCATACACATTACAAATCCAAGCAAGCACACAACTTGTGCAAATTGCAAGTCATCATGTCCTCACCATAACAGTGAACACACATACAACTGGAAACTAATCAGGATTTCAAAGAGAACTAATCAGGAAGAGAACTGGACCACATTGCTACAGTTACCAAACCTTGGAATCAGTAATAGTGACGTTGAACAATCATACTATTACTGATTCCATTTGGTGCATGCGGTGAACATTCATACTACACAACTTGAGTATGTTCCAAAACTGCCGCAACTTTCACAAACATCAAGTGCAGTTCAACGTCTAGTACGAGACCAGATGCTCGAAATCAAGAGCAGATCATCGATGCTTGCTGTAAGGCATGCAATCAACCAGACTCATGAAACCAACTGACTTAAGTTAGGTGATGAGCTCTGAGCTAGACTAGTACCTTGATCAACTCACTCATCAACATCTGCAAATGTGGTAGTAATTCAATTATCATCATGTTGCATTGATAGCCGTGCACGTAAGGGAACCGATTGCATGGTATCAAGAAGTTGGACATGAATCTAGACATTCATTCTTGCAAGTTAGTCCCTTTGCATTGGAATTAGAGTAGCTCATCACCTTTGTGGTAGTTGCGGTGGTAGTTGCGGTGGTAGTAATTGCGGTGGAATTGGCAACAGTCAGGACCCTGGACATAAAGTCCCGGCGATGTCAGCCTTACGACAACAATAAAAGGTGGTCAGTCTTACTTCATTATTGGTGTTGCTGGAGTTATCGACTGAGAGTCAGACTCGAAGTTGATCATGGACTTGGAGGAAAAGCGAGTTAAGTCTGAGTTCGGTAGCTTTGAGGAGATGGTTGGGCGATTGAAGGTCTGGAAAGAAGGTTAGGGTTGGACTCTGAGGAGATTAGTACTCTAAATGTAGTGTTTTTTTTGTTTCTCTCCACAGGCAGTGCAGGCATGGCTATGCTTGAGGAGGAGTTTGGGGTCAAGCAGAGTGGGCTCCAGGAGCCGTTGCTAGATGGAGAGGAGGAGGAGCGGATCAATGGGGAGCTCGAGAAGAAACCCGCTAGTTTGTTCGCTTCTGCAGGGATTCTGAGTTTGGCGACGTACTCATGGATCAATCCGTTGCTGGCTCTGGGATGGCGCAAGCAGCTGGTCATTGAGGATGTTCCTGGCCTTGCGCCTGGAGACCAGGGCAGGGCGTTGTTCAGGAGCTTCGACGGCGTTTGGGAGGGACTGAAGGGGGAGAATCTGGAGCAGACGCCGTCCATTGCGTGGGCTCTGGTGAAGACTTTCTGGGTGTCGGTGGTGTTGATGGGCGCTTTGTTCACGGTGACTGTGTTTGCCAACTTTGTGGGTCCGTATTTGTTGGATGATCTTGTGGAGTTTTTGCACGGGAGGCGTCGGTACCACAGGGAAGGATATGTTCTGGTATCATGTTTCATCAGTGCCAGTTTGGTCGCGAATCTTACACAAAGCTACTACAGTTTGGCCATGTATCAATTCAATTGTCGTGTTCGGACGTGCCTTACCGCCATCATATACAGGAAGGTATGTGAAACTGACTCTAGCTGGCCATGCATTGTGGTTGTTTCTCGTTCCACGTCTTAAGATATAATGCTCGTTTACTGCTCTTTGTTATAACAGCAGATTTCCACTGATAAGCATCCTGTTAGTTCACAGGAAGAGCAAGAATTTCAGATTGCAGCCTCGAAAATCCGCTTAATTTTGATTATGGGGAGAGTTTGCCAATTTAGGTCACCATAATTCTGTTCTGTATTGGTCAATTAGTATCCGTTTCTGCTCAGGAACGAAAGTCACAGGTCTGATATGACCCTTTGGCATTCTGAGTAAATAGGTTTCTTTCCAATTGACGTCCCTCATGTTCCTGCCTCTTGTAACAGAGCTTGAGGTTATCAAGCATTTCAAGGCAACATCGCACAACTGGTGAAATAATCAACTACGTGGCGGTGGACGTCGAGCGCGTGATCTCTCTCTCATGGTGGGTGCATGACTTGTGGATCCTTCCCCTCCAAATTGTGTTGGCGTTGGCAATTTTGTACAAGAACGTAGGACTGGGTGCAGCCGTTGCAGCTTTTGTCGCCACCATAGCCACCCTGCTGTTCAACTCTCCCTTGGTGGCGTTGGAGGGAAGGTTTCAAAAGCAGCTGATGGGAGCAAAGGATGCACGTATGAAGACTACATCCGAATGTTTGAGAAACATGAGAATCCTGAAGCTACAGGTTTGAATTCTCGCTTACCCATTGCTAGTTTCCAAGCGTGCACATTTTCATGCGTGATTCAGTTGTTGGTACCCGGTTCTTTGGCTTCAAGATTTCTTCTATGCCTTGGAGGTGCTTGAAGTATGCGTTCATGCCTTTGCAGGCATGGGAATCCGAATTTTTGTCTCAAATTGAGAAGTTGAGAGCATCTGAATACGAGTGCTTATTCAAAAGAATGTACACGGTTGCAGCTTCTACATTAATTTTGTGGACATCACCAACAATAGTTGCGATAACAACATTTGGAACATGCATATGGCTTGGCGTGCCTCTATCTCCAGGCAGAGTGCTGTCGTCAATTGCAACTTTTGCGATCCTACGGCAACCCCTCCAATTTTTTCCTGAATTGGCATCCCTACTTGTTGATGCTAGAGTTTCATTGCATCGTCTACGGTTGTTCCTACAAGAACCTGAATTACCAGCAGATGCAGTGGAGAATGGTGGTGATTGTGAACTCCAGGACATTGCCATTGAGGTCCAGAATGGTGTTTTTAGTTGGACTGCAGATGTCTGCGATGAACACTTACCACCCACATTACGTAATGTGAACTTGAGAGTACGAAAAGGGGCACATGTTGCAGTTTGCGGGCAGGTAGGGTCAGGGAAGAGTGCTCTGCTAGCGTGTATGTTGGGCGAGATTCCGAAACTAGAAGGGAAGGTAAGACTCTTCTAGCTCTGATAGATGTGATTGGTATCTCATTTAAGTGGAATGTAGGAATCCAGTCACTAAGCTCATCATTAAGTGACACCATTTAGCATTTGAACCAGCAGCATTCAATATCATTGCTTCTTCATGCCATTTCAATACCTCAGTATGTTGACACGGTGTTTGTGCAGGTGAGGGTTGAAGGGCAAACTGCTTATGTTGCCCAGACACCATGGATCCAAAGTGGAACATTTAAGGAGAATATTTGCTTTGGGAGAAGCATGGACGAAGAGCTCTATGAGAAGGTATTGCAGGCGTGTGACCTGAAGAGAGACATAGCATTGTTCCCGTTTGGGGACGAGACTGGCATCGGTGAGAAGGGAATCAACCTAAGCGGCGGGCAGAAGCAACGAGTTCAGCTGGCACGGGCATTATACCAAGAGGCAGATGTGTATTTCCTCGATGACCCCTTCAGCGCTGTTGATGCCCACACTGGCTCTCACCTTTTGAAAGTAAGCAAAATACTTACATATTCAGCTTGGATGCAGTCCTGAAGAATTTTTACTTTCTTTTACAGATTCAGTAATGATTTAAATGCTTGTGAAATTTTCATTGCAGTGATACTATTGATTAGATTCTTGGACTCATGGAAATGAACAGGAGTGTATGATGGGATTCCTAGCATCCAAGACAGTTATTTATGTCACTCACCAGATGGAGTCCTTGTATTCTGCAGACCATATTCTTGTAGGTATATCTACCCTTAAAAACTTTATTGTTTTCGTAGTGTCGCAAACAAAGATGTATGTTTTAGTTTTAGATCCACCTGTAGTCTTTATAATATTTTAAGCAACTAGAGTTTACTCAAAGACACAAAAATAGGGCCAAGTATGGACCCATTAGTGTTGAATCCATCTACTTTGTGGTTACAGGTTCTTCGTGATGGGGTCATTATCCAAGCCGGAAAATACCATGATCTTCTCCAAACAGGTACTGAATTTAGCACCTTAGTGACAGCCCACAACAAGGCCTTAGACGACATGCAAATGAATGCAAGCATGAACAATGATGAGTTGGGTTATCAACAAGATGATCATTTCAGGCGCAGTGTAAGCAATGGTGGAAGCCACCTCGGTGACGAGATGACCAGGATAGAAACCCATGAATTCCAAAATGGTGATACAGCCCCCATAAACTGCGACGAAGTGGCAGTAATGGCAAGTGAAAAACTACTTATGCAACAACTTGTCAAGGATGAAGAAAAGGGGACAGGAAATGTGCCGTACCATGTTTATTGGACATACTCAACTGTTGTTGCTGGTGGAGCTTTTATTCCAGTATATATTCTGTCACAGATGGCTTTTCAAGCTAGTCAAATATTCAGTAGCTACTGGATGGCATGGGGCACTTCCTCTGCGGCACAGGTGTCTATGAACAAGTTGATCTCGGTGTATTCTTTATTGGGTGCTTCTGGAGCTGTCTTTTTGCTATTGAAGACAATTACATTGTCAATGACTGGACTCAAGGCCGGACAGAAATACTTCACAAAGATGTTGCGATCAGTGTTTCGGGCTCCAATGTCATTCTTCGACTCCACACCATCAGGCCGCATAATAAGTCGTGTATGTGCATCTCTTCATTCTTTTTCAAAGATGGAAATTGACTTAGGGAGAATTTTCTCTTTTACTAATTCAACTTCCTAAAGTTTTGATTTCATTTGCCAAGTTGCTATGTTATGGGGAATAAATTATGGCTTCGATTCTTTGCAGCTCACATGGATGCTTACTTCCTATGGCAATGATGAGGACATTTTAGTTTCTAGAATTGAATTTTAGAATCGAACTTAAAGGATTGAACTCTTTTTTACTTGGAACATTTTAAACTGACACTTACATTTCATTGTGTTGTGGAATCTGAATCAGATGTCAGCAGATCAGGAGACGTTGGACATGCTAATGCCCTTTTCACTAAACAACTTCGTGAATGATTTAATTGTAGTTATGGGGATATTGGCCCTCATGTCTCAGATAACGTCACATATCTTGTTACTAGTGCTTCCTATTGCTGGGGGCTGCATACTGTTCCAAGTTTGTACTCCTTCCCCTCTATATTGTTATACATTATTTTCATTACGCTCTAGGACTATTTGAAGTTTATCTTATCATAAATCATCATTATTTTAGCATATATCCAAGCTCTTCATTCCTTCACAACAGGCTTATTGAGAATAAAATGATTGAACCAAAGCCACATCATGATGTTTTTTATATTGTGAGTTAATTCTTCCTTACTAACCTAACCATTATTGGTGTGCAGAGGTACAACATTGCGACTGCAAGAGAGCTTGCACGTATAGGCAGACACCTAAAAGCTCCAATTATCAATCACTATGCGGAATCTATTGCCGGTGCAGCAACAATTCGTGGATTTCATCAAGAAGAACGTTTTATGGACTTGAATTTGGATCATTTGGACAGATTCGCAACTGTGTTTTTTCATAGAGGTTGTGTGAGGGAGTGGCTAACCATGCGGATGGAGATGCTAACAGTGATTGGATATGCGTTTTTTTTAATATTCCTAATCACCATACCTCAGGGATATGTTAGTCCAAGTAAGCTTCTTCCTTGCTCCTACTAACCTCCAATTTCTATGTTTTTCTGCTATCAAGGTTTAGTCTGAATGCGTTTTGATGAGTTTCAGAACACTTATTGACGCATGAATTGGATATCATATTCTTTGCTTGAATCAAAAGTCTTATTTACATATACTCACAAGAAAATTAGACTACGAAACTTAGGAAGGTGATGTGTGATGACAGGCTTGGCTGGAGTGGCAATTACGTATGCAATAAATTTCGGCACTGCATTAGGAAGCCTTGTTTTGAATGTGGGTGCGCTTGAGACTAACGTGATTGCTGTGGAGCGAATCCTACAATATTGTACATTGCCTAGTGAACCGCCACTGGTCATTGAAAATGCTCGACCTGCACGAACCTGGCCGTCGCAAGGCACCATTCAGATTCGCAACTTGCAGGTACAATCATTATCAGGACGCTTTTAGATTGTTTTGACAATGTTTTTTTGACATATTCGAGGTTCTCATCTCCATCAATCGTATGGGTGAACTTAGGTACGCTACAATGCACATTCTCCACTCGTATTGCATGGCTTGAGCTGCACATTCAATGGTGGAGAGAAGGTGGGTATCGTGGGCCGGACCGGCAGCGGAAAATCAACGCTCATCCAAGCATTATTCAGAGTGGTGGAGCCTGTAGGTGGAAGTATCGAAATCGACAAGTTGGATATCTCAACCATTGGTAATTATTATCACAAGTAGCACCAAAGTTGATCAAGTGTTTTATTTTAATTTTAAAATCTTATTTCTCCTTGCGAACTGTATATGTTTGATGCTTCGGTTGTGAGGGTTCCTGTCGGTGTGAGATTGATCCTACTGATTACAATTGAAGTTGGGATATTACTACTGAATCTGAGACTGGTAGTAACGTGCTTGATGTTGGGGTCCGGAACAAATGATCTAAACCTTGTGATGAGCAGGGTTGCATGATTTGCGGTCAAACCTGAGCATCATACCTCAGGATCCAACTCTATTCGAGGGCAGCATGCGCATCAATCTTGATCCTCTTGGAAAGTATTCAGATGCTGAGATTTGGAAGGTATGTATTGTCATAATTAAATAAAATTTCTGTATCTACCACATAAGCCGGCCGTGAGATATACAACAAGAACTCAATGATACCATTTTGTTGTATTGCTTCAGGCTTTGGATAAGTGTCAGCTTGGGGACATCATCCGTGGGACGGGAAAGAAACTTGAGACCTCAGGTAGCCAATTGGGCACTCATTCTCCGCATTTTTTGTTATTGGCAAAATTTATGAAGTGATTATTTGCCTACATAAGAAGCGGCCTGCTGTTTCTAAGCAGTTGTGGACATTGAAAGCCCAACATACATGAGTTGCCGTTTCGACCTGACCCACAAGAAAGCCTTCCTTGAATATTAACTTAGTCCAATTTTACCTTTCTATGGCAAGTGGGATCCCATGTTTATGATAATGTGGGCGATGCAGTGAGCGAGAATGGTGAGAACTGGAGCGTGGGACAAAGGCAGCTTGTATGCCTAGGGCGAGCCTTGCTAAAGCAAACCCGCATTCTTGTGCTCGATGAGGCGACGGCCTCAGTGGACAGTGCTACGGACGCACTTATTCAAGAAACATTGCGTTCGGAGTTCAGTACTTGCACTGTCATTACCATCGCACATCGCATTCCGACCATCGTTGACAGCGACAAGGTTTTGGTGTTGGATAACGGTAAGTTTGGGAAGCCATCTGCTTGAATGGAGGTATGATGCATCTTAAGTTCCAGTCTGAGTTGTAAAACCTGTAAATTTTTAATTGAATGTTGTGATTGTTGGGATGGCAGGTAGAGTTGTGGAGCACAATAGTCCTGCAGTACTTCTGCAGGACCAATCTTCTTACTTCTCAAAGTTGGTCATGGAGTATTCAACTCAGTTCACAGAGAACAAAACCTTTTGATTTCAAATTTCGTGTACAGAAGTTTTCAAATGTTAGACGACATTTATTTTGGAATCCACAAAAATGTCAACCGAGTTGCACAGGACTATTGACAATGTCAATTGAGGGAAATTTTAACTTGCATTCAAATCATTGTTCTCGGAAGGTCATTTTTTTCAATATACAGGTGCAGGGTGTACTCAGCGTGAAGGTTGTTTTGAAGCCTGATGAATACGTCAGACTAACGCAATGCACCACAGTTGATTAAATTTAGCGGATTCGGAGCCGGAACTCGGTCTTGGCCACAAATTCGGGCACGTGTGAATGGCTTTTGGAGAGTTGAGGAATTAGGCCTCATGATTTCAGAAGTTTTCAACTGGAATGCTCAGGTTCCTCAGACCGAGCAGTTGGTATTGATATCAACGCCGTTTCCTTGTGGTATGAAATGGCCGCTCGAGTGCGAGCTTCGTGATGAAGAATCTAACGTGGTATGTACCAGTGTATCATGCAGAAGCCTTACAATTTGTCGCATGTTTGGCCGCAATTTCCCATTAATCTGCACGCCCAGATCACGTTGCTTGTGTTAAGTGCAACCATGGTTCCTGGTTGTCAATAAAATAACTTGATATACAAATGAAAACAATCGTTCTCTCCTAGAATTGTTACTTAATCAACTCTTCTGAGGCAGTGAATTTGATTACTATCGAGTTTTGACTACGTCCCAGATGATATTGAACTTTACACAGAATGGTGTACCTGAGTGCACTGCTTGATAATGGACATAACCGACTTTAGCTCATCCAAGGTGTATTCATGACGTTCCAATTCTGAGTCGACAAGAAAGGCTGTTTTCAATTCCACGTTGTCCATGTATTTTTGAGCCCAGTCTACGAGGTTTATGTTATCACTGATGGCACGTTGGCCAGTGACGAGCTCCAACAAGAGTACACCAAAGCTGTATACATCGCTCTTCTCCGTCAATTCCTGCGTCTCCGCGTATTCAGGGTCCATGTAACCTGGTCAGACACAACTATGCGTTAACAAGCTAGCTGAATTATGATTCAGAATGTGCAGAATGTTCAATGATCTATGATACTCTGGGAGATGATGTCTTGGATTAGAAAGTCCAGAGGAGCACAACTTGAGCCAGACTATTTAGCCATTAGACAGCGAGTATATGGACATGTGCATCTGTTTTGAAATATTGAAAATCCTCCGATTCTGAAGCACACCTGGAGTGCCGTGGACCTCGGTTGTCACTGGCTCGAAATTCGCATCGCCATACCTTCCAGCATGAGCTAATCCGAAGTCAGCTATCTGCAATCCATAGTCAAACTATTCAGTAAAAACTCAACTAGTAAATCCTGATCAACCGAAGTCTAAAGAAGACTATAAGCAAGTCAGAGTATGTACGTACATAGATATTTTTACTTTGCACCAATGTCCTATTTCGATACAGTAGAAGGGAGTCTGAAGTGGGCGGGATACCTTCGCAGTAAAATTTTCACTGAGCAAGATATTGCTAGACTTTATATCACGGTGACACAAGGGCGGCTCACAGTATGAATGAAGATATTCCTGCAATGGTCCAGGCAAAAGTTACACTTTCAATGGCTGGTAGGCATCGACCGGCTCCTCTGCCATTTATTTAGAGAAGCAGATGACAAATATTCGACAAGTATTTAAATGAAAGAATCTACATGTGAAGCAGCTAAGTCAGGCCGAGGCAAGGTCAGAGCATCAATTAGCCAGAGGAGTCAAGAAACCGTAATGACAAAATTAATCAAAACGACGAAGTTGAAGTGGTCAATCAAATTGCTATCTAGAAATTGAATTATGACACAGCTCTCAATGATTTTCCTATACATATATACCAGGCCAGTTGCAACATCCAAGGCAATCTGTAGCCGCTTTCGCCACGTAAGAGCCAGTTTCACTTGGCCTGCCGAAACGCACATGGAACTCGTTAGATGTGAATCGGCCTTCAATTCCATGGATACTATCATTATGATTATGCAAATTAGACCCGATTCTGACATACAGTACCTGGTTCTGGATGTGCACCATGGAGATGTTCCTTCAGACTCCCGTTCTCACAGTATTCATAAACCAAAAGCCTGTACCAAAAAGAAACGTAATAATTCGGTCAAACAACCTCCTTTGGTGGAACAGGACAACGTGCATCAAAATAAATGATTCAGTGGCTACTAGCATTGGACATCTTGACTCTACAATGAAAAAATCAATATTTGTGATATTGGCGCTCAGATCACTGCTATAAGAAATAACTTGAAAATGTTCTCAAGAGATTAGACGCTCGTCAGACTATCTCTCCCACTTTGAAAGATGAAGCTAATTGGATCGAGTGAAACGAGAAAGAACTGAGTTGAGGTTTATCCTATGATGGAAGACCTTTCACGGCAGCGATCAGCACAATAGCCTCGAAGAGTAACAAGGTGCCGATGATGCAGACGCCCGAGGAGTTCCATTTCTTTGCAAAACTCTTGCTCCCCTTGCGATGTGCCCTTGTTCATGCGCTTTACAGCAGCCACAAGGCCATCCTTGAATCTTGCCTTGTACACGGTTCCAAATCCACCCCGTCCTATAATTGTGCTAAAATTATCTGTAGCTCGCTGGATCTCTAGGTACTTGAAGTGTCTGAAGAGAGCCGCACAATCTGGAGAAGGATGGCACACAAAATGAGGAAAATCGACTTGTGAGTCTATACTAGGCTCACCAAGACCGGCAGAGTGCAAATGTGATTTTGAAACAAATTGTAGCAGTCCCCCCTCCTAGATCTCACCTCTTCGGCAATTAAGAACCTTCAGTCGCTGCAACTTGCAGCCAGTTAATGGCATCTCTTCTTGAGGGCAAAAAACTAATTTCCGCTTTCGAAAAATGATGATAACCAGCATCATCAGCAAGAACAGCGCGAGGCTGGTAAGTGCAATACATATCGCTAGCACAACGATCGACGGGGTCAATTCCCTTGAAGGAACCACGTCTTTATAAGGTATTATACTTCTTGGCACTGGAGATTCTGAAGGCGGAATTGGTTGAATGACTAGTACAGGCGCATCTTCACAGTACACATATTACGGTTCATCAGTAAGGCTAAAGAATATTGCAAATGAGAAGGGGCGAGTACTCTCAGCTCTAAATTCTGCTCCTTTTCCAAAACAGACACCAAAGTAGCATAGCACCGTTCAGTGCCAAGAGCACCCTTATGTTCTGCTTAGAATTATTGGACATGTATTCACTTCGGAGCGTGATAAAAATGATTGTCCAACCACATAAATTGGATGGAGGCTTGAAATCTTATTATCTTACATGATAATGCCTGGATTCCATTGACTATTTGTTTTAAACTTCGGGCAGACAACATACCTGGAGCAATGTACAAGCAGGAGCCAATTTCAGAAGCCTTTGGTTGGATGAAATTGCTAGCTGCAAGAGCAAGGAAAACCAGGTCACTGCAGTATTGAAGCACGTTGGCTTTCATCCCAGCGCCTCCTGTGGACGCCACCACATACGTAGCATCCAGCACTGCTCGGCGGCAACGCTCACACAATGTCGATGCCTCAGTGCAAGACTCTTGGATCAGTTGGAAGTCTACCCTCTGCTCACGCAATATCTCGACAATCCTTTCCACCTTAGTAATTCCATGGCAGCCATGTGTGGAGGTATGGAAAATGTCACCGGCTGTATATTTACATGCCTGGAAATTTTTCTGCACATCGAGAGTGAGCAATGCTGAGTCCAAATCTTTGAGGCAGGCATCACCTTGCTTCTCAGATACGGAGAAAGTTGTGGACATCGGTGACACTTCTGTAAGTGAGATGCGGAGCTCCAGCATTGCTGAAGCGCAGCAGTTGTACTGATTCCCGCTGGTAACATTACTGCACGACTGGGCTATGGAAGAAACCTGCCCTGGCAGGAGCGTCACTGGACATCCTGAAAACACATCGCAATTCTATCTCATCACCACCGCAATTTCGCAACAACTCCGTGAACATTAAGACCAATGCAGTACCACAAGGAAAACCAACCACACTGAACACAAAACGAGCATAACCCAACCCTCTTTTCACCTGATGGTACCGAAGCAGCCTGCGCAAACCGCCCAACGCACAAGAGAATAACCCCCACCCACCCCCAACGACCGCAACAATATACTCCCATCATGTTATCTCCCTAAAGGATCCATTTGACGACACGAATTAAGCTCCAAACACCTTTCTGCACACAGAACTAAACCGTCAATCCTCCTACCAAATCCACAACCCATCACTGCTGTCTGCCATCTCCTCAAACTCCAACAACACACACAAAAACACACAGCACTGTCAATGCACCTATGAACATATCCGCAAAGTAGCCGGGGCTTATCCAAGGTTCAAGTCAAGGTTTAGATGGGGTTTAAGAAGCTTAAGCCACCATACTCATACCCAACTCTCACCAAAACAACAACCCTGATCAAGCTATGGAGATCACTATGGCTTCTGTAAAAACAACATCTTCTTCCACTCTACATGTTGGAATTTTATCCCTAATATGATGCATGTTCATGAGCACCCATAATCCATTCCCAAGCTTTCTTACCTCCCTAACCTGATCAAGTTCATGAGCACCCGTTAATCCATTTCAGAGCTTCCTTACCATCCTAACCTGATGTATGTTCATGAGCACCCATTATTCCATTCCCAAGCTTTCTCAACTTCCTAACCTGCTGTATGTTCATGAGCACCCATTTTTCCAATTCTAAGCTTTCTTATCCTAACTATGTTCATGAGCAGTACCTGGCATTAATCCATTCCTCAGCTTTCTCACCTTCCTAACCTGTTGTAAGAGGTTGTAAACATAGATGATGCAGCCATTGCAATGATCGTGCTCCTAGCCTCGTGCTGTACGTATGTAACGATGATTCCCAAGCTTGCCACAATGATCTAATTCTTCACACAGCGTCCATGTCCCCAGGCTACTACAACACCATAGCTGGCTCCGAGGTCATGAGGCAACGACAACATATGAGAATGAAAATGCCAGAAACAGAATGTATAAGAAACTACAATATCAAGTGCAAGTGCAAGTGCAGATCATCTGAGATGTGTGAATGTGGGTACCATGGAAGAAGACTGTGAAAGTTACAGATGTGCATCTCAAAAATTTTGAAGTGTAACTTTCATGAAAAATCTACATGATTTTACATATTGTAACTTGCAACATCTACATGATTTCCATGGTGCAAGTTACACTTCAACATTTTTGAGATGTGGTGATTGACGGAGGAAAATCCAAAACCATGCAGCAGGATGCAGGATAGTAGGATGCATGAACAAGGTGAACTTAAGGTAGAGATGGGTATTCCAGTGAGTTTAAGCCATTCAGCATTTTTTGGGATTGAGAAAACTATGGGGATAAAATTTATACAAATAGAAGTTAGGTCGAAAATCACAAATCTGATTTTTTAATATTTTTTTTGAAGTTTATCAAATTTTCATGAATATTTGGAGTGCAACATTGTAGACCACTATTTCTGTGAGTAGGTATATGCAATACAAAGATTCTTGCATGGAGAACATGATAGGTTGTTATACAATCTGCTGAGTGTGGTAGTCAGGTGCTGTCTGCTCAGATATTGGTGCACTGATAGGCCACGGAATTAGAACCCTGACGGGAATACCCATCTCTACTTTAGTGGTGATTTCCGGTTGTGTTGTGTTGTAATTTGTTGGCAAAGGATTAGCATGTAGTCCTTGTTACACTACTAGCAGCCCTGTAGCTCCTCACTATTTCAAGCATTTTGGATGTTGGATGAGTCACTTGGGTCACAATAGACAAGAAAAAGTTTCCTTTCTCACATTTTACGTGAATGAAGGGTGACACTCTATGATATGAGTGAGGAACAGTAAGTTCTCTTACAGTGTTAAGCTTATTTCATTGTTGTGGAGATGGATTTCCCTATCATCCTTAAATCCTTCCCCTCAAAGTTGCCCTTTGTGTATTTTTCTTGTAGTGTAGTTGAGCAAAAGAATGTAATCTAGAGATTAGAGAAGACCTTTTGAAATTCTAAACCAAACAAATATTCAATGTCAAGTTTGACCGTAAAAATCCCTCTAAGGAATAGAAATTGAAACATGTACCATAGCATATCAGTCAAAAATTAATTAATTAAATAATAAATAATCACAAAACTTTGAGGACGACAAAACTCAAATAGAATAAATTCTTTTTCTGATGTTGTATTAATTCGGAGCCTTATGAGGTCATTTCTACTAGTGATTTTTTCGCTTAAAATAAATACCAAGAAATGTATTTTTGAGAGGCAAACCTTAGTTTTTCAAAAAGAAATAAATATTTCCTCAATGGGTGGCAACCCTCAATGGTGCTAGAGTACCTCACTCAATCCCCATTCTTTGGGATAGAGCTGATATTCAAGTGTGGATACTGCAAACTGGATTAACTTCAGAACCTGACATTCAAGTATGGTACTTTTATCTAGATTATTGTCCTCGTATGCTCTGGAGTCTGGAAACCCATAGCAGGCAATAGTCTGGAAAACCCATAGTCTGGAAACCCATAGTCATGATGCTGGTATCAGAGAATGGAAGTTATTGAGTTAAGTTCCGTCATAATCCGTTGCCATTCTTCTGTTGCATCTGCAGAGAGGATTGGATTCAGAACTGGCATCCGACTAGTTTCATGTAAAATTCCGCAATTTATGATGGAATTTCTAACATAGTGGCATACAGATTCTGGAAGCCACAAACAGTGCTGCGAAGAAATCAGAAGTCAGATTTCTGTGTTGACTGAGGAAATGCTTGCAGAGAGTCTCTAAGGTAAGCCATGTCTGACTCAAAAACAGTGCTCAGAATTTGGGATAACAGAGCAGAATGGCAGCGATATCATTGAATTTCATGCACACTGGGCAGCAGGTTGTGCTGTTTATCATGCCAGACAATCCTTGACGGATGTGGCCAAATTTTGTCACTGGCCCAGTTTGGGCGCAGATTTTGCGTGAGTTTGACTGGAGTTGGACTGATTTTTCTTGCTTGTGGTGCAATTGTGGTCATCTTCTAAGTTATGTGTAATGAAATGTACTGATTGTTTCAGTGCTCCTTCCTTTGGTTGCTTGTCCAATACTACTGGTTGTTTACTGGTGTCCAACAAAAAGTTATTACTAATATTTTTATGAACAGTTGAAATATTATAAATAATCGTTAACCAGCTGCTCTAGTGTGGCTTGGGTGACGGTTAGTTACTTCTTGCAGTAGAGTAGAACCTTCTCTGTTTGTTAAAAATCTTGTTAGATTGTAGAATTGAATTGTGTAATTGCAGTCGTATGTAAGTATGACTTGTATTTCACTTTGATTTTTGGGGTTACAGTGCTCTTACATTGCAGTTGAGTATGTTGGCTGATGCAGGTTACATAGTGTACCATGGCCCTGGGCAGCTTGTCATGTACCCGATTCTCATTCCTTGCTGTTTTGTACTCCATTTTCATTAAATCAAGTAATGCTTGACATGTACTCAATTCCACAACTACTTGATGATTTGTAACCATTTCATTAAATCTTTCATGCATTCACAAATTGTGTCTAGTATATCAAGCTCTAAGGTGTCAGCTTCTGAGACTTAAGTACTTGTGTTTGTAAAAGCATTGCATGTACCTTGTCAAGTTAAGCTGGATTTTAGAGTTATCATCTGCTCCACAATAAAGAATTTGTTGTGGTTGTGTATGTGTCACTGTAAAGATGTGGAAGCTCTAATTATTCTTTTGGAGGATGCATAATTTGGAAACAGTGCCCCTGTGATATGCTGTTGATATATCACTCATGCTGTATTCTGGTGATTACACTAGTGTTGAACTCACAACAGGTTTGGTGTTTGCTGGTTGCAGCAATCGGTGTCCGAGTATTTTGGTGAATCACTTACCACGGACATGTTCTAAATGCAACAACAGACTTAGGCACCTTTCTTGAATATTATATCCTGCAGGATTTATGAGGGCTAGTTTAAACTTGGAGTCAGGTTGAGGGCGGGCTCAAACTCTTCAAATTTCAAACAATAAGATTGCTTGATTTTTTCAAATCGGGCCCAAGGTTTTTATAATAAGACCAAACCAGAACATTATATGTGGCACTATTTTGGCACCAAAATATTTGAGATGGGTTGATGCAATTGGGACAAGGTTTCCCATGACCAAAACTTTCAATTTAGGCCCAAAATTATTGGTTGGACACTTCTCCGCAAGCGATGGTATCCTTCACAAAGCCTAGGCATTGTTGTGTAGCAATTTTACGACATGACTTAGTTCTACCAGAGCAATTAGCGAAAATGGTTTTATGTGTCCTTGGTGTGAACACAATCCAGACTGGAAGAATTTAACAGAAACTAGAAAAGGATAGGTACTGAAAGAAATTGAGCACGGTAAAAATGCTGATTCATTATTGCACCATCGTATATATACATGGCTCCTGCCAAGCTCTTATAGAAAAGGTAACCACTTGGAGGATTTCTTTTCATCTTGTTCTAAACTCTGTGCTTTCCTAAGTACATGAACTACGTCGGTCATCTCCGGACGGTCCATCCCATAAGGATGAATGCAGTCTTTAGCAACATTTAACACTAGTTTCATTGCCTTCGAATTAAAATGGCCACCTAAAGTGGGATCTGCAACGTGTTTAAGTTGTCTGCTACTACCGTTACTATTATAGTGTTCCTCCACCTGAAAATAAAGACAAAGTTTCGAAAACAAGGTCAGCATTCCAGAGAACCAAAATGAAAATCAAAATATTTTTTGAAAGCATTTCTTCTAGCACTGCCCTCGATGGGTCGGTACCAAGAGAACGAACTCCAAAGAGATCACTAAACATGACCTAACTTGTGACCAATAATAAGAAAATGACTGGCTTACCCAATCCCCGATGAAGCCTTTTCTATCAGTATTTTGGATTGGTTTCCGGCCTGTAACTATCTCCAGTAGAACAACTCCAAAACTGTATACATCACTCTTCTCCGTCAGCTGGCCGGTTTTAAGATACCTGCACAATTAATCCATTTTGAAGAGTATCAATTTCGAAAGCCTTGTCAAGGACCGTCACAGAAACAGGAATTACAACTTTTAACCTCCTGCTTATGTCAAATACTGCAGCCCTTCTTTGATGGTTGCATCGCATCACAGAACAATGAAGCAAAGCTTTAAGTCCAGGCACCACTACAAATTGCATCATCCAAACAAGCGCTGGAGGATCAATGAACCTGAACAGAAAATATGTGTCAGTAGAAATTGTAGTATAAAAATTATGGCAGTGAGGACCATCAAATGGATAGAAGACATACTCTGGATCTAGATACCCCAGTGTTCCTTTCACCATGGTGGTAACGTGAGTTTTGCTAATGTTGTCTTGGTCAGCACCCAATTTTGACAAACCAAAATCAGCAACCTTTGCAACCATAGTTTTTGTGAGGAGGATGTTCTGACTCTTGATGTCTCTATGAATAATCCTTGGATGACACCCAGTGTGCAAGTACTCCAGTCCTGTCACAAACAATGTCTCGCACAAGTCAGCACGTTGTCTTTAACTGCTCATTCATAAACTGATGTAATTTATAAGAGATCAATTATGAGGAATCTTTAGCCCCAAGACATTTTAGCCCCAAGTCCAGAATCATGAAGCACAACCAGTAAACTAGACAAACTTTGAATGTTCTTACAACTTCGCGATGACACAGACAAATCACTGAAGATTTGTTTCGAGGTTAATTGAGCTTTACAAGAGCCCCAAAAAAGTAGTAGCAAGAAAAAATCATACCACATGCAGACTCTAATGCGACCTTGAGACGCGTCTTCCAGTCGAGAACTTTCCCTCCCACTGCATTTCATTACACCACAAAAATTAATCCCAGTGCAAAGGCTCCTGTCAAACACAGTAATTCATCTTATCTTTACTGCTGAAAGAACAAGGTCGGCACTTTGTAGAAGAACGGTGATTCTGACCTTGAAGATGGTCCCATATGCTCCCTTCTTCTGCAAATTCGTATATCAAAACCTGTTTCTCATCTAGGCAATAACCCAAGAGCCTCACCAAATTCACATGGTTCACTCGTTTGAGAAGATTCACCTGTCACATGCCCCAACCAGTACAACTATAAGGATCCAGAAAACTACACAAGACATAGTTCCAAATCTAGTAACAATTACAAACAGTAATGGACTACGGTATATTAACACGTTGATTCAGCATTCCTAGCACAAAGACGGAATACTTCCCGTTATACCTCATTAAGAAACTCGGTTATGCCTTGCTGAGAAGATGCATCGAGGATTTTCACCGCGACCTCTTTCTCATTGTCCAACTTCCCCAAGTACACAGCGCCGAACCCACCCTTTCCAATGGTTTTCGACAGATCATTCGTCATATCCAGAACTTGGTCCCAAGTATACTTCTTCACAACATCCTCGATGATGGAATCGCTTGTCCTGATTTGAGGGCATGAGGCACTCCGGGCATTCTCTGCCCTTGGCGGATGATTCAAAGGATCATCTACACTCGTGATTGCCCTCCGCAGTTCTGGCGTATCAGAAACTGGGTTCTGGTTCTGTGCTCTGATCGGACCAGAACCAGAGAAATCCTCCGAACTCGTCGCCGAGGAGGAGACTGATATGTTTGATGATAATCGTTCGGAATACTCATGGCGCCTGCTTTCGGACGCATTGCTTGACTTATCCACTGAAGATAGTTCAGAAGGCACATAACGCCTGCTCCCAGGGGAGCTACTCATTCTGTGTGTTGAAGGTTCAGGAGGCGGCCTGCCCTCCAAGCCATTCCATACCTTGTATACCGGAGAATGTTCAGGAAATTCAGGCTTGCTTGAATATTCGGGGAACTCCTCTGACCTACCCTCAGGGGTGCTACTTGAGCTATGTGTTGGTAATGGTTCGAATTCACTCGACCTGCTCCCGAAAGAACTGCTCGGTCTGTATACTTGTGGGCTAGGTACAGAAATTCCGTGCGGTGGTCTACCATCCAAACTGTAGCTTGGCTTGTGTGTTGGTGGTGGTGCAGAAAAGTCCTGTGCATTGATCTTCTCAACCCTATTGCTTTGAGCTCGTTCGGAGTGTTCAAGAGATCTGCCGTCAATGCTGTTGCTTGAACTGTAAGGAGATTGTGGTGGCTGTGCAGAAAACTCCTGAAATGACCTGCTCTCTACATCTCTACTGAATTGTGGCGTGTGTGCCGGAAATTCTTGCGACCTGCCCTCCGTGCCATTCCTTGAAGTGGATGGAAGAAGGGGTGTTGGTGGTAGTGGTGCAGAAAATAATTCCTGTGCCATGATCTTCTCAAGGCCCTTGACTTGAGCTGGTTCGGAGTATGCAAAGGATCTGCCATCAATGCTGTTGCTTGAACTGTAAGGCGACTGTGGTGGCTGTGCAGAAAACTGCGATCTGCCCTCTATGATATTGCTTGAATTGGACAGAAGCGGCGGTGATGGTGGTGGTGGTGCAGAAAAGTCCTGTGCATTGATCTTCTCAACCCCCTTGACTTGAGCTGGTTCGGAGTATTCAAAGGATCTGGCATCAATGCTGTTGCTTGAACTATACGGAGATTGTACTGGCTGTGCAGAAACCTCCTGTGACCTACTCTCAACACCTCCATAGAATTGTGGTGGCTGTGCAGAAAATTCCTGCGATCTAGTGCCCTCTGTGACATTGCTTGAGGTGGATGGAAGTGGTGGTGGTGCAGAAGATTCCTGTGACCTGCTCTCCAAGACGTTGCTTGATCCATGTGCTCCTGTTGGTTTAGAGAACTCATGCTGCTCTGAATCTTCCACTGGGAAGAGATTTCTCAAAGCACTTAGAAGTCCAAAAACCTGATCAAATCCTCGCATACTTACTGAACCAGGAGCCTTTTCCCTTGTCATCCCATCTACAGCTTCTAACTCTTTCCTCAGCGCACTTGCTGTATCCAACTTAAATGACTCCGCAAGACTCCTGAGTTGATCTGGTGAGCATTCGTTTGTCACATCCAATATTGCAATCAACTCTGCACTCAACTGAGCATCAACAGCATCCTCCAGCGCTTTTGATCTTTTGAGTTGATTGTGTACTAGATCGACCTGGAGAACTTAGCAAGCTTAGAATAAAAAATCACAACCTCAAAAATAAGAACTTGACAACTTACTGCACATTTCAACACACCTCCACTTAGAGCAACATTGATCCCACATGGATGTTTGTTTGAGAGTCAATGAAAACACAAAGATATTCAAAGCAATATTGCAAAGGATTAGCAAACCCACCTGCTCCTGTACTTCATCTGAAATTCCAAGCGAGTCTGGCAATTTGTCTAATGCTTGTACCAAAGCAGTATTCAATAACAAGAATTGCTCTGCCACTTTTCGTTGCTCCAATATCTGGAAAAGTAAATTATCGTCACATTCTTCACACTATCACGGTAAATAAAAGTCCTCCAACAGGCCTCAGAGCATAATAAATACCGGAAACTAAAGAAAGGACTTAGACAGACGAAAACTCCACAAGTTAAGCTTCACATTTTCCAACTACACAAAGTGACCATCCCTATGAGGAGAAGTAAAGGTAAGAGATTAAATCATACCAGCCAAAGTTTACTTCCTTTACTGCACAAGAGAAGCAAGTCTTTGGCAGTGTTAAGGGCTGCCTCCAAGGATTTGAAGCATGTGGAGGTTTCCTCAGTCAAAGGCAACTCCAGATCCCTGAATTCCTCAAACAGTGGGACAAGCATGTTCACACGCCTTATGAAAGTGGAACACTCCCTTTTATGGGTCCTAAAATCTGAAATTGGGGTGATCAGGTGTACAGTGTCAAGAATTTCCTGCACCAAAGAGACCCTGGAGCTGCTCTTTACATCGTTGCTTGATTCAGATGCTTGAGGTTCAGAAAAATCCTGGGACTTGGTCTCCGCAGTGCTATTTGATTCATGTGCTTGTGGAGCTCCAGGAAATTCTTGAGAACTTTTCTTAATGGTATCGCTTGACCTACATGCTATCGGAGGTTCAAGAAATTCCAAAGATCTACTCTCCTCTGTGCTGATTGATTCAAATGCTTGTGGTGCCTCGAAAAATTCCTGTGAGCTGCTTTTCAGGTTGTCGCTTGACTCAAATGTTGGAGATAGTTCAGAAATATCCGGTGACTCGATTTCCACAGTGTCAAATTCTGGAGATGGTTCAAAAAACGCCTGTGACCTACTTTCCATAGCGTTGCTCGACTCAAATGCTGGAGGCGGTTCAGCAAACTCCTGTGACTTGCTTTCCATAGCCTTGCTCGACCCAAATGCTGGAGGTGGTTCAGAAAACTCCTGAGACTTCATTCCCACAGCCTTGCTTGCAGACTCAAATGCTGGAGGTGGTTCGGAAAACTTCGGAGACCTGCTTTCCACAGCCTTGCTTGACTCAAATGCCGAAGGTGGTTCAGAACTCTCCTTAAATTTCATTCCCACAGCCTTGCTCGACTCAAATGCTGGAGGCGGTTCAGAAAAATCCTGTGACTTCATTCCCACAGCCTTGCTTGCAGACTCAAATGCTGAAGGTTGTTCAGAAAACTCCTGAGACCTGCTTTCCACAGCCTTGCTTGACTCAAATGCCGGAGGTGGTTCAGCAAACTCCTGTGACTTCATTCCCATAGCCTTGCTTGCAGACTCAAATGCTGAAGGTTGTTCAGAAAACTCCTGAGACCTGCTTTCCACAGCCTTGCTTGACTCAAATGCCGGAGGTGGTTCAGAAAACTCCTGTGTCCTGCTTTCCACAGCGTTGCTTGACTGAAATGCTGGAGTTTGTTCAGAAATCTCATGTGACTCGCCTTCTGCGGTATTTCTAGGTTCATAAGATTCCAGTGGTTCAGAAAATTCTTGTGGCATACTCGCGATGGCGATGCTTGATCTGTGCACTGGAGAGGGTTCACTGAACTCATGCGGACTGCTCTCACTGGTTTTTCCTGATTCATGTGGTCCTAACAAGCTGGAGGAATCGTTTGGATTCTCAGATGGCACAGGGGGATGGTACACCTACAACAAAAAGGTAGAATTTAGAAAGCAATTTACAACCCAGTTTGACTGGAAAATGGCTGGCAAGATGGTTCGTCAATGTTAATATCTCAGACCTGAATTGGAAGTTGTCGGCGACGCTCGTCATCGAGATGCACCCTGTCAATATCAGCATCCTGATCCTGCAGGTGGAATTTTCACACAGATGCATTTGAGGAAAATTCACTTAAATATGTTCATGCCACCTTGCTTTTTATTGTTCCTACTTAGTTTTTTGATTGAAGTTCACAGAACAAAATGAAGCTAACCAAGATTCCTAACAAGCTATTCAAAATAACATTCACAAATTAAAAAATAAAGTCCAAATCGTGCGAAATAGACTCATCGGAAAAAAAAAACAATCACGGTATTTGAGCTTTTTAACACTTTACCATGTAAATCTCCACCTTCTCCCCGGTTGTCTTGTCTTTGGCTGAAACCGTCAAGATACCGTAAGCATCGACGTCAAAGCGCACAAGGATCTGAGGCACACCACGTGGAGCAGGAGCTATCCCAGGCAGCTCAATTGTGGCGATCAACATGTTATCGCATGTCTGAGAATTTTCTCCCTCATAGACTTGGATAAAAATACCAGGCTGGTCATCGTAAACTGTTGTAAACAATTGCTCGCTACTCCTCGGAATGCTGAAATTTCGTGGGTGCATCACATGCATCGCGCCTTCAACTGTCTCCAAACCCAAAGACATGGGAAGAACATCTACCACGAGATAATCTGCAAATGCTTTACAACCACGAGAGATTCCAGCTCGAGCAGCAGCTCCACAAACAACGGCCTCATCAGGATTGATGGACGTGTTCAGTTTTGATTTATCATTGAAAAACTCAGCCAACAGTTCTTGCACCTTCGGTATACGAGAAGACCCTCCAATCAACACAACTTCGTACACGTCAGTTTTCTCCAACCCCGCACGTTGTAGACACTTTTCCACGCACTTGATGCATTTTTCAAAGAGGTCCATATTCATCTTCTCAAAGCAGGCACGAGAGATACTAGAGTAGAAGTTAAAATCTTCAAGCAAAGAATCAATCTGAATGGTGGTTTCCACTGCAGAGGAAAGTGCCAACTTAACCCTCTCCACTTGATTCTTCAACCTCCTCACAACACGAGGATGACTGGTGATATCCCTCTCATACTTCTGCTTGATTTCTTGAATAAAATGATGGAGCAACCTTAGATCAAAGTCCTCTCCACCCAATTGACTGTCACCACTTGTTGCCTTTACTTCAATAACACCTTCCTCAATGTTGAACAAGGTGACGTCCAGTGACCCACCTCCAAGATCAAAAATCATAACCTTCTTCTCACCAACTGATGGGCCAATGGTTTTCAAAGTGTAAGCAAGTGCCGCACAAATTGGCTCATTGACAAGGGTTATGGTTTCAAACCCAGCCAAGCTACAAGCGTTCCGAGTAGCTTGTCTTTGTGCAAAAGTGAAGCAATGGGGTACACTTACGGAAGCTCCAGTAACAACAGAACCTGAATAAACCTCAGCAAGGTCTTTCAATTTCCCCAAGATCATGGAGCACACGTCCATTGCAGAGAAGACTTTCTCTTTCCCCTTATATTCGACGTGTATCATTGGCTTGTCATCCTCACCACGAGCCACTTCAAATGGCCACTGAATGTGCAGTTTGTTAGCATCGGTTCCCAAGTCGCTAAACTTCCTTCCAATCAATCTCTTAGCATCTGCAATACACAATTAAGACGGTCAATACTGAGAGAATCCAGCCGTTTCTGAACTTGATACGGTATACTTTGTTACTGATCAAGCTTAGACAATACCTTTACGGTACACTTCAAACGAAACGGAAGGTTTCAGATGTCACATATATAACCAAACAATGCTCATTCAAGGATGAATAAACAAAACTTGCACAAACATGCCTCTCGAAACTTACCAAAGACTGTGTTTCCAGGGTTCTTGGACACTTGATCCTTAGCAGCGTCTCCGATGAGACGCTCTGTTTCAGTAAAAGCGACATAGCTGGGCGTACTTTGATAACCGTGGTCGTTGGAGATGAGCTCGAAACGATTCTCCTCATCCAACCATATCCCAACACGACTGTTTGTGGTCCCTAAATCTATGCCAATGGCTGGTCTAATATCCTCAGGTTCAGCCATCGCATGGACAAGCTCAAAGCTGTGAAACGTAGTCCAGGAACAAAACTAAGAGTACTACTCTGGTGCTTCTTCTCCCAATTCACGAACAAAACTAAAGCCTCAAGGTCTTCAAACCAGCAGAGTCGAAGTTGTTGCAAATACTGTCGGTGAACCTCTAGTAACTCACTGCATAAAACGTTAAAAGTTATCAAAAACCGCAAGGCGAATAGAAGATTTAAAATCTAAGCTTCATCAAAGAACTCCCAGCTCAAGAACGCACAACTCCAGCATATATAAACCATGATTTTGAGTACAGTAAAGACTAGTCATTCGAACAAGAGCCACTCTCGCATTTCAGTGGTGGAATATCTTTCACGCTAAGGTTCACAAGAAAATAGACTCTGTAATCCTTCGACAAAGCCTCTCACAAAGCCCCAATGCCTCACTCTGAAGTTCGAGCTCGGCCCTCTCGGATGATGATAAGAAGGTAACTAAACTGACACCACAATGGATTTAATCTAAGACTAGCGTCTCCACAGAAGGAGCAGTTGTTTGTCTCTACCAAAGAAGAGACCCATCCTGTGATTGATTCCAGAGGATTGCAGATAAGTGAGTAACACTGAAAGCAGCGTTTGATAGTCTACCTTGGGTCAGAATCTACACACGAAGGAGGTGGGCAGCGCTCATCCACCGCCGTTCACCACTGAGCACACTGGCTTCCATGTCGTGAAAAGAGCGCAAATCACTATCTGAGGCACTTCCATACTCACCCAATCTCGACTCTAAGACCTGAAAGATCCTCTTCCCTATAAAATCCATGCTGACCATTAGGTCGAGCACGAAATTGCGATCACCTCACAAAGAAGCAGAAGCCAAAGCAGAACACAAACTCGCTCCAGCAACGAACTAGAAAGTGCACACAGAGAGACAGCCAAACGCAAATCTACAACAACCAGATCTAAAGCTCTCACAAAATCACAAGTGCATCTCACGTCACCCTCTCTAACAAATCCTGGACTCCAACAGAAATGGGTACGGCTATGGCGTGAGGAAGTACCTGACAAAGACGCGACCCAGATCAAAACAGCAGCAGCACTTGCGCACTGCACAAAGTGCTCACCACTGCAAAGAAAATTCAAACAAGTATATTGTGGACTCAGAGTACTAGATCCAGGCCCATGGCAAGTCCACCGACCTGGCTACTCCCAAGTGTACTCTACCAGACTTCCACCACGCTGATCAACCCGAGAAAAGCACAAACATTCACCGCTTGATGTGTCCTTGGACGCCTCTCTCGAAAAAAAAGCTTAGACTCTGTCGCGGAACGATGACGCACAGACCCCACCCGAAATGGCGGCCTAGTCCTGCCAACAGTGCGTTTGGTGGTAGTCTACATCCCAGTTGCAAAGCTACCCGTAGCGCAGCATCGGGGTGAGGAAATTCCTTTAGATTTCCACGCAACGTCCGCATGCTAACCGGCGACGCAGGTCAAGCAAACGTCCAGGTTACAATGAATGACTCAACAACGCCTCCGTCTTTTCACGCATCGTTTGATCGAGTCAAGGTAGCGCTGGCCATTCAACCTGATCATGGTAGGAATGATGAATCCACTTGGAGGCTGCATGTGAAACCCATACTATCTGTCTGGGATTAAAAAAAGGATGCTCTTGAGCCATGTTGAGCAGGTTTTCCGAGCATCCTAGGCTGGAGGTCGCTGGACAGAAGCGCATGGTAGTGGTAGGTATCATGATATGATCTCGCAATGTGGGGCATTGGGAAGAATGAAGGAGGATGAATCAGGAGAATGATCCATCGTGGTGGGAGCCAGCGGTTTTCTCGAACACCGGGTCAAGCGGAAGATGCTTCACTTATTACTGCCGAATTCCGATCCGTGGTGGGGTAAGAATCGACTGATCCTGGCTTCGTGCAGCGTGCGTTCACTGCTCCTGTTGATGAGCCTACACATGGCCCGGTCACATCAGCTGGCGCTGCTGCGAGTGCGTCGTGCGGATGGGTAAGCGGAAAATGATAATATATTGTTTAGGAAGTTAATGCTTGTCGTCTCTGACTGGAAGCACTGTTTGTGTGTGAGCAGATCTTAGAGCAGCCCATGGTGTTGTTTCGTTAGGCTGCAAATGTTTTGTGTGGGTTTAAATTTTTCTGATGGATTTCTTCTGATGGATTCTGGAAATGGCATTTCCTAGTGCAACGCCGCGCTCATGTTGGGTTGGCGGATGGGAATAACGGGCCATGATCAGGAGCATGATGATGTGTTGCGTTACGTTTGTAGTAATGAAGCGTGACCGTGCGAAGATTCGGCAGGGTTGTTGTGCTGAGACGGGTTTTGTGAGATCTGAGAGGGAGTCTTTTGATGAGTTTGATCTGTTGTTGTAATCGGTTAGTGGAAGTTGTGAAGTGGGTTCTTCGTTTTTGGAGTTGAGGATGATCAGGGCGCTGTCCACTGCGGGATCTCTTCCATGCGATGTGGTTCGCTTTTGCCAAGGCCCAACTAGGCTCGAGGATTGTCGGATGTTTTGCTCTTGGGATACTTTCGGCGTCGGGTTCTCTGCACTTGGATCAGTGGTGGCGTTTCGCGGACTTCTCCATTCTGTGCATTATTCCTGGAATCCGCGACACTTTCTGATTTTTTGGGGCTTTCATTTGGATGGGATCAATTTGGGGCTTTCTGTGTGAATTTGTTGGAGCTTGATCAGAGAATGAACGGCTGGCGAATTCTCGTCTCTATTCTGCTGCGGAATTTTGCGATTTAGGTTATAGACGAATTCGTTTTGTGATTGATTGGGACGATCGGGGTTTGAGCAGCGAATTAGCGATGGATCTCGAGAGTTTTTAGGATAGGTACAATGATATTGCATCCATTATTCAGGCTGTACTCAGTGTGGGGTTTACAAATGATCGCGAGTACGTTACATAATTAGGGTTTAGGCGCGCAGTGTGATCCTGTTACTCGCAGACAAAACAATTGGTCGGAGTTAGCTGCATTTTTCTTGGTGAGATGGTCGTGTTTAATTAACTATAATGTTCCCTCTCACGGACTAGTACCTCTCAAAATCTACGACAACCTAATTTTTTTGCAAGTTCTTTCACATTGTTAACCCTTCTGAAGTTGTAATTTCAACTTTAGAGCTCTTGTTCGATTTGAACCATGACTCAACAGTGTGACAATTGTGAGTAGAGAGTATAAGAGAACATTTTTTATACTTGACAATCGTAATCCTTCAGTTTTATTGCTTCTTCAAACGCCCTAAAGCTCTAGTATCTTACAGACATGGATCTTCGGTATTTGAATTTTGCAGATCGCCAATGCGTACATTGTATACGGTTTGATCACAGCATTCATACAGGTATACTGACTCTTCCCTACAATTTTAGTTTGTTACATATGCTTTGCTGCATTCTGAATTGTGATTCAAACAGTCTGATTTAACTGTAGGATTATTGAGTAGCACTCTTGTGAAAACTAGGGGCTGGCAGATGGTATACATGGAAATTGTGGTGACGTTTCTATTCGACGCTTTTCTTTTAGGCGTGTTGTCATGCATTGGCACGTTGTACTTGGAGGTAGTCTTCTAACCTTGTCCTTGCTAGAACTCTTACCTTCTAATTGTCAATTTCCACTTGTAGTAATTGGCGATGTTTGTTTATTGAGTGATCTTCCACTTATTTATGAAGTGGTATTTTTTCAAGATAACATGTAGAGAAGGCCACTTGCATTTTCTGGAAGTATATTCCGTGTTTTGAATTTTCTCAAGCATCATAGTTTTTTGTGTTTTAGCAAGTTCAGCATTTTTCTTGATGGATAGACAGTCTCCACAAACAGGTCTCGGTTTCATAGGAAGTGCTTTCTGATACGGGTCTGTTGTTGAAACAGTCTGTTTACGGATGCAGGTAACTCCTGCCACCAAGGAATTTCAGGTACAGATTCCACGTTATCTTCATGAACCAGTTGTCATGAATCATGTTGTTTTTCGTGGGCTAACTAGTCAATATTGCTAATTCATGAATTTCAAACTATTTGTGCAGAATCTTCCACCCGAAAGAGCACTTGTAGATTTTGCTCTGTTAAATCTTGTCCTCCATCTCGTCATCATGAACTTATGGAGTTAAATGCAAGCAAAGCTTGGTACAAATTGTAGCCCGCACTACATAGTAACACTTGGCTCAGTTCTTGTCTGTGTTAACATTTAGATTATTATTCTGATGGTCTAACTGAAACTTCTTACTTACTCATTGACTGTTTGAGTAAGGAAGCAGCACCAATACTGGGAAGGACCAACTGCTGAGCCCTAGGTGCACCAATACCTCGGAAACGCACATCAACAAGTGGTATCTTGGAAGTAACTCAAATCAACAGTACACTTCTGGTTTTTGGTTCACTTGCACATGATTTTGGTAGCCTCGTAGCAACTGTTACTAGAATCTTTCCATTTAGACTTTTGAAAATTCACACAAAAATTTAGCAGAACACTTGAATTTTGAAATTATATCTGTCCAGGTTCTCATACTAACTGTGCGATTTAAAAAGCCGAAAGGCTCCAGAAGTGGCGGTTTCTAGTGTTGCTCCTGTAGCGAGGTACCAACATGCCGTTTTATTGCCAGGACCTGCGTTGAAATTTCACTCAATAAGTGATTGGAAAACCTTTCGGGTGATAAAAACTAAGTAATTGTTTATTGCACAATTCTTCAACATCGAAGCAACAAGTTCCCATCATTAGGGCATTCGTTCCCATGATGCGAGCGCCTACGTAGCATAGTGGTAGTGCGTTCCCTTCGTAAGGGAAAGGTCGAGAGTTCAATTCTCTCCGTGGGCTTACGTGTCAGCGTCGCAGTGGCCATACGGTTTTTTACTCCTTCGACCGCTGGCCATGCCCGTTCAGGGATTTTAGAAGTTTTTTAGGTTTCTTCTCGCTAAATTTGGGGCGTGTAGCCCCAAAGTACTTTGTAACCCCCTCCCCTAGAGTTCAAGTAGGGCCCGGGCCCTACTTTAACATAACAAAAGGGCCAGGCTTTGTCCTACCCCTCCAACCCCTTCTAAACTTGGTGCTCTAAGAGTCCAAGCCATGCTCGATGGGGTGTATTTTGGAGAAATCTCTCTTGGGACCAAATCACTACTCTGTTTATTTCACAGAATTTTTCAATCAAAAAAATTAAATTTCACACTATTGTTTCTCCTTATTGAACTGCCGGTCATCTTTTGCACCAAAAACTGTATTTAAAATATCTCTATATTTAAAATATCTCATGTAGATGCGAGGTGGTCAGGATTCCATTTGTTGTCATGCCCAAAATGTGACAGTATTGACAGTGAATATTATTTGTGTCATGTTCCCCGGGCACCATTTGTAAAATATTTTATGCAGAATGCGAGGTGGTCAGGATTCCAGTTGCTGCCATGCCGAAAATGTGAGTCTTGGTAGAGAATATTATCCAGGTCTTGTCCCTAGAGTTGAAAACTGAGATATGTATCATGAGCAAACAGTGCAGCACCGTTCTTGTTGGCATGGACACATATAGTACAAGATCAGCACATGGGAATATCAGTCTTTTACGCTTTCGTTGTGTGAATGAAGATATGGTTTAACCTCTAAAAGAAATCTATCGTTATTCAAATTTGTATAGTTGCAAAGATTCATAAGTTGAAGGAAAAACTATAAACTGATGTTCAAAATAAAGTTGTAAACTGTGAAATATAGATTACATTGATATGGTTAAATCTATGATTGCTATTAACAATCATTTGAAAAAAAATTAGAAACTAAAATTCCAATTTTTTTTTAATGCTATGACAAGAAAATTCATGATTTATGAGTAAAATTTGTTATGATGGGTTGAAATATGACATTGTAATAAAGGTGTTTATTCTACATTTCTTGATTACTTAATTTTATGAGTATTTTAAAAGCACTTTTTGTGAGCGTTTTTGTATTTTGCTTCAATATGAGATGAAACATAGAAAATTACCCATCATGCCATTTCTACAAATTTCACATGTGTATAAAGCTAACAATCCTATTAGATCCTATTTCTAGAGTTAGATAAATACCATCAAGGAGGAATACACCACTTTCTTGTTGTCAGGTCGTCAATTGTCCAAAATCTGGACGCTCACGGCATGAGAGGATAAAACTATAGAGTTTGACTAGCACACTCTAATAATACCATTTGTTGTCATGCCCAAAATGTGACAATATTGACAGTGAATATTATTTGTGTCATGTCCCCACAACACTATATTGTAAAATATTTTATGCAGAAATGCGAGGTGGCCAGGATTCCAGTTGCTGCCATGTAAAAGTTTATCCATATTTCAGTTATAAAGCCCCTTTCTAAATGTGTTTTACTTTTCCATATAATTATATCATGTTCTAGGAGTTTGTCTGAGTCAGATGTATTTCAGGAATTGAAGAAAGTTTCCTGTTTCAGCATGTCATTTGCTAAAAGAGAGTGATAACTTCATAGTTGCAATTCTAAGACTGCACATGTGCTGGAGTTGAAGGTGAAGCTCTCTATCAGTGATGGACCTTGCAAGCCATCACTCTTTGAGATCACAAGGTGAGTCAATTCCGGTGTGTCATCACTCTTTGCTGGGATTTGGGAGTCTCAGATTTGGCAGTTCATGTGCTGGTGAGTGTGACCACATGTATCTGATAGCATCGACATGGCTGATTCAAGCTTGTGAGGTTCATCCTTAGGGCTTCTGTTTTTGTTTTTGTGATGTGAGAGTGAGTTGTTGATGTTTTGGTGGTGGTTTGAGAATCTGGGTTTCCAGGTGTGGGGTGCAAGGGATTATTTCTGTCTTTGTGTGTTTGAGGTTGTTTTGGAGTCGACTGTGAGGAGTGTTCTTAGGTTGTCAGCACGGGTTTGTGGTACAATGACGCCATGGTTTCTTCTGCATTGCTGAAAGACGATTCGGTGCGATGTTGAAAAGCCTTGTAGGCTAGCATGATTTCTGTTTTGGTGATCGGTGGAGGCAGTTCCGAGCTTGGGGTTTGAGTCATGTTGGTGTAGTGTGTTTGAAGTGCCTGGATTGAAGTTGTTTTCAAGGGCATTGTTCTTGGCTTGCTTAGATGAGATGCTTGCAATGTGAAAATCTTTAGAGCTTTTTGTGGTGACACCAAGTTGCTGTTGAATTGAACGTTTGGGGATTCATGGTTGGCTCACCGCCATCTTGATTGGAATTTGGCAGGTTGCTCGTTTTCAGATGTGTTTTGTGATCATGGGCCCATGCTAATTCGATGAACTTATGGTATTCTGGAAGATGGTAGAAGATTTGGGATGTTCTGATAGTAGCATTGAGAGGTTGATGAAGCTTGCCGCATGATAGTCTCACAACTCGTGGTCGAAGAGTGCCGTGAACTAAAGAAATGATGAATTTGCTGATTACTGGTTCCATTGTCCCACTCATTTTGGAAGCAATTTGCAACTGCAGGAATCCAGGCATCAGAGTTGTGCATTGGGAATTTTTGCAACCATAGATACTTGAGAAGAATTCTGCTCACATGGAGCTTCATTGTCGACCGGGGGCGAGAGCGCCATGGCACCAAGGCCGTCGAGGAATTTGAAGGAAGATGCGACGCTGTTGGGGGATATAAAAGATGATGTTGCCATGGATCCGACGTTGTGGGGGAATTTGAAGGATTATGTTGCCATGGAGATCATATATGCAAAAGTACCGTTTCATAAGTTCTTCCAGCTGCGCCTGGTGTGTAAGGAGTGGAATCATCTGGCTGGCGATCGGAAATTCCTGGAGGACCAGTTCAAGGAATACTTGGTCCCGGAGCCCTACTTCTACTTCCGCGGTGGTCGCGAATACTTGGTCCCCTCGCCCTTCAAATTAATCTTCCAAGATGGTCGCTTCACGAATGGCTTTCTGACTTTTGACGTCACCTCCGAGGATGTGAGCTGGATAGGGCTGTATAACACTTGGAAGGATCGTGGTGGATGTTTCGCTCTAAATGGTCTAATCTACAGCGAGACGGTGCCTAGCCCTCACTACCTCTGGGCACCAAAGAAGACACCACACATTTTGCAGAAGTGGGCTGAAAGTAGAAGGCAGGAGGTTTTTAACATCCACACAAGAGTGAGGCACCAGTTGCCTCCGCCGCAGTTGACCACAGCTATTCCTGTTGTTGGCATGTTGGTGGACACTTCTGTACGCCCATATGGTTTCAAAGTCATTCAGGGATGTGGGGACCTTGGAACTCAAATCTTCGACTCAAACACGAATGCGTGGGAACTTCGACCTTCTCGGCTACCCGCGGGGATAGCTGCCCGATTGGATTCATTCCGTTCAATGTCTCCTGGATGCAGCCACCATAGTTCAGTCAATTGTAATGGCCTTCTCTTCATCGCAACCGAGGATCGTAAGGAGATTCTGGTCTACAATGAAAAAGAGGATGTATGGAGTACGCTCTGTGCGCCTCGTAATGTTGGCTGGAGGTTGGAGCTACACATTGGATCATGGCATGGCACACTTTTTAGTTTGCAACAACGACCTACAGTATGTGGTTCGACATGGGATGTGGTTAACCCATCAAGGCAAGAATGGGAGCCGTATGACCGAATGCCCGCGGATCTACGTGATTGGCTTCTCAATGATGGCAAATCTTCAAAAGTTGATATTAATTACTCAAAAAACTATGTTTTCATGTATAATCAGAGTACTCAGGAAGATTGCAAAAATAGAATTGTGTTGTATGAGCTTGCTACCATATCTTGGAAATCGTTTACCTTTCGTTCGGGGAGCTACTTAATAAGTTAATCAAAGAAGACGTTTTAGGCGGACTTATTTTAATCCTCCATGATTATGAACAAACTACCTTCTTTATGATGTGTAAGACAACCTCACCAACAAGCACAGACTCCAGAGCCTGTTCCCAAACATCTTCCCACCTTGTTGGTTGCCTTCTCTTACTTTCCCTCCTCTTCCACCATAAACTTGCACTTGTTGGACATCGACTTCGATCAAAGCAAGCATTTCTGCTTTGCTTCGTGGATCTGTGGGGGTGGAATATTCTGAGAGAAGGATATTGTCGTGAGGATATTTTGCTCCACTGTCGTTGAATGCTGTGCTCACCACGATGTGGCCGTCGAGGGCTCAGTCTCTTTCCTTTCCCGAATGGAGAACCGCAGCGAACTTTGTCGTAATTACTGGGAGTAACACCTACCTACCTGCCGTTCGTAGCAAGTTCTGTGCAAGGTAGCAAAACTAATTGAACAATACAGAAACTGATTACCATATTCTTACAACGATTTTGGAACCCATTACTGACGAGTTAAGTAGACAGAGCTTCCTGTGAACTCGAATTCTCTGTATCCTTCTCTCAGGAATAAATGTGGACGTTTGGGCAAGACTTTCACTGAGTTACTCTCGAAATGCACATGACCATGCACACACAACTTCTGAATTCTTTTCTGCAGATGAGTGACTGCCTTTTCGTAGTCAGTAATCTGTTTGCGCATACCATCCATGTGCATGTCAAGTTTGAAACAGGGCATGTCCAAATTCCATAAGGGAAAGGAAAGAGTAACACCTCTCTAAGGTCAGCGCTTTCATCACTGTAAAACTATGGATAAAAAATGTTGACCATCACATTCCTCGGTGAGTTCCCGCATTTTAGATTTGAGAGTGATCGACGGAAAATGACTTCAAGCATAGTGTTCGAAAAAATCATGTTGTGTTCTAAAACCATTACGGAGTAATTGCCTCAACTGCCTGAAGCAAAACACAAGCAGAGACTTGTTCTTCCTAAAACTGACAGACAAAGAGGGACAAGGAAGGAAAAGAAGGCAGCTCCAACCCAATAAACACTTTGCTGCAAATAGCAGAAAATATGACAAAGAGCATGGATTACATCAAGTCGTCCATAACTGGGAGGAGCGAACAAGAAAACTAGGTAAGGATGGGGGCCACCCTAGAGGGTAAATTTTGTGGTGAATACCACCACTAGGAACGCAGATCCGCGATAAAATGTGCGGGCCAGCATGACACTTTAAACTCGCCACACTGGCGGGGCGTGTTCCCCCCTCGTTTGCTTTGTAGGTTTCAGAGATTGGTAGACATCCGTACAGGTGGAGAACTAGGTCCTCCATATTTCTCAACGACTTCACAGCTCAATCAAGATCCAGAAACTCCATGCGCTTCCTCATTGTACCCTTCAACTCTGTCGCATCCTTCTCTGCTTTCTGTGCCTGTATCAACACAACATTTCTGAGCCATAGTAACAGCTTCTAAAGACTCTGATGACGTCAAAAACCAATTTTCATTATTTTTTAAAACACCCAAAAAGAACAGTAACAGTTAGCAATGACCTTACCTGTTTGATTTCGGTAGCACTGACACGCACCATAAAAGATGGCAACTCCTCCCTTTCCAGATCCTGCATCCATCAACCAGTTTCATCCCCTTAGACCAGAAAGTTGGTAAGCTGACATCTGACTTTCACTCTGGACTCCAAGTTAAAGTCTTAGGACACCTTCGACTTCTCAAATGAACTAACGGCAGGCAACCTCTTACTATCAGATCAATAAATAAATTGTTTGAATGTTAGAAGTGAATCAGCTGTGTTTTCTAGTCTATATTCACACCACGATACGCTATTCCACCTGCATTCCTCTTTGCGTAAGACAAGTGAAAGTACAAGCTGTGCGCAAGCACGAGATTGCAGATATACTTAGGAGCCAAGGTGACATAATCAAGAAAGAACTAGTCACGACAGTACATATAGCCAAGGTGCAATACGGCCTCAAAACAGTACTTACCAATTCACCAATGAGAACAACATTCTCTCCACGGATAATGTACAGACCCAAAGGAAGATCGCAATACAGCTCTCCAACCGTTATCCTTTCAAGTGCTCCTTCCAACACTACATTTGCTGTTTTCCCAAAAGAAACAACCCATGCTTAATATACCATATAGAGTGCACTTCTTGACTACAAAAACGATTCAATATCCAAATATGTACAGAATTGAATATCACAGCAGTTTCGCTAAAGAACCCTCAAAGTAAACTTCCTTACTAATATGATGGTAGGAAAAAACCTTGCATTAGATATGCATAGTTCGGAAAGACGTACCAAATTGATCAAAAGACCGGAGTATGCCAATTATCTTCCTTCCATCTCGCAATATCACTAGCAGCTTCTCTGCGAGTTTCCACACAAGGAAATCGTCAAGGCATGGAAACACGAATATCAGATCAACAACTGAGTCAAAATCACAGCTTCTTAATAATGAGAATATCCAGATATGCATGCACTGGTTTCTAAGCGAGTAGTCATCACAGAGTGCTACTAGTCACCAAATGCAATTAAGGACAGATTATTATCAAGTGACATACTCAGTATGACAGAGATAACCTCCAGGAAACTATTTCCCTTTGATTAAAAAGTGGTCACACTAGAATCTCCGCGGAACATAGTCCACAAAAAGCAGGCAGAGTCGGCCACTTTTGAATGAAGCAAACTGTAACCAAGCTAGAGATTTAATGTCGGTTGCACCCCGATTATAGAAAAGTCTGGATTTTTCGACCCTGTTCTGAGCCAACTAGGGTAATCTACTTGTGATGAATGTCGAAGTAGTAAGCTGTTCGGTAACTGATAGCCCATGAGGAACATTCATACGGCCCAACAGCAGTGTGACCTAATTTCTTGGACGGTAAAATTGTCAGGGCGAATTAGGGTTTTGAGTACCAAGCGGTCAATACAGAGAAAAATATCCAATACGACAGGATGGTGAGTCCACGCTGTGGTCCAGCATTCGCAACGACATCGCGAATGCGGATACTAGCGATTCAACAGTAAAGTGCTACATTGGCGAAACACGGGTAGAGAATAGCGACAATTCGTAGAACAGATAGAAACCCACAAAACCAAACTTTGGCACCATCTAATTCACTCACTCCGCAGGCCATCCCAGATAACCACGCAGCACTAAGAAGACCCTTCGTCACCACTTCACTCCCTACTTCTTCCTCCCACCATGAGAATAATATCAGGCATGCAGTGCAAATGCACGTTGAATAATCAAGCGAGAGAAAAAAAAACTCACTGTCGAGATTGTCGGCGAGAGAGGTCGCAGGAAAGTTGTCAGGTCCCGCCCACGACATCCTCCTCTCTTCCCTCCTTCTCCAGCTCCACGTTGGGATGCAGAACCCGTCTCTTCACCAACACCAAACCCCGAACCTCCTCACTCCCCCACTTCCCACTCCCCAAACGCCCTCGCCCCCAATAACCTCAATTCCTCCCCCACGAAACCTCCCACCCACAAACCCAAATAGCCTAAACACCCCCAAAATCCTCAAAAAAAACTCCTCCCGAAACGAGCACCAGCCTGCCTCAACTACACCTTAACAAGGCTAACAATAACCCTGGGTTGGAAAAGCGAGAAGAGAAGAGGCAGGGGAAGAAGAGGCACTGCGAAGAGGATGGTGGTGATGGCGCAGAAGGGGGACCACCATAGCCCAGACGACGGTGGCTGCAATGTAAGTTAAGTTAGTCAATCAGTGGGCCTCAGTGTCGAAATGGTCTCCAGAGCTCACAACCAGCAAACTCCACCCAGCAGCTCGAGAGTGGAAAACTAATCAATTTGAGTGAGTGCCGCTGGGAGGGTCAGCAGGCCATTGAATTAAAAAGTTAAAAGGCGAAAAAAACAAATGCTAAAATTAAAAGAGGTCCGGAGAGTAGAACTCCAGTTGGAGGAGATCGTACTTACGTGGACCACTCTCTGGTTCCCTCCGAGAATATTCTATGCTTGTCGTTCTGATGCTGTTGTTGGGAACCTCGGGGAATTTAGGGAAGTGACAAGTTCAATAATTTGATCATTGGATCACGAACAAGTGAACAAAGACGATTGACAATGCAGGGACTATGATTATGGTTCGTGTACACAAACTGGGCAGAACGCCTATAGTGCTTCTGTGTGATTGGGATTCGTGTAAGTTCTATCGCTAGAATTATTTAGCGTGTAAGTTATATCGCTAGAAATACGTAGGGTTGTACTTGTAAGTTCTGTCGATAAGAGTTCAATACTATTAGGAAAGTTTGCATTGTACGACCCTGGGGTTTTTTATCCAGGTAGGTTTGGTAGTTCATCAGGCTGCTGACTGGTTCGTGAACCATTATTCAATGTTCCATCAAACCCAAGCTCGGTTATGGATGCGGCGGGAGGTGCACACCATCCGTACTGCACGCGTGCATTGAGACTGCACAGATTCACACATCTCACTTAGTTTGAGACTCTCAAGATCCACAAAAAATTAAATTTTGACGAGCCTACAAGTAAATTTAGGATACAGAAGAATAGTCTCAATTTGTTTAGTTTGAAAATATGTACAGTGCTTATAACTAAGTTAAAACGTGAAGATGTTAAGACCACCAACTTCCATGTCGTCGACTCCAAGTCTCTGTCATCCATTGGTCCAGGTTCAGAAAACTTGGTCATTAAAGAACATAGACTACGTCAGATGTAGTTATACGAAGAAAAATCTATGAGTTATCCATACACCTATAAGTGTTCTTTGAAAGGCCGGATATCATCGCCGTCTTTTCGCAGGCACTTGGTGGGAAACAGGTTGCTCGTCATCAGTTTCGTCATCCGAATCTACTACTCTGCTCCTCCGCTTCGGAGCTGAGCCTCCTGAAGGTCGGCTTTCAAATACATGCGATGGATCTGCATGTAAAGCTTCTTCGTCACTGTCTGCAACTACTGCATCATTCTCTTCTTGATCTCCATCACCTGCACCGATCTCTTCGGCCTCAAGGTCTTCCGCTATATTCTCCTCCGTTTCATCCTCATCCACGCCCTCCTCATTCACAGGTTCCTCTTCCTCAGCTTCCTCAACCTCAGCTCCTTCAACTTGCTCTCCAATTTCTTCGTCTCTCTCTTCTCCCTCTTCCTCTCGCTCTTCTTCTGGCTCCTCTTCTGGCTCTTCTTCTCCCTCTTCTTCTGGCTCAGCTGGTTGGTCAGTCGCCCGCCGAGTCCGCTGAGATCCTCTACTTCTGTGGGCCACAGGTCTAGCTTTCTTGCCTGTGTCCTGAATCTTGAAATCACGTGCAGTGCTACGCTTTGCATGCCGCATAAGATTCACCTTGGTAATGCGACTCAATTGAATCAAATACCGCTCATAATCCTCAATGTGGTAAATTAAGTTGGGGATGGTTCTTCCCTCTCGTCTTATTTTTGAAGATGACTGATTCTCATTCTGATCCTGTAGATTCACCCCACTATCAAGTGAATCACTTTGTGTGGGAGGTACCATGGACGTGTACACTCTCAGCATGCAGTATACGATACATAAAAAATGGTGCCCAATCAAAATTCATGTGGTAGGGGAACAGGGGAGAGAGAGGATCGAAGGGATTAGCAGTTAGCATACCCGCTGCATAACAGCCATAAACATGTACAGCGGTGCTGTTAGTTTCGTGCAGGCGACTTCAGCAAGCTTTTGAAATCGATTGCTGGGAGTCATTTGAATGAAACCTTTGGTGGCAATACACATTTTCGTAGATGCTGCCAAGCACTTGTATAGGTGCGTTGCAAACTTCAAAAAATGCTCAGCCATTGCCCCTACACAGATTCATTAACAAAATGTAAACAACATGATCTCGATTTCCAGAAGTTCAGACACAGCTGAAATGACCCACTCTCAAATAATATCACTCAAGGTGCTTTTTAGAACAATCCCTAGCTCGCACAAACCAAATGAACTTCGTTATGACGTACATGATTAGACAGGATAGCAGTAACCTCTAGACTCCCTTCTGAGACTTTCAACTTGACTAACTGAAGACATGTCTCTAGACACCAGTTACCTGTCAGGCTCATAGAACAGAAGTCCGAGAGCATGAACACCACCGCCTCCATTCGTGTGTGGAGCACTTCTTCCAATTGTAATCGCCGGGGTGTTGCTAAAAACCCTGCCATAGTGTTTCTGTTCTCCGAACGTCTCACTGGTTTCAGTGCTTTGATCTTTGTTACTAACCACTCCATATCCTTCAAAACCTTTTCGCCATTTTGCAAGAGTAATCCAGCTAATGCAGTCTTTGTGGTGTTCTCAATGATTGGATAATCAAGTGATGCATCTTGCACCTGAGATTCATCAATACGCATTAACTTGAGCAGTTCCGAAGAGAATTCTCTGGCCAAAGCAAGATCTTCAGGGGGATTCTTTAAGGACAAGGCCAGATCTACCAATGCCGAGGCAGCCCCTACGTTTGATACACTCTTTTCTTTGCAGAAATTTGTCACCCACATCGCTTGTTTTTTCATCATCGGTGGAGGTAGCTTTCGCCCTAGCAGGAGCAAGAGTTTAGCCAAAACCTGCAATCAAAATGTATTATGAACAACGAACATCAAACTGACAATAAATACAACCTACCTCGCTAATACTTCAAAGATAGGCTGCTATCAAGTGTTGAACCAAAACGCTATGAAAAAACGTCACGAGTTACAAGTTAGACCATTACAGTACCTAACAGAATACTACGAGAAGAGGACAACAACCAGGTAGACTGACGGCCACGTCCAAAAAGTATTGCTTCAGCTACAAACCATCCTATACAATGAATGAATATGACCAATTCCAGCCGACGAATTTTTAACAATGTTCACATTGGAAATATGTAATAGACCCGCACCTCTATCTCTTTGAACTGCGAACGATCTAGTAACTCCAGAATCAGAGGTTGTATGTGCTTGGAGATCCAGTGATTTAAGAGTTTTCCATCAAGCCCTTCCAGGATTCCAAAAGCACAAACATTTGAACTGTCCGGTGCTTCGTCAATCGCCTCAGGGTTGAAGTCCAAGCTTATCTCACGCAGTATTTCGGGTAGACAGTCTCTCTGTAAGGCTGTTCTACAAAGCGCATCTAAAGATTTCACAGCGTTGAGCATGGGTCCCTCGGCCAAGTCCTCTGATGGTTTTCTTCCCTTTTTAGGCTTTTCCTGTGGATTTTCAATTGGAGAGTGTGGTGTTGCAGTTTCGGTTTTGTTCGTGAGTATAATCCTAAAAAGTGGGTTGGCTACTACTTTCCAGTCGTGATCATGTAATTCTATGGATGTCGGGCCATCTTTTCCCACTACTGGAGCACTAGCAATTCCCTTCAAGTATCTAAAACAGCTCGAAAGTGCAAAAGGAAGAAGTGTGAGATCATCCTCCTCTGCAGCCGTATGCAGAAGGTAAGCAATACAGGAACCAGATAAAAAAGGAACTCTCCTTTCTAGTACTGCCCGAGGGACTGCAAACTTCACTTGTTTTCCCTGTCCTGCATTTCCAGCTTGAGCTCCTGCTTCTTTCGGCTTGCGGCCTCTCCCGCTTAGGGGTTTAGTCGTAGAACCAGACTTGAACAGATGCTTGGCTGCTTTTACGTGCTGCTTCTGGTTGACAATCTGGTAAAGAGTATCAAATAGTGAAAGATAGCTCTTTAGTTCTTGTTTGATTTCGTTCTTACGAGACTCCTCTTCTGTACGGGTCAGCTCCGAGACAGCTGCGTCTATTAGAACCTCTAACACTCCCAAAAAAAGACGCCCTTGCTCCAGTTTCCGCTCACCCTCCACTGTCTCCAGGGAGAAATTTTCCGTTCTGTCAAGTTTAAAATCTGAACATCATGAACCACTCCTTAGCTTTCCAATCCAGAACTCATCTCAGTACAAGTAAGAGCAAGCTGAAAAGCATGCGCTATCCATCCTCTGACGTGATTATTTTTCAAATAGACGGTTTATCCTCTATAAAGTCACGCCATCAGGGTCTGTGTAACATACAAAAGACATAGGCATTGTTAAAGACTGTTCTAAAGAATGTAACTCCAGAGCTAAGGCTAAGTAAGAAAGAAAGCACATCTTCTAAAAGAACTTCTATATTGTAGTAAAATAGAAACACCAACCTCCTAGAGAACTGCTCTGTACAGCTTTCCGGATCTTGGAGAAAGCGGAACCCAGCAACTCGCCACTTGATAACTGACTTTTCTGTAATCAATGCCAAGCTTACAAGTCAATGTATAGAGTCTGTGGGGGAAAAAAACAAGCTTGCGAAATGTAAACAATTTCACAATGCGGACGACATCAAAGATATCAGTAACAAGAGACACATACATCTTGATCTTCAGAGAATGTGAAACCAAAGGCGTCCCCTGCAGTAGAGGAATCTTCTCCAGGCGCCTTTTGTGGCTGCAAGGTTAGTAACTGATAGACACATGCGAGCAGATGATCGAAAGGCTCTTCCAGATGCAAGTTCATGTTTCGGATAACAACACAGTCATTAAGCTTCAGAATAACAGCGCCATCCTGGGAGCAGTCACAACAGGATCATCATAAGTTGAAGTCAGGAGTAAATTCTCGAGTAGACCGTGTCTAACGTGATGATTCTATCAAATCGCATTCAATAGAAATAGTACACGAATAGCTTCCTCACTAGCCAGCTTCGATTACTATCTCCAATTGGCAAAATAATGTATCTGATTCATGCACCTATACTATCGGATACTAGTAGATACCTCTTTTTCTTCGAAGAAATGGCGGAAATGCGACCATACAAGATCAAACACTTCTTCAGCCGATGCAGGATCCATGAGTAGTAGGCCAGGGAGTCTTTTGTACAAAATTTCCCTGACACAAACCTGATCAAACAGGAGAACTGATTAGATTTTGCCTGGTGAAAAGCAAGGTTTGAACATCGATTGTTCGGATTTAAGATAGTATTAGCTCCGCAAATCAAGATGTATTCATACAAAGCGTACTGAATTTTTACACGTTCAGAAACTTCCATAAATGACCGGAAGAGCCTCCTTGATCCCTTGAATTGTTTACAAGAATTCAAGTGACAAAAGGATAGTGCGATATGATAGACCAACGGAAACCGTAACCACTCGGGGACGTGAAGACAGACACGAAGAGCCTAATTCTTCACCCCTCACATGGCCTTGGAGAAATTCTGCACCATGCAAGTGAACAGGCAACCCATGATGACGAAGAGTGGTTATGGAAGAAAGTCACATACCTGCTGAGAAAGACACCGTCGCAGCAGCCCGAGAAGTTCCTGAAGGAGGTTCTTATTGCGTCCACTTAATCCACGTCTTGGCACTTGCTGACTGACGGACTGACTAGAGCTTGCCTCACTCATTGACATCCTCAACCAGGACTCAGATTCAGAATTGCGGTTCAGATGCACACGAGATTGTTTATCAGCAATAATCAGATCCAGAAGTCCTTCTGCGGCAATCATGCGAGTGCTTTCTTCACGGCTGAACATGGATTTTCTCAATACAAGAATAGTATAATCCTGTTTGAAAAGAAAAATAAAGAGAAAAAATTAACATTTAGTATGAATTTCTGAAGTACAACCCGGATGCTAGAAAATATCAATGCTAAGCAGACTGATCTTTCCATTATCCATGGTTTCTTACCTGGAGATCTCGACTAAGCTGAAACAACGGGCATAGTGCTCGAATGATAGAGGAAGCTGGATTACTGGGCAAGAAGGTGAAGTAGTCCAGACATTCCTTCAGACGTGACCCATGGTCTAACATTAATTGGGGGTACTTGTGCACAAGCTGCGCTAACATCCTGCAATAACATGAAAGCTCTTCAAAATCAAGATAGGCGACATGGTCTAATTACTGCGCGATATGAATTTCTAATTTCAACACGATACAGTACAAAAGTTTTCCCAAGAAAGAGTAAAGAGTGCCAATCGAATCGTTAACTTGCCTGATGATTAAAGCGCTTTGTTGAGACTTGAGACCTATTATCCGACACTTACTTTGTTCAATAATCTGGAAACACAATTTTGATCATTAGGATTTCGGAACGAAACATTTGTATTCTAAGATCAGAAGGGAAACCTTAAGCTATTCAGAAAATCCGTAAATTGTCAGAAGCCTAAATTCTAAAGCTTGTTTTCTCCCTGAAAACAAAAGAAGATACGTAGGCAAGACAGACCGGAAAATAATCAGCATATTGGAAAATGCGAAAATAAATTCGCTGAAAAACGTTTCTGCAGTATGGGAAAGAAGCAATCCGGGCCTCTTTTCCTTGAAGGTTGTACATAGAGAACCATGACAATATACATTTGAATATGCAAACTTTGTCAACTAACTATAATAGTAGACTAAGGTCTATCAAGCATTATACGTAAACACCTTCAGCGGATCTACCATCAACAACAATGAATGTACGTTGAAAGGAAGGTTTAGCTGGATCTTTAGTTCAGTTTCGAGGTGGTTACTTAACTCAAAGTCGGAAGATGCAAGAAAGGACAGCAACAGAGGGGGAAAAGCACTTACTTCGTCACGCGCTATTTCGTGCACCTTAAAAGCTATCACCAACATCTTTAAGCCCAAGTCCTGAGTATCAGTGGCACGTTCTGTAGGCCCGATATCCTCAGCTGACAAGGATCGACCACCTGCTCCTGATTCAATAAGGATGAATCCAAGCTGCACAACACTAGGAATTATGTGGTCCCATCCAAATGCGCTGCTTTGAACCTGCAGTAGAAGATAGTGTTATCAAGTGAAGGCAAATCATCTGCAATGATTTTAAATGGTGCGCCACAATGTAGTATCCGGCAGAATTTAAGGTTTACATAATGGAGGCCCAATTTTACACTTAAACAGACTAAAGAGTTGAGTAGGCATTTAAATTACAAAATCTGAACAGATTGAGTGAGCACTTCAATACATGTAATATAAAGGTGCGCTTCGTAAAATCGCGTGCATTGGTTTCACTCTGAGACTTACCGTACGCATGAAAGACGACTCCGTGTCTTTAGCTGTCCGCAGACACGCGGCACCCAGCGCTGACATTGCCCACAATGAATCTCTGTAGATAAAAATAGGTAGAATATACAAATGAGAAGGTCGTCAATTCGTCGGTTATCGTACTCGTTAGCACATCGTTGTTCTTTGCTAACATTCCTCGAATAAGCAATAATGTGTGATCTGATCACGTCATCCATACCTGCACCTCTCGCAATCTTGAAAGGGCCTCGCTGCAGCCGTTTTGAGAATGTCGAAACATTGCTGCTCAAACCTTTGGATGCGAGCTAGGGATAGCAATACAGCCACCATGAAAGGACTGAATGCCCCATGATTGGAACGAGCAACAGCAAGCCATTCGGCCCCCAGGGCCGGATCCTGCTTAACAGCAAAATTGATATGAAGAACGACAGTTCCCTCTACTTGACGGAATACGTCCACTCCTGATCCAGGAATCAACAGAAGTAAGCAACATTTCTCAAAGCCCGATGTCAGTCATTTTGCTTTATTATCACAATGAGTAGTCTCAAATTCTATTCGTATCTTATACTCTAATCAACGTTGAAATTATGAGTCTTTAGTTGAATCCTTCAAAAAAAAATTATCAAAAGAAAAACATCTCTTCAAAGAAAATTTATCGGGACGAAATGGTGCGCATGATAAACCTTATACCATAAAATTGGGCACGGCAACTTACCGCTCTTTGAACCATGCTGTCCAGCCTCTTGCAACTCGGACTTTTGCAGCTTGCTAAAGAAGGACATAATGCCACTAATGATGGCACGTTTGTGGCCACGAGAAGCAAGCAGCACCAATTGGTATATTAGAGATGGCAAATCTTGCGGCTCAACTTCCTTCATGTGAACAAAAACCTTCCTAAGAAACTCTTCGATCTGATCCGAATCGAGGAGCAACTCTCGTAACATACACGTCATTCTTGTCAGTAGCCGTTTGGACCACGGAATACCTAGGAAACGGGAAACAATGTGCTCCTTATACTCCCTTCCGCTAATCTGAAGGTTGTCTCCCTGGACACAAGCAATAAGAAGGTTACTAGGAAACGAACGCATGAAGGTTGAGTTCATTCAGTAAGGAAATGACCTCAGGGAACACACACAGTAAAACACGACAATCTTGCTTACAAGATTACCAAAATCTCATCATGCTGCACAAGTGGTAAATGATGATACGATAGCGCTTAAACAAAAGTTGTATTAAAGAACTACTGATTCAGCTAATTAACCTACCAGCCAGTAACGAATACCTGTTCTCCAGACACAAGCACCGGCTCATTAGACGATGATATTATTGACAAGCAGTTTGGAAGAAGATCCAGGCTCCTCCCTTCATCGTTGGCTCCATTAATCTCGAGATTCGACACCACTACTTCCACCACCGATGGAAGAAGGCGGCAAGGCAATGAGCTCATTTCCTGTGCAAAAAACGAAAGGCATTCCAATACCTTCCTGTCTGCGCTGAGCTTCTGCTCATTTATCAACTCAATAACGCGCACCACCACCAGAACTAACAGCTTCGCGGGCCTAGAAAATTCATCTTTCTCCACCAAAGGCATCAAGAAACTAAACAATGCTCTAGTATAATCCAACACTGCTTGCCCCGGATTCCCATCCCTACACCGCTTCTCAAACGCTTCCAGTATCAATTCATCATTCCTGGATAATATAACCTCTGCAACGCTCCGCTGCTTTTGCGACACCTGAGAGGATCCTCCCGCCAAGGCCTCCTCAACAATCTCATCATCGAACTCCATCGGCCTCCAATTCACGAGTACGACCGAAACAACAATTCCTCAATTCCAAGTCACGGAGCCATTTATATCCAGTAGCCAAAAAACTCCACAGCAATAAAAGCCCCGAACAGGCACCTTCCACAACCAATCCTCAAACGCAGACTCCATGCACTACTTTCCTACGCCATCGTCAAAGCCAAACAACCGAAATTAACAACAAACAAGACTAGAACCAATGCAGCTGTAAAAACAGACCAGAACCTAGAACCTAAATACTCCTCTCCGGCTCTCTGAAAAACCTCCAGCTCTCTCCACAAGCTGCAACCAAAACAGAGCTAAACGACTAAAATCAACAAGAATAAAAACCAATGCAGCTGTAAAGAAAAGATGAGTAGAACCTAATGAGGAAGCGAACCTGCACTGAAGCGAAATTCCGTTCAATGTGTGCGATTCTCTTCCTGTGCAAGAGAGCAGAACGATGAAGAGAAATGGAGCAAAGAAAGGCGTGGCGATGGCGAGCTTGTGCGGTGTGAGGAGGGGAGGATGGGCGGGCGGAGTGAGGTGAAGTGGCGATGGCGGGAGAGGTGGTTCAAGCTGTGCCTGCGCACACCAAACCACGACGGGGATGAAGTTAACTTCGACGCTTCGATGAGGACGACGACGGGCGGACAGCGGTGCCGGGGACGGAGGCTTCATCTTCAAGCTGCGCGCTACTTGGACGTGTTGGTTCAGGGCGGGATGGAGGTGGGGCGGTACTGTGCCGGGGATTGCCATTTTATGCCGGCCCTGTGCTGTGGAGGCCGGTATTCCTCCCCAGCATACTGCTGTCTGCTCAGGAATATAATGTATTGGACACTACCGTATGTCGACAGCAGGTTCGTCTATATATAATTCTTAAAAAAAAATCTTTAAAAACTAGAAGTTATAAGGATGGAAAAAAATATATATGAGAAATTATATTATGTGATATCTGTCTTTTATTTTTCCCATTTAGGAATATATTTAGTGATGTTTTTTTTTTTTACAAAAACAAAAATTTAATTTTAGAGAGATGAACCTTCCTTCCTTTCTAAAATATATATTTATTCAAAAGTGAACGAACATGCTATGGAAGTATGGTATCCTTGTTGTTTTAGACCATGCAGCATACTTGCAAGGATGATGGCTGAAGGTCAACCGACTCCACAGCCATAGTATATTTGATTGAATAAAATTCCATTCCAATGAATTTGAAAGGTAAAAATGAAAATGTTATGATTGACATCATAATTTTAGATTTTTGAAATAATGCCCACTTGTGGACATGTCAATGTCATCCTAAATCATAATACAAGAATTTATTACAACATCTTGAAGTAAACATGAATGAAATCTTTTTTTTACAATATATGCTATTGGATTACATAAGGCAGCTATGATAAACCATCTAAGCCTCTAGTGTGCGCGAAATGCCAATCAATGCATCAGAAGCAGAAGTTATTGTCTGCATCCTTTTAGAAATTGGTTTCTTAAAATCAATAAACATATATAATTTCAAACATATATGATTTCTAAATGTCGTAATGATAACCACTTTAACCTCAACATAACATTCCAAAAATATGATCATTTTTTGACATCAAATCATATCAAAATGGCAAATAACATTTTCAAATAATATGATGTAAAAATGACTTTAAAAATTCACATATATGTCAAAATGAAGAAAAATATTAACATTTAAAATAATGGATTATTAAAAGTTATTTTTAAAAAAGTTATGTTTGTCTAATAATTAATTAAAGTGCAAAATGTAATTACGCTATTGGAAAAATAATATCTCAAAATTGGACACTTTTAAATTTCTCAAAGTAATATTGGACAATAATATCTCAAAGTCAAGCAAATAATCTCTCAAAGTCGGGCAATTATATCTTAAAGTTGGGCAAACAAAGTGAAGAATTTCCAAGACATTTAGATAAACTTGTATTGAATTATTTTCTACCCAAGCTTCTAATAACCTCCAGCATATGAATGACCATAATAAATATTCCAAGATATAATGTCATAAATTCCTTTGAATTTTAACATGTTAAAAATAATAAAAAAAGCATTAAGTAAACACAAGAGAAATACCATTGTTTCTAATGCAAAACAAATAAACATTGAGTAACTCCCATGAAAATAAATTTCAAATACACACCTAAGAATATCTTACTAATTCACTAGTAGATATTCCTGTGAAACAGAAAAGCTTTGATATATATTCCTTCACCGTTTTGCAAAACGGCGGAATCTTCCCACCGACAAAAGATCTCACTGTGTCGAAGTTAACAGAACCCAATTCAGTAGAAAGCCTCCTCTAATCGTTGAACTCAACTGTCAATGACAGATGCACCAAGAAACTTTCATTGCATTCTGTAGCAAGGCTCACATCACTCACAATCACCAGCAACAGTACAACATACATCCGCAAACAAACCAGCATGATCCGCGTAAGTGATGTATCATTGTACCCGTGCACCGCCAAAAATAACCAAAAGCTTCAACAACACATGTCAAAGCACATTCCAATCCACACACACCCCACAGAACCATAATTTCAGATGTTTTTAGCGCCATTGAAAAGCTCAAGTACACAAGAATAGCGTTCAGTCACCCAGAAAGAAAGAAACAAAAAACTAAAAAAAAAATATATCTGTCATGCTACAGACACACCGAGAACCCCATGCCCAACTCCGGACCGACACCGGCCCGGACCACGGCATGCTAACTCCCCTACACAGCCCATCTTCTCATATACACAAGGCATCAAACTGAAAAAAAATCAGGAGTCCGACTCCTCCACAACTCCATCCAAGACGAGCAACCACTTGACGTCCATCCTTCGTGTTAGCACTTCCCTTCGGTGCGTGGTGCAATGACCACACCGTCTTGTTGGACACGAACCTCCTGAACTATGATACTGTCCCGAAAAGGACCCTCTCAGTCCTTCTTCGATGCCTTGTTGATCAGCGACTTGTGGATGTGGGGAATCACTCCTCCTCCCGCGATGGTGCCCTTGATCAGCGTGTCCAACTCCTCGTCTCCCCGGATGGCCAGCTGCAGATGGCGAGGCGTGATGCGCTTCACCTTCAGATCCTTACTGGCGTTTCCCGCCAACTCCAACACCTCGGCAGTCAAGTACTCCAGGATGGCCGCGGAGTATACGGCGGCTGTCGCACCAACTCTTCCGTTCGCCGCCACCCTCGACTTCAGCAGCCGGTGGATACGTCCCACGGGAAACTGTATACAACACGAAATAACGTCAGCAGACCATGTCACTGAGTTCATTAATCCGTACTGCCACTATGCGCTGACCGCTCTATCGTTTCAAACGACCCAGGTATCGAGGGCACATTTATCACAATACTTTCCCTGTCGTTTGGTCGAATAATTGACTATCAAACTCTATCACTCTTCCATCAGCAATTCCACCACCAGGAGCAACAGAGTGTACACCCAAAACACTGATACACTTAACATTGCCCCATCCTTTCCTTAACTACACCACTCGTTCTAACTTTCGAGCCACCCACTGCAGTTCCTGAAATCGCTTATCATTCAAACACCCGTTGACTGGTTCCCTCCATCTAAGACACCAAGTGCTTTAGAGACTTCTCACTTTATCCTTGTTAAGCAACATGAAAACCATGCCTTGCCCATGAGGCAACGATACTCCCATCAGTACTTGCTCCGTTCGTGGCATGGAACCATCCAAAGCGAAACTACAATGCGGGCACCAACATCAACTTCATTGAAAATCATAGGAGAAGACCAAAGGAAAACCATCGAGACCTTCCATGGACATTGAGTGCAGTCGAAGCTACATCACCCCACTCCCCCCACTCGGCATGCAGATAACCACTAACACCCCAAGCGGAGGAAGTAATGCCAAGAACCATGAACGAGACGACTAACAATGTCTACACACCCAAGCCCCACAAAGCGCACCTGCAGTCCGGCCCGAGATGATCGAGACGTCGGCTTCTTCTTATCCTTCTTGTCGTCCACCACGGGCACCGCAGCTGCCTTTCCCATCAGCAGCCCCTTGGCGCCTTTGCCCGACTGGTTCCCGCCCACCACCATGCTGCCTCCCTGCCTGTATGATTGCCCCCTCGCCAAAAGCAGCTCCCGCGAACTCCCTCCCAACCGGTTCTCCTCGACTCAGCTCAGCCACTTCACACACACCACAACGCAGCCCCCCAGAAGAGGACGCCCGAAACCAACCAACCACCACGAACAGGTACACGCGAACACAAAAAAGCTCAAACTCCCAGATAACCGAACCAACCCACCGACGACCGCCCCGCGCACCACAACCAATTCCCTCTCAAACAACCTCCTCCCAAACTCCCCAACCACGATCGCGCGAAAACCGAATGCCAACAACCCAACACTAACCACGAAAGCGGGCGACGGAAGCGGGAACCACGAAACCCCAACACCCCCACCTGAAATTTTCCCGCCACAAGGGACGCAACACACGGAAACCAACCCGAACAACGCCCCTAATTCGAAAAGGAAACCAAAAGCCGGGTCGAGGCTCCACAGAGGACGAAAGCACGGCAAGCGCAGAGGCGTAGTGGTATGAATCAGGAATCAGGGCAGTGCGGAGACGAGTGTCAGCACTTGACGTAATGAGTGCTGAGCGGGGCGAGGGATGGAAAAGGGGACCTCGCGGTGAAGGATGGCGATGATGATGATGATGGGGTTCGATGCGAGGCTGCGATGGAAGGAAGGAAGGTGGAGCGGAGCGAGGAGTCTCTCGATGAGGGTGGGCAATAACGCGAGTCAGGGAAAGAAAGGAACGCGCCTCTCCCTCGCTCCCTCCCTCCCGCTGCGGCGTGGCTGGGGTCCTCGCTAACGGCACAGGTCGGGGCCTGGGTGGGTCGGTCTCCCGGGTATACCGCGCATACCCTGTCAGTTCCCCGGGTACATCTTACCTACCGTGTCAGTAACCCGGGTACATCGTACATACCCTGTCGTGCGGCAGCCTGGGGACGTTTCGGACCTGATCTATTTTCGGAGCCGCTCCGACCCTTCCATTCTCTGTTTTGATGAGAGCATGCTCTGTTCCTTTACGGTACCTTGTTCCGCCATTTAGCGACTTCATTGATTTCTCTGGTGGTTACTATCATTGTCCATTGGTGGGCTTTTGGAGGTTTCAATTAGCTTGAGGTAGTGGGACCAATTCCCGACTGAATTTTTGGTTAGCATACTTTGACCTATGGAAGAAAAAGTTTATTGTTTTCGGAAGCTTCGTAAAGCTAGTGCAAAAGCATTGCCCTATAAAACATATTTTTTGAGCATTACTATAATTGTTTATGAATTTTTAAATTCGTAAGTAGAAAGTGACTATTGACCGATTATAGGGTCATGGTTTTCATGAGGGGTTGGATTTTGATGATAAAGAACTTCTGCACCAATTAGAAGCACTCAATTTTCTATAGCATGGACGTAATTAGAGTGATCTTTGAACACTTATTGAAACTTGGGTGATATTTGGAACCAAGATCTAAAATAGTAGCGGTCAGAAATACAACTCGGACGAAAATATGACCCTCTACCTTACTACCAAATCAAATTAACTTCTAAAGGAAACAGATAAAACAAGTTATAATTTATTTTGAAATTGTAACTTTTTTTAATGAATGCAACCATAGGATCTTATAGTTATCATAGTAAGAGACTCCCTCTTCAAATGTCATAGTTAGGATAAAAACGAATTGCAATATCTTAGCCCCTCAACTTTAAGAACAAATGTTTTTGAATTTTTTCTAAAATTGAAATTTCAATTGTCTTTAATTTTTATAAAATATGGCTTTACAATTTTAATTGTGGAAATTGGTATTGTCATAGAATATAAGTTAATGATTCACTAAAAATTAATCAAAAGAAGAAGCTTTAATAGTCACTTTTCAAAAAAGTATAAGCCATATAGAGGTATAAAATATTTAAAACGATGATAAAACCTAAACCGTTTATTCAGTCAACATTGATCATTGATAATTGTTAATTTCAATGGTGAGAATGTGGTAGGAATCAATAGTAACCTTTAACTTCTCTTATTTTTTTAAAAATTGTTGAAATCAAATCCAAGATGTAATTTTGAATGTTTTTTTGGTTTGGAATTTTTCCAAGTGCCTAGAAAATTCAATTTTTGTATGGTTTGCTTCGCTTACCAAAATGGAACACAAAAAAACTTCCTAAATTCTTGAAAACCTATAAATATGATTCTATCTTATATTTGTTGCGTAAATAATTTGAGGATTTTCTTAGTCCTACCCTTATTGATTTGATTTGGGCTAAAATATTTAAAACCCCTATAATTTGTTAATATTTGGCAAAATTTAATAAGAATTGTTTTCTTTGAAAGTTCTTCCACATATCTACCTTCACAAAAAAATACAAAAAGTTATAAAAACTTATAATTTAAAAAAAAAAAAATAATTAAGTAATAGGAAACTGCCTAAATTCACTAGAGACTTGGGAATTTTATAATGTAACTTTTGCATGTGAGATATGTAGAAAAAATGAATTACATACCCAAAATATTTTTTTTGAATGTTAAAGAATTCTAAAGTATTGGTCAAATCCTTTTAATATACCTAAAATTTAATACATGTCACTAAATTTTTTTCTTTTGGAATTTATAAAATAAAAAGTGGATTCCTAACTTTAAATATTTAATATGAATAAATTTAAAATTTGAATGTATGGACATGATTTAAATTTAAAAAATTTTAACATCAAATATGTATATCAAATTTTTCATGATTAAAATGAATAATAAATTTATCATATCAAAAAAGTATATAAAAGTATTAGAAATTCCTAAAACAACTCTATTATAATAATTCTTATGAGCCATTATAAACTTGGTGATTTAAATAATGCTACTATTAGCCAGAAAAGTAAAACATGGTGCATTCTCTGAAGACCTAACCTCTTACTGTGAATTAAATATTTTATCTTGATGGACGAGCTTGCGATCTCGTGTTAACGCAGTCAACATCTGATTAAGCATACGAAGTGAACCGTTAAAGCAAAATAGAAAACTTGATCACAGATTTGCAACATTTAATTGATTTTCTCCTATGCAACTGAATAGTACATAATGCGATTGAATCCCTACAGGTGAAAATTACAAGGTAGAACTTAAATAAAACGGTCATACAGCTGTTAGTACCCACTTCCTCTACTGTGCAGCCAATCAAGTACTAAGTGGAAATAATACATCACAATAATTGTAGTTAAGGAATCAACAGGAGTATAGATACAAAACTAACCCAATCACTACAATAAGCAGGAGGACTTGAAGATTGAATCTCTTGAAAACAAGTTGGATTCCATGTTGTTAATTGTCAATCAATTGAATGTTATTTGTCATCCTCTTGTGTGCTTCCATCGGTGTACTAAAAGGCCCGGCTACTTGTTAGTAATTGCGGAGTCTATGTTACTAACATGGGCTTCAGGTCCTATAAATTCAAGAACTAGATGTTCCTAATTTCTCAAGACGATTGGTTTGATAAACTAATGTCCAACCGAGAGTTAGAGGGCTTAGAAACGAAGTTGCTTGAGGTTTTGATTATGATCATGACTGCTTTCCACAAAGCATAGAATCATATGGATTCTTGAGCACGATTGTTGTGCAGCTATGTCTAATTTCAGCGATAGATTTAGAGATTTTCAACCGAAAATATCTCTAGTCCTCGGAATATTGGGTGTTTCGATCAACTTATGCATAACACTCATTTTCTGGATTATCTTTAAAAATCGAATCCTTAGACTTTTATATCGGATTTCTTGTATTAATAGACTACAGATATATCGGATCCGCTCCAGCTTGCAGTGCAAGCTCTTAGCCCCCCGCAACCAAAAGGAAGAAACAATCAGAGACATATAAAGAGGATTAGAGAGGATATACAAAAAAGTTGTCCTTCCATCGAAGGAGGTCGTAGAAGTTGAGATGGCAGCAATGTCAAGCAGGGGAGCCACTCCATGATCCCGAGGAGGTGAGTTTTCTTACTCGCTAAACAAGACCAGATCGCTTTGAAAGCAGTCCTCACAGATGTCTGGACCAAGTTGATGCTACACCAAGTACTTGTAACTTTCAAGTTATTTACCATATAATGGAAGTATAAGTTCGAAGGTTATAATTAATTTAATTTATAAAAAAAAATATCAATGCATGATAGGATTTACATACTGTAAAAATAAGCATATAAACATGTTAAAAATTTCATAATGTGCAAAAGTTTTTTTTTTTATCTATCTTGTTATTCTTCATTTTGCATTGATATATAATATAATTTCATAGAAATGTTTTTATTTTCAGAACTTTTAAGATGTTTAAAAAACATAATGAATGACACTACAAAGACCAATGATTTGCAGCGGCCAGTACGGTGCCGCATAATCTAACATGTACAAAAATGAAGTATTCTCTTGCAGATTAATTAATTTTTGTATTAAAGTAAATTATGTGGTGACTTATTGGCCACTGCAAATTGTTTGCACCTTTGGGGCCAATACATAATCATTTCTTTAAATAATTAATTTCGTCAACGAGTAACTAATAATTATATAATTTTACAATCTTTAAAATAAAAAAAAATCGTAAAAACAAATTATAGTTTTTTAATTATATAAAAAAATTATTCATTAAAAATAGTGTGAATGATGATTAATTTAATTCATCTATTTATTTATAAATAATAGTATAGCCTTTTATTTTCTTTAAGAATAAAAAATAACAAAGGTTATAAAGATTTTGAATTATTTTTTTTCTTTGGTATATTTTTTGCATGGATAATGTAGTGTCGTGCTTTTTCAAGCTACAGTATATATTCGTAGATTACATTTATAGCCTTTAGTAAAATATTTGTTATCAATTTCCATTCTTTGTTTTTTCCAATGAAAATTTAAGACATTTCGTTTCATCTTTTATTGAAAAGAAAGAATGGATTGAAGTTGGAGTTGAAAATTTGAAAAGTTGTTTGAAAGGTTATATAGATTATAAAAAGTTATTTCAAAAAAGTATCGGATTCACTTCTTCGGCGATTCAACAACGCAATGCGTGTGTGAGTAAGGATCTTGCTGAAAAAGATATCATCTGAAACTTGTAATTCTGCAAGCACAGTAGTCATATCTCCTGCTCTCCAATTCAACGGACGAATAGCACGATGTGCATAATTGTGCTCCGGATCCTCGTGCACTGTAGTTTGACCCTATGGGCATTCATAGCCTTTGCAGTTGGGCTCATCCTCTGTTAGAAGTATCGGATTCTCTTCTTAGAAAGGGGATACACCTCGCCCAAAAGACTCAACATCGTCCTCAAGGTTAATACTATTGAATAAGAACGGCTGAAAATTGGAACATTCTGTAGTGCCCCTTACAACCTCTGGTTCAATATCGGACCATCTGTCCTCGGCGTCTTCTTCAGCGGCGTCGTTGGCTATTACCAAAAACATGGTGTAATGGAGAAAACCTCATAAGTATCCTCAGTGAAAGAACTCGATAAACATGAAAGTCTGGTTAACATTATTGGTTAAAGCGCATACCGGAGCTGTCAAGTTGTCGTGGTGAGCATGAAGAGTTGAAGAGGGTGGAGGATGAAAGTCTCCCTTGTCTTCCTGTCGAAGAGCGTGAATAGTTGTCTGTGCTACTAACGCTTGAACCTCCTTGATTCTTTGTGCACACTCTACTGTCAGTGAATTCTCAAGAACAGCCATTCGTACAACCAAACAATTGACATATTTGAAAAAAAAAAAAAAAACTCTTTTTTTGTGTAAAGTTAATTTTATTTCTTTTTTATGAGTACACCTTTCATTTTTTATATGCAAATTAAAAACTTGTGATTTTTGCTGATAATTGTGCGTAGCTTTAGTAATTTATATATTAAAATATAAACTTAAATATCACTTTGAAAGGGTATTATCCGGGTATTAGCTGGGTGTTTCCAGGGTCTAATATTAGTATCCGATCATGATCTGTGAATCGGTTATATGTATTACAAAAAATTGGCTTTGAAAATTCATAGTCATTTCAATATTGGGGTATACATCCATTTTTTCAAGTCATTTATGCAAAAACAAAGTAGTAATACATTCTGCTCAATAGTTTAAGATCTTAAAAAGCGCGGCTCCTCTGAATCAATGGAGAAATTGGGTTTGATGAATCACATTAGGAATTTAAACTTGGCCTAAACTTGCACTATGTTTGTAACTCCATTTAAAATTCAACTTCAATTTAAATTAAAGCACACGATCAAATCAAAATCCACCACCACCATTTAAAATAACAATAAATCAAAGTTAGTATACTTATTAACATGCACAAAACATCTCTTTGAACATGAAAAGAATCAAGTCCAAAACATAATTTGAATCCCACTGGTCTAAACCCCTCCTTGCTAAATCCACCTTTTTCACATAATTTTCCGACGTTTACATGCCACTGTTGCGTGGCAGATTTTAGCGCCAATTATGTTCTACAAATGTTAATGCCATAAAAAAATGTCAATGTGGAGTCCAACCAAAAAAAAATGTTGGAGCCAATAAAGTAATATGGTTTATTTGTGCAAAAATTCATTTATGATCAATATATTCCTTAAACCCTCATCTTTAAGATGATTTTTTTTTGTGAGCAAAATCTCCAATAAATAAACAAAAGTAGTAGAATCAACAATTAAAATACAAGTTTAGGCCATTCTACAATACATGATAAAGGTTTTTTAGCGTACTTGCAATAAAGGTTTCTATTTTAAGTTGATTCTAATTTTTATAACACTAGTAATCATTTGCACGTAATTGATTTTTATAAATATTAAAAAAATCTAAGGTGTATGAAGGGCGTTTGATTTATTCATTTGTTTCTTGGTATCAAATTATTTTTTCAATAATACACATTAAAAAAAACAATCAATTATTGCACAGAAATTCACCGGTATGGGAAAACTGACTTTGGGTATTAAATACCACGTCCAAGATTGCAGTGATGGAGTTTGATATGGCATAAGATCTCGTAAAACCTTTAAAGATAAAGAAATATATTAGACTTCAATTTTAGAACAAAATCATGTATCAAGAATTATTTATCACTGAGAGTTTTAACCTGGTCTTATTTGGTTGAAATTGTCTCTTAGTTCGGCTCATTCTCAACGTTGTGATACTACAATGTGCTACTTTAAATATCAAATTTTTATAAAGTATTTCGTGATTCCATATAACTAATAGAATTCTATTTGTATGTAAATACCATGTGAAAAAATGTGAACTTAAGGCATTTGATTTGTTATTAAATGCATAGGTTGTTATATATTGATACATGAACAAAAAAATTATCTATTTTGCTTGGATTCTAGATGGAATGGTAATCTTAAATTCTTTTTGAATTTAAATGTAATAACCAACTCTTACTCTCTCCTTCTCTCTTCATACAACGTTTGATCCACCCACTTTAGAGTAAGTACATTTATCCTCATTTGTTTCACTAAATAGTAAATCTACAAAGATAATCAATAGTTGTGAATCTGTTGTTAATATAATCAAATTCTTTTCTCAAATTTTTTGTTAAATTTAATTAACACATAATTTCTACGAAATATATATAAAATAAGTTCATACATAAAAAGAAGCTACTTAAACAAATTAAAGTTTATTTTTTTGCGTCATATGAAGTTTAATCATCTTTAAGTTTTTTACATCTTAGTCATTTTTATTAGATTCTTTCTGAAGAAAATTTCAAAAATTATACAATCCAATACTATGAAAGATTTAGATTAGCTTGTATCTCAAAATAGAGATTAGAGCAAAGCATTTTCTTGTTGTAACAAAGAATGCGTTGTACAAAAGTATTTTTTATCTATAGAATATTTGATGCGGTTAAAAAAGATGTCAAGAAATCACCACATTCTAGATGTAATTCAGTGTAAGTTCAATTAATTAAATTTTATAGTAGCCTATCAACCATTGCAAACAAGTGGCGCTATGGCACTAGTGCGTAATAATTTTTATAAGCCATTATATCTCTATACAATAAAATGATTCAGACATCTTATTTGTCAAGGTCTTTCTGCAATGAAAAAATATTTATTTTATAAAAATAATATGTGTATTAAAATGATTGTAAAAAATAAATATTTTACGTTTTTTTTTTTAAACATAAATTTTTTAAAAAATTGGGGCTAAAGAAAGAAATATTGACATATTGTGTAAAATTGTTCAATCTGTGAAAACACATAAAAAAACTATTTAAGATTTTTACAATGTACCAAAGTCTTTTTTGCCTTAACTATATTAGTTTTAGATTTGAATTTTGTATTTATAAATTTTGTATTTATAAATAGAAATATCTCTATTATTTTTTAAGAATTTTTGAATAAGTTTTGTTAAGATGTTCATAAACATCCAAAATATAGTTGTGTCTTAAGTTTCATATAAAATACTTAAAGCATTTCAATTTATAGATAAACAAGCCGTCAAATAATAGTAACATAAAGCTGCGTGTTTTTAAACATTTCTTAAATTAGATTTTACTTAACGCTTTACATGGAATTGGCTTTCATCTAATAGACAAAAACATTTTTATTTTTGTTATTATAATATATTGTAAGAGATTTAAATCACCAAAAAATATTTTTACGAAAGTTCAAAAATTATTAGTAGACCATTCTATTAATTACCATGAGAACAACTATTAACCACAATTTGATGTATATGTGATCAAGGATTGTCAATAAAAGCCGCTTTACACAAAGAGTCAAGGCCGTTTTGAAGCCCAATTCTTGTTGTCCATTGGTTGTATTTCTGAAATCAGTCCCAACACTATTGGAAAACTAGTCTCGCTAGACTAGAGCAGTCAACCACAGTCCTAGTAGGATGTATTTTGCCCTTTCACTACACCAGCCACAATTGAAAAGATTCGGGTACACCGCACTACATTGCTCAGAGGTCTGATGCATCCAATTTAATCCGAATTAGGTAATCACAAATCTGTCTCTTCAATTTTCGCGTAGAAATCACTATTGCACATTCTCTCGGGGTGGCCTACAGTGATTGAGTAAAGAAGTTCAGTAAAAAAGGAATTAACCGCCTGTGACACATCCCGCCGCCCTCGCTCATGACTAATAGTAAACTCACAGTTATCTACTCACATGTGGAAATCATGTAACATGCTTGCTTGATTAGCGAACTGTATGATCGGCACAGTGGCTCACGATCCCCTTGGTTTTCTTCCAAGAGGCGAGGGTTCAATTCCCTTTGCCGGACATGTCCTCGATTTACGTTCACATTTGAGATAATATGCGTTTAACCTCCCGGAATAGCATTCTGACATAGCCTCAAACCCACCGAATTCCGACCACACATTTCAACTCACAGATTAGCATTTATACATACCCTCGGGCCCGCTTTATGGAAATCAATTCCGACTTTATTGTTCACATCCTAATTGGTTGCATACTGGTAGATTAGCAATTTCCGACTCTATTGTTGCATACTGGTAGTTTACACCAGAGGCACTCTTGAATCCACCACGGTGGATAGGTTGAATGTACAGTGTATTCAAGGGTCCTCAAAAACCAAGTTTCCATTAGTGCAAGGCCTTTCTACAAGTAGTCAAGATTCTAAGTAGGTAAATTATTTAATGTTTAAATGACAAGATCTGAAATTGCTCCAACTCTGAGAATTGGTTCTGCCAAAAATAGAATGCCAATTTGGGCCGTTGTCAAATTTTTATCAAATATGATTTTTTCATTAAAGTATTACTTTGACAAGAGATCAACATTGGAGGATGGATTAAGGCCTTTACACACAAGAGTCTTGGCCCCGGTTATATTCTTATTAAAATGACCACTTAAAACCAAACTTGGAGCCATTTGTATTGGAATTTGGATTGAATCGGCCCAAACTTTTGATGGCCTCGACTTCTTGTATAAAGCGGCCCTAATTATGATCAATATGCTAAGTTTCAAGAGATAAATTGGCCTCGAAGTCTAAAAATCATTTTGAATATTTTTCAAGCTCAAATCTAAATAGCACAATCACCAAAATCGTATCCCCTCACCATACATTGAATCATGTCGTTCGTCTCATTAATTTTTACGAATAACTCCCAACACCTCAACATCCAACGCCTATTACGACCAAAATAATACATTTCTGCGTCTCATGAGATCTCAAATGAATAACAAGAAGATGTAAGAAACGTACCTTATTACATCTAACTCGCTCCTCAGCATCAAATAGTTTAAGCGCTCATGAAGGAATTTTATTCTTATCCACATACATCCATTTAGAAACTAACGTCCGAAACACAGAATAAAAGCCATCCTAAACATCGAGACCAGTGTTGGTCTGGTATGGCATCTTTCTACAGTGAAATCTTGGACTGTGGTTCATTCTAAATACCCGTTTGAGGTCCACGGGTATTTAGAATGAACCACCGTCCAAGATTTCACTGTAGAAGATACCATACCAGACCAACACTGATCGAGACCTACTAAATTACTGTCGCAGACATCCAAATCCTGATACCCATCCATTACCCGGAACCCGTCAAACGGATACAATCACGAGAGCAGTAACACAGGAACTTGGAGTACACGCCAGATATCCGGCGGGAAAATTAGGAGCCTGACGACATCGAAACCCGGAAAAACCAGAGTATCAGCGGTTCCCAAGCCCCAAAACCCGGCGGGTAGGTACGGTGTACCCGGGAGGGTGCGTCAGGCGAGACTTAGACCGGCTCCGTCGCGAAGAGGCCAGACCAGAGCACCGCAGAGGTCGCGATGGTTTTCTTTCTCTGTTCCGCCTTCCATCGCTCCAGGCTAACCCCATCAGCGCCATCGCCCCCGTTTTCCATCCCTCGCCAGGCCGACTCGGGGACGGGGAATGAAGCAGTGCTCCTTCGCACACGTCAAGTGCTGACGCTCCTCCTGTGTGCGTGCTCGCGCGATTCGGCAATCTAATTCGGTCTCCGTGGTTTCCTCTTTTTCTCGTGAGTTTGTTTTTTTCTTTTCAAATTTGGGGCTCCCTCCGGGGGCGGGTCGCTCGGTTCGGTTTTCGTGTGTTGAGTCCCTTGTGGCGGGAAAATTCCAGGTGGGTTTCAGGCGGGCTTCGTAGCTGGGGTTTCGTAGTTGCCGCTTCCGTCGTGGGTAGTGTTGGGTTGTTGGCATTCGGTTTTCGCGCGATCGTGGTTGGGGAGTTTGGTGGTTGGGTTGGGAGGGCGTTGTTCGAGACGGGAATTGGTTGTGGTGCGCGGGGCGGTCGTCGGTGGGTTGGTTCGGTTATCTGGGAGTTTGAGCTTTTTTTGTGTTCGCGTGTACCTGTTCGTGGTGGTTGATTGGTTTCGGGCGTCATCTTTTAGGGGGCTGCGCTGTGCTCGGTTCTGAGCTGAGTCGAGGAGGATCGTTTCGGAGGGAGTGCGCGGGAGCTGCTTTTTTGCGAGGGGCAATCATACAGGAAGGGAGGCAGTATGGTGGTGGGCGGGAACCAGTCGGGCAAAGGCGCCAAGGGGCTGCTGATGGGAAAGGCAGCTGCGGTGCCCGTGGTGGACGCCCAGAAGGATAAGAAGAAGCCGACGTCTCGATCATCTCGGGCCGGACTGCAGGTGCGCTTTGTTGGGCTTGGGTGTATAGACATTGTTAGACGTCTCGTCCATGGTTCTTGGCATTACTTCCTCCGCTTGGGGTGTTAGTGGTTATCTGCATGCCGAGTGGGGGAAGTGGGGTGATGTAGCTTCGACTGCACTCAATGTCCATGGAAGTTCTCGGTAGTTTTCTTTTGGTGTCCGCCATGGTTGTTGGTGCCTGCATTGTTGTATGACTCAGGGTCGTATCACATCATGAACCGAGTAACTAGTAAATGGGACTGTGATTTCTCATGGATGGTTCGTCGCCTCCCTGTTAGTAAACGTCATCACTAACGATAAAGTGAGAATGCACTAAACCTCTGAACACTTGGAACCAGTCAACGTTTGCTTTGAGTGGTAAGTCCTTGAGGAAACCGGAGCGAGAGGATTCAACGAAGGAACGAGGGGGTTAATTATTGGTAGACAGAGCGTCCGCGAAGCGTTTGTTGTTGGCAATATGGCGCTCCTGGTGGAAATGCTGATAGACGCCTCATAGAACCTGTGACTCAATGTCGCGCTGTCGTCTCTTCACTCTATGCCTACGTAAGTCGTTTCATAGCAGCGCGTGTACATTTGAAACCAGCCAGCATGTTCTGGATGTGGGTCTGTAATAACTTAGTTACATGGTCTGCTGACATTGTTTCTCGTGTTGTGTGCAGTTTCCTGTGGGACGTATCCACCGGCTGCTGAAGTCGAGGGTGGCGGCGAACGGAAGAGTCGGTGCGACAGCCGCCGTATACTCCGCGGCCATCCTGGAGTACCTGACTGCCGAGGTGTTGGAGTTGGCGGGAAACGCCAGTAAGGATCTGAAGGTGAAGCGCATCACGCCTCGCCATCTGCAGCTGGCCATCCGGGGAGACGAGGAGTTGGACACGCTGATCAAGGGGACCATTGCGGGAGGAGGAGTGATTCCCCACATCCACAAGTCGCTGATCAACAAGACACCGAAGAAGGACTGAGAGGGTCCTTATGGGGGCAGTATCATAGTTCAGGGGGTTCGTGTCCAGCGAGACGGTGTGGTCATTGCACCACGCATCGAAGGGGAGAGCTAACACGAAGGATAGACGTCAAGCGGTTGCTCGTCTTGGATGGAGTTGTGGAGGAGGCGGACTCCTGATATTTTTTCAGTTTGATGCCTTGTGTATATGAGAAGATGGGCTGTGTAGGGGAGTTAGCATGCCGTAGTCCGGGCCGGTGTCGGTCCGGAGTTGGGCATGGGGTTCTCGGTGTGTCTGTAGCATGACAGATTTTTTTTTTATAGTTTTTTGTTTCTTCCTTTCTGGGTGACTGAACGCTATTCTTGTGTACTTGAGCTTTTCAATGGCGCTAAAAACATCTGAAATTATGGTTCTGTGGGGTGTGTGTTGATTGGAATTTGGTTTGACATGTGTTGTTGAAGCTTTTGGTTATATCTGGTGGTGCACTTGCACAATGACTGCACCATCATGCGGAGCATGTGGTTCTGCGAGTGCTTGTTCGTTTAGATTTGTTTCTGATTGTGAGTGTGTCTTTTTACCGCACATTCGCATGCATTGTTTTGAATTATTATTTCGATGGAATGCATGTTTTTCTGTAACGACCTTCGACATCAGCAGCGATGTGTGTCTATCGTTTTCCTGGTTGTGCTGAAACATTGTAGTCGTATAATTTTACCTTATCTTGAGATGAGATTCTTTATTGTCAGGATTGTATGAGAGTCCCCCCTAAGAGGGTATTCCTGTGATGAATTTTGTTTCAGGTTATTGTTTCGAGGGCCAGAGGGAGATGAGCTCTTCTTGCTCGAGTTACAGCCATAGAGGGAGCTGCTCTTTCGAATTACCGGTTGAGGTCCGGGATTTGCACTGTTCAGAGCCTTGGTCCGTGAATGAATGGTGTCACACTCGTGCTTTCAGTAGCTTTGGCGAATCATGAATGACCTAGATAGAGTTTACCGTACGTGTGTAATACGAGAGGCTACTTGAGATATGATTGAAATGTCGATAATTGAAATCAGGTGTATGTTGAGAGCTTGCGTTAATTCACAGAGATTGGGATCTGGCTGCAGAATGATGTACATCCTACCGAGGCAGTGATTTCAGTCTCATTTTTCGAAATTCGTTTAAACGATAGGAGGTTCGTTCATAAATAATTACCCAAAAAAAACTAAATGGGAACTGTAAGGATGAAAAACAAAAGTATGAGAATTGATTTATGTGGTGTTTGAAAAATAAATAAAAAAATTAACTAAGGCATTTCTAGTGATTTTTTCTTGAAAAAAGCAAAACATGAAAAATGAAAAAGCTGGGAGATGGATCTTATTTTTCAAAAATAAAGAAATACTCGTTAATGGGTAAACGGACCGTCATCCGTGGAGGTGACCGTATCACGTCCACCATCTTCGCTATGGCTCGCATGGAAACCATCTGGGGTCCGAATTGCAACGAGTTAAAGCCCGAGAGATGGCTCAAGGATGGCGTCTTTGTACCGGAAAACTCCTTCAAGTTTGCAACCTTCCAGGCTGGTCCGCGCATTTGTCTTGTACAGATGAAGCTTGTTGCGTCCAGTTTGATTTACCACTTCAAGTTCATGGCTATGCAAATGCACCCTCTCAGGCATTGGCGTTTCGCATGATCAACGTATTCCTTGTGACAGTCTATCCTCGAGATCATGGTAAAGATTGAGATTCGTGTAGTACAGCCATCGTAGAACTATAGAGTACCGCAGCTTGAGTTTGCGTCCCGAACATGTGAATGTGTGCTATGTTCCTTCATTTTATCCTACAATTGGGACAAATCATTTTGCAATCGTTAACTTACAGCTTGCAGTCAGTCCTGCCGACCTGCTCCGGCTTCCTCTATCTTACAATTCCCCTCAACCATGATGTTGCTTTGAGGATAGATATTCATAGATTATGAGCTCCACAGATCTGTTCAATTAAACTGAAATTTCTGGACAACCTTCCTGTTACAAATCCAATCAGCCGTTGTCCATAGTCTTAATAATTACGTTCATTATAGTTACATACATGATTCAATATTTCAGTTACAATGGGATTGCAATTTGGGATGTATATACAGTGATAAAATAGCACTTACAACCCACGAAACGCGTGATTTCATGCGCTCGAGCAGATGCTGCCACAAAAGTAAGTAGGACCATCCTCCGCTGAACATCTGAGACGTTCTAGCATGTCGGCCGATAACAAGCCTACCGGAAACTAAATAATTGACGTACCTCCCACAACTACAAACCACGTTGCCGCTTTCGAGCTAAACATCGTTCTTTCGCTGCCGCTCCTGGATCTACGGAAGCCTGTTTTACAGTCTCAACTTCGCTACTCTTAACATCCTTCGGTGCAACACCTTCCTCCGTTCTTGCTGGTAATTTTTCCGCTGTATCATCTGCAGGTTTCTCCTTGACATTTGATCTTTGATCAGTATCCTCCAAAGTCTTTTCGGAACCGTTCCTACTAGGTGACGAACCAGATTCATTTCTTTCCCTGTTACCTGAACTGCTGCGATAAGCGTATTTCTCGTCCTCTTTGTCCCGCGGCTCGTCAGATCGTTTGTCACTCCGGCCTGCTCAAGCACCATGGTCAGCACCCATAGCAGTGCTCGCCAACTCCTCATCGGCCTCTACTTGTGATTGTGCCCTAACTTATATGGATTGGTTAAGATGTTAAGCATTAAACTTTTATACTAATATACTATCCTATCAACTTCGATGATATCACAGGAATTGAGATGGTCACAGTATTTTGTATATCTTCACAAATAAATAAATATATATACACAAGCCTGCTGTTGGTCACGCTAAATCCCTTATTTGATGAAGAAGATTCAAGGAATTACTGTATATAGTTTTCCCAAGCGAGTAAAATTTGCTTAATTTGATGACTTTCAGGAAGTGGCACATTGACTTGGTGTTTAGATTAATTATTGTCAACGGGGTACAAGGTTTCAAAAACTACCATATTTAATTTGGACTCAATACTGTGAATTTTACTGTGAATTTTGAATTAGAATTACACATGCACATTATCTTTATATTATGAAATCAAGCATATAAGACAATCACCTTGTGGTTAAGATTTCTAATAAGTTTCATAAGAAATTAAAAGATGGAATTAGAAATATGACAATTTTTCTAGTAGGTGGTGACTTATTTCCATATTTGATATAAAATGTAGATGGTTGGTGGAAGACTTATTACACAAAACTGGCAATATTGTCTATACGAATTCCCTCATATAGGTGGGTGTGATTTGTTTTTTGGAAAATAGTGGTAAATTCAATACCTAAATCCAACAAAAAGAAACGTGTTTGTTGCACACATCATGTTTTGTATCTGTGACGCTTCAGCAAACAGTTGCAGCACTTGCTGAAACACATCAATAATTTTTGCATGTCTAAGCTAGCCACAAGCTTCAATATGTATTGCTTCGTGTCCAAGTTCATGTGGATTCAATATATACTTTCTTATCAATCTTTAAAAATGCAACTTTCATTATATCCATATTCTACAATGGTGAGTAATTATTGCTCTCATTGCATAAGTGAAAAAGATTGTCTAGAGAGACTAGCAAGTGTATTGGTGAGCTCGTAAACTCGCATTCAACACTAGCTCACTAGAATACTCGCTAAGGTATTGGGACCAATACCTGCCCAAACTTCAAGTTTGCATATTTAGACTTGTGAAAAAAATTTTATAATTTTTGGATGCTCCGCAAAGCTATTGCAAAGGCATCCCTCAAAGTAAACATTTTTCTTGTGTATTTCTACAATTTTCTATGAATTTTTAAGTTTGAAGGCTTAGAGTGGCCAATAACCGCTCATAGGGTCATTGTGTTTATGAAAGGTTGGATTCTAAAAATAAAGCGCATGTGCACCAAATGAATCAATCAGAAGTTCTCAATATTCCCAAGCATGGGTGGAATTAAAACAAGCGTAGATACTTTCTGAAGCCAATCTGGTTGGATTTCAACACACAACCTCCAACAGTAAGGGGGCGGAAATACAAACCGGGCCAATTGCTCCTTCTACCGTAGTTTTCCCAGACCATCTTTGAACTAGTGTTAAAAATTTGCAGCCCCTCTTTTGGGACTTAGGTGGATTGCAGTCCCCCGTTTTTTTTTTTTTTTTTTTTTTTTTTTTTTCCGCCTCCTGGTTTTCACTTGTTGAGTTGTTAGTGCTTTTTGCACTTTTAATTCGTTGATAACCACTCAACTTAAAAAAATAAAAATTCAAACTAGTAACAGAGCCTCAGCTGTGTTTGATTGTTGTCCTGGTTACCTTTTCCAGCATTGGGATAAAATCTTCCCTTTTATATCAATTTTAAAAAAATAAAAAATGCTTGTGCAATGACTAAGGTCTCTCCTCTTTTCGCTGTGGAATAAAAGTTCCAGTTGTCGTGCCTTAGCCCTGCTCGGTTTGCAGGCTGTTATTCTTTCTCTACTAATGAATGCATAGCAACCTTTGTTCCCAAAAAAATTAAAAAAAAAAAAAAAAAAAAAAAGTTACAGTTGTCTGAGAAAAAAAATAAAAATAAAAACTTCACAATGCTTAGTATGATAAACACTGTCCATTCGTCCATTTATAACCTATTAAATAAAAATACAAGGTGACTCACACAAACTTGCATAGTCGTACACAACACATGAACTCCTTTCCCACTAGAGCATGCTCATCAACCCTTTGCAAATACTAAAGTTTCAAGTAACCAAAAAATCAAAAAAACTAGAAATAATGTCCATCGTCCATCATGAGCGACACTTTCTCTCCCACGCAGTAAAATAACCTAAAACTTCATGCACTTTGAATGTTTTCAGTACCACAACAACGCATTGCAAACATGTGGCACAATCACTATACAACAATGTACTTTACATGAACCGTAAAATACGAAGAACAGAAACAACTCCGGCCCTTTCTCAAGCCCGGCGTGAATTAAGTGTCTGTTTCGTAAAATACGACTACGTAAACCCGAACAGGAACTGATCAAAGCATCGCTTCCCCAAATCCATCAGTGTACGTAAAACCAACTAGAATCTGCAGATACATACATTTTATTTCTCAATATCTATGGATGATAGCTTTCGTTCCCGTGACGCGTTTTGAGACTGCATCGGACGACGCGGGAATTGGTGGCCCCGCGGTGATTGGTGGCCCCGCGGTAATGATTGACGCCGCAGAATCTATGCACATGCATGACCGTTTTCGATCTCCGGACCTTCAAACGCCGTCGCAGAACTTCCTCCAGAATCAGTTCCTAATCGCGTTTTGATTCGGGTGCATTAAACGATCTCTCCGATGTCTCGGAAGAAGATCTCGATGCCGCTGACGTTCCTGACGTAGGAATATTATAAAATGGCCGACTGAGTAAAAAATAATGGAAGAGAAGTGCTCGACCTGGAGGCGGACGCATCTGCGCAGGTTCATGTGTGCACTGCAGGGAGTAGTTTCGGGAAGGCGAAGCTGCCAGTCAAGTCTAGATCAAGATTCAGGAATGTGATCTAGATTCGAGACGGAGAGGAGGAAGGAGACGGGAGTTGATTTGGCGATGGCTCATGTGACGACTCCTTGATCGATTCGAGGAAGATGCCGCGGAAGGAGCAAGACTTGCAGTGTCGTCGTTCTTTTCGGTCAGAGAGGGAGAGCGGAGGTCAGACGAGGAAAAGCGTGCCATGGCAGTTGAAAGGGCTGTGGTTGAGGGAGACTTGTGAGCTGTGGAGCTTCACGGAAGGGTTGGTGATGGAGCCTACCGGCCTGGAGGTTAGCTAATTTGATTACGAGGTCAGGCGTCCTGATGTTCGTCGTCAGAGTTCGGTAATTGGTTGAGAAAGTATAAGAAACTGTTGGTGAGTTAATGATTTGTTTGACTCGTGGTTGGGGAGTCTGAGTGAGTTGTTGATGGTGATTAAGGTCGAGGCGGTCCGTAAGTGTAAGTTTAAGGGAGTTCTGTGTTGGTGACGTACGGCGGTTGGTGCCACTGAGTTATTGCAGCGTAAGGGAAAGCGATGTACGAGCAGCGAGCCGGCGGGTTGAGGAAGAAAGTGTCCGAAGTCGGGTCAGACGGTTCATGCGAGTGGCGATGAGAATGATTGCTTCATTCTCAGCCATGTGCGTGGTGGAGCGCGCGGAAGGTGTTGGAGCGGAGGCGTAACTAGTCTGTTCATGTCGAAAGTGCTGAAGGAGAGGGTTGGCTGTTATCGGACGTAAGGTTTTAGTCCTCTTTGGTTCTCTAGTTGATTGCGGCAGTGTTGAGGGATAGCAAGGAGAGGGAAGGTAGGAGCCGGAGAGAGTGCGGCAAAGACTTAGTGTCAGATCCTGCGCTGCTTAAGAAGTTGGTGAGTAGAAGGATTTTTTGCGCCTTTTGTCAAATTTCTTGGTGCGTAGTTGTCACTAAGTAGTTAATGAATTGTTTCTTATTAATGGATTCTTCCTTTTTAATTGCAGAGGCATTGTCGAGTACAGGTGACGGAGCTTGCGCTCGAGGATCTAGTATTTGCAGAATGGCGTCAAGGAAAGCTTTGTCACTTTTGCTGGTCGTGGTCGCAGGCCTGTGCTTAATCTGTGGAAACGTGCAAGCTCTTGGAGTGGTGAGCTACAACTAAATTTACCTCTTAAACTCATCTATATTCGGTTGCCACTCTAAGATCTAATCGTCATTCTGGTGCGTGACGCGGTGTTCACAGTTAATGAGCCATAACCGGCATGTTGCGGTAGGCTTGACAAGCAAGCTCTAAGGTCATTTGCAACAAATCGTTGCCCGAATATATGTGGCCGAAATTGAGCAGTAAAGGTCGAGTAGGATTTCTAATTGTATTTTGATCCGATCTTGACTTCTGGAATGAGAGTGGTCGTGTCCTAAGGCTTCTTGCTCTAGATCGATCTATTAGAGCCATGCCCGTCCTTTGTAAGGTTTTCATCCGGATCTGTATCTCTCCGCGCTGAATTGGATTTTACAAAGTTTCTACAATCATCTAGTGGTCTTTCTCAAGATTTTCTTTCAAAAGCTTGTGTAAAGTCTCATCAGTGAAGTTTTAGGAAAATTTAGTCCCTTCGCATAGACAGCTAGAAGAAGCACCTTCTCTTCTTCCCTTCCGGCAGCGAGAATGACAATAATGACAATTCGGCCTTCTCACTGTGGTACCTTGCTATTAAAGAACCAAGAGTCTTTTACAAGTTTGGACTCGGTTCACGGTTAATTTTAAATTCAAAATCGTCTGTGTAAAGTCACTTCACATAGTCCGTAGCTGCGCAGAATGTGAACCCTTGAATCAGAAGGTTTCTCTAATTTGTTTTTAAAAATCTTTACGTGTTTCATTACTGGTCTATAAGAGATGCCTTAGAGAGGTAATATGTGCAGAAAAATCTGGTTAAGTGGTCTAAAAATCTGTGCACCAAATTGTCAAGATTTTTTTAATTTATGGAACCTGTGAATCTGTTTTGTAGGCGTCAGATCCTTGTACAACAGATAATGATTGCGGACAAGGCCTATACTGCTTTTCTTGTGATGGAGCTTCGCCCGTTTGTGCCATTGATTCAGCCACCCCGGTTTCCTCTTTCTCACAGGTTTGAAATCAGCATGAGCCCTATTCCAGAATATCTCTCCAGATTTGACCGAGCATTATTTTTCCATCTAAGCAAGGCTTGCAGAAGCGATTGCAAGATCTTGTATTGATTTATTCTTACAGATTGTGCTGCTGCCTATTCCAGAATTACTCCCTTCCTTTCAACAAATATGCATGGGTTACAACGCACAACGCATATGCCATTGTAGGCGAAACTTCAATATTGGGAGTGACAATCGTCTCTCAAAAGAATCAAGAAGACAGTATCACCAGCCAGCTGAATGTACATTCCAGAAACCTGAAATAGTTCCTTTCCATACTCCATCCAGGCGCCACTATTTTTGCATTCAAGTACTAGAGCGCGTCTTCGTCCGGGAGTCCCCACTATGAATTCGGGGTTAAAATATATGTTGCTTTGACAGTCACTTTGAGAGATTTTCGCATTTAGGTCATAATTATGGCAGGTTGAATTTTATAAAATTTTCACAATTCCGTGAATGGTGTTACATTGTGCTACTTTGTGTTGATGTTGAGGACATGTAGCTGAACTGGGAATTGTTTGTGGTCTGCGCAGAAAGGCGTCCGAGGCCTTATGCTTGATATTTACGAACTGAACGGGGACATATGGCTTTGTCATTCCGTATATCGTCAATGCTACGACTTTACTGCATTTGTAAGTTCTAAAATGCTCTTCCAGATCGTACTTATATTGTATCTGGGCAGTTGTGGAAGTGTTTGAGTTGAACTTCAATGCTCAATAATTCTTAGCATGCAATTGCTAGAACCGTTAAATGTGCAAACCTTCTTGAACCCTCTTTGCATGTTCGCAATTGTTTCCTATGGGAACAAATGAAAAAAAGAGAAGCCGTTTCTTATGAGTTCAATATATGTATACAAGCAGCACTTTCATACATATGCTGACTCACACTTTATGCTTCTTGTATTGGACCAGCGACCACTCAACACTACATTAATCGAAATTGAGGCGTTCCTTACGGCAAATCCGACCGAAGTAATCACTATATTCTTCGAGGATTATGTGAACACTACGAATGCTCTCACTACCGCCCTTACTGCTACAGGGCTAAGTAAATATATGTTCCCGTTGGCGAAAATGCCCACCGATGGAAGTGACTGGCCCACTGTTTCTTCAATGATCACAAGCAATGAGAGATTATTGGTTTTCACTTCAAACAGGAATAAGCAGGCCGGTGAGGGCATTGCTTACCAGTGGAATTATGTGCTGGAAAACCAATGTAAGTGGAAAATTTCTCCTTCCTGAGACCGACTTTGCTCGTTTTCTAGTACCATGGAAAAAACTCCGGAGATTTAGTTTATACTTAAATAAGGATATAATTCGATGTCCACCAGCTTATGTTAGAGATAGATGTTAGACATATTTGCAAGGAGAGAACGGTGATCAAATAATTATTTCCATGTGAGATTCCGAGTTCTAATCCTGCATTGTGGCTGTCTTTGCAGATGGGACTGTGGCTCTGACATGTGATCGCCGAGGAGAATCTGCACTCTTGACAGATAAAACCAAGACGCTGTTCCTACAGAACTATTTTCCCACGAATCCAAACAGAACCACGGCTTGTTTAGACAACTCCGACAATCTTAGCAAGGCTCTCAATGTATGCTCATCAGCAACTGGAAACCGTTGGGCGAACTTCCTGGCTGTTGACTACTACCAGGTTAGTGTTCATAATCAGCCAAAAGCAGCATGAGGAATTCAGTTTTCAACGTTGAATTGTTTACAACGTTGCATTGAACAATTACGACGAATTTGCCCTTCGCACTGAATCTCACATTGGGTTTTAGAACTACACTGACCTGAAATTTGTTGGTTTGTCGCAGAGAAGCACCAGCAAAGGAGTTTTTAAGGCTGTAGACACTCTAAATGGACAGTTGCAATGTGGTTGCGAAGATATTCGAGCCTGTGAGGCAAGACTCCACATATTTTCCATCTTTTTGAAGCTCTTCCCTTCTTTCATGTTATAATACCCTTATGCAACAACTTCTCTGACATATGTGGCAGTCCTTTGAAAGGTTGTAAGTTGTCCAATCTATCGCATCTCTGCTTGCCTGTTTCTAAAAGTTCATTCTTGTGTAATACAGGGTAGCACTGGCCCAGGAATTTGTAGTGTGGTTACTGCACCGGTCGCAACACCAAGAACACCCCCTCCGCCAAGTCCTCCAACTGCACTACCTCCAGGAACCCCATCGTCGGCGGGAGCTTTGTCTTCATCCTTCTCTGCATTGGTTGTATGTCTAGCAATGCTGTTAGTGGCACATTCAACCCATTGAGTTCAGCTGCGTGAAAATTAGTGCCGTGGATTTAATGTCCATTCGCTAGAAAGGGCATACACCATCACGAAGGGACACGTCTAGGGAGCAGATTAGCAGGGATTTACCCCAAGCAGTTGTACAATACAGAGGAAATTAGAACTTAGGATCATTGTCCCAATTGGACTGGATATTTTATTTCATCGTCTTATACATACAATCACTGTAATTTTTTCCTGATCAACTGTCGCCCACGCTGACAACGTTTGGTTTCTGTTAATTTCGCATTGCTTACCAGGACATGGTCAGCATGCAATGCCAGAATATCAATTTTCTACCCATCTCAAGTTCAGGACATGTGTAAACTCTAAGAACGAAACTTAAGAAGACATATCATGATATCAGATGGTGATTACTGCTATGAAACTGATAACGCATACTCTTATCCTACCATTCGTTGCGTATGTACATGGGGACAGCTCCCTGCAAAACAACTGGCCTCTCTCCTGGCCTTGCTAAGTGAGTAGTATGTACTTCGAGTTCCATTTTCTTCGAACACAGGAATGTTTTTTAACATGGTCGGTCGAGACAAAACTAACTTGCTTGTTTCAAGCCTTTCAACTTTCTGCGTATCTCTGCAACTCTTGCTGTGGAATACGACAGATCCTCAGGGTAGTACCCCATGGGATCGGAAAGCAGAGGCCGAGGCAGATCGAGGATGCCTTCTAAGAATGCATGGGCGCAATACGCAGAATATGTTAAATGATATCCTCCTTCCTGGACAACAAGTAAACGACCGCCTGAAAATGCATCGGCAAGCTCTCGAACAATCAGGCCAATTCGCCGATAGCCGTCCATTGTCAAGCACATCCTCCCATTTGGATCAAACTGCACCGAAGTAGACTGGTTAGGATCTCAGAGCTTACCGCTCGCCGTGAATTGCTCAATCCATACAAATGTCAAGAGCAAATTCTTCCAAGGATGGACAACACTGACCTGACTGGAGTCTTGCCCAAAAGTCACGACAATCATCTCTGGCTTGAATTCTGAAAGTGCTGGAACAACCAACTCTGCCATAGCATGCTCGTAGCCATCGTCTCCGGCCCCATTCGGCAATGGTATGTTCAAGTTGAAGCCCTTGCCGACACCTTGGCCTGCTTCGTCTGTCATCCCCGTCTGCGGATGTGAAGCGCCCCAGGAGCCATGGTTCATGTGAAGAGAGATGGTGAACACGTCGTCTCTGGAGTAGAACCCCTCCGCAGTGCCGTTCCCGTAGTGAACGTCTATGTCAATCACTGCCACTCGCTTGCATCCCTACTTGATCACGAACAGTACACAGACACCCTCAGTCACTTTAGTTATAAAGAAAAAACATGTATTGTACATGAAGGAGGTTAAGTTTGGTGAAGAAGGTGAAGTCGCTGACCTTGTCTACAGCGAGCTGCACTGCCAGTCCGGCGTTGTTGAGGAAACAGTAGCCATCAGCCATTGTGGGCTGGGCATGGTGTCCGGGAGGTCGTACCAACGCGTATGCAAGCTGGCCATGGCCATCAAGCAGATACTGCATTGCTGCTTGTGTTGAGCCTGCGGCCAAGAGAGCTGCCGCCCACGAGCCAGGATTAAGTCGTGTGCCTGCACACAAAATCTTTCCCCCGGCAGCATCTGCATCAATGAGCTCCTGCACATACTCTGCAGATCCAAGGCATGCTTCTCACTCATAATTGGTCCTTTGTAAGCAACAATCTCATGTGTACCTCAGTGCTTCATACATATGAAATTCGTTTCAGCGCTAGAAGATCACTAAAGTAGAAAATGAGATCAAGCACTATTGCCAGAGTAGAAAAACATCAGTGAGTATACTATGATAATGACATCTTAATATTTCAGCAGAAGCATTTTCTGTATTTGCAGAAAGTTAGGGTTCTGTATAAATTGACCTCAATAAAATTCTGCTGCAAAACCCTACACCCTTGACACGACAACAGATCGTGGCCAGTGGAAATCGTCAGCAACGTCAATAGTTATCTCGACGAAGTTGAAAGTCAGTGCATCTCAATGCCTAACATTGCCCACAGAACGCTAAGTATGTCACGGTTGCCTCATTTCTGACCTGGGGTGTGAAAGCTGGTCAGGCTTTCAATTGCAGCTGGCCGGCCTTCATGCCACGTGATGAAGGGCGCAATCGGCCCTCGCTGCAGAATGGATCGGATGTTGCGGATGCGATCTGCATTCTCCGGATGGGGTTCCAGAACATCCAAAAACCCCGGATTCTGAAATGTGTCAAACACGCCATGGCCGTTGTCGTGCTTCAGCATATCCTCATGGAAAAACACATGCATCTGGTTCATGTCCGGCGCTTCATCCGCCGCCGTCGCCATCCCTTACTCAAACCGAGAGTCACTCGAATCCTTCTTCCTTTCCTACCACCACATACACATAGTCTGAGAGAAAACGGAAACCAAAAAAAAAAAAAAAAAAACAACAACAACAACAACGCCTTGCATTGCAACTGAGCTGATTTTCCCCAACAACAAGGCTCAACACAACAGCTGTTTCAAAAATTCACATACATTGAATTCACATCCAGATTCAGAAAACATTGCACCCACAATTGTATCGGCAGAATTTGAGGTCCAATATGTGGTGCTAAGAAAGGTCAAATGCAGTGATAGAATGAATCCGTTGTAAACATGTGAAAGTTTCTGGAGGCCATGTCATACCTGGAAGTAGTCCGAACTTGAATAAATGCAGCTGACGGTGGGAGGTGAAATCCTCTGAGCCCCACTCCGAAATACAGCAACCATTAACTTACAGTGGATGCAAACATCGGAGATGTGAGATCCGTGCAGAACGGAGAAGGCTAAATCCCCTGTAGTGAAGCACAGCTGGCACGCACGCGCGGCCGCGGCAAGACGCGGGGCCCGCCGCGGCAGCCGCGGCTTTTACCCCTCGATGCCGCCGCCGCCGTAACATGGTAACTCCGCGACGCGGTAACTTCCTGGACCCTCGGAACACTGGGCAGTGTCACAACCAACATCCTCCCGAGACACTACCATTCCCATCCATACCATCCACCGCATTCCATGCCATGGCCCACAGTGACGTCAGCCGGTGTAGGACTCCCCTGTCGCTGTGTCACGAGCTCAGACGTTCACATTGTAGTGTTCTGAGTGTGCCTGGGAGGGTTAGACGATTAGGGTTTGGGGAGCGGAGAGTTCTGTGGGCGTTGCCGATTGTAGCGATTGTGAAGCGATTGTGGAGCGTTGTTGCATTACGGGTTGCGGTTTTTTCTTGGGGTCGCTGTCTACTTCTAGCTGCCAATCGTAAACCCTGGCGGCGTGCCGTAGCAGCGGTCTGTAATCACATAGGCTCCGCTTATCGTGATCATCGAAGCCTAGGAACTCCATGGGACGCCCCAACAAGGACCTTGATTAAGGGGAGCAGGATGCGGCGTAATGGAGAAGCGCGGGAGAGCGGGGACAATGCTTGGAGACTTCTTCCTTCGAATTCCGGTGACGCATTTACCTCCATGTACTCCCTCACGACCTCATCTCCCTTGCAATTTTGTTTGCGGGTTGCACGTGGTTGTTGTTTAGATGCTCAGCCGCACCTTCGTTGCCGGGAAAACGTATTGCTCTGCATCGTTGGACTCTCTGCTTCTCGGTTTAAGCAATGGAGATGTTAGGGTCCGAGGTTTTAGTCCGCTAGAATTTGCTGTGCCGCGGCGTTCGATTTCAGTCCTTGCTGTCGAGTATTCTGAACTCCATGCGGTGCTTCCTGTGCGAGTGATTGATTACTTTTCAACTAGAAGAGACCTCATAGATTTTTAGGGTTCTGACTGCCACTTCAGTGTATCACGTACGACTTCAGTGTTCCAAGACCACAATTCATTAGAAGTCAGCATTAATGGTTGATGGTGTAAGTTTTACTGTTCTAGGGTTCACATTCAGCTTTTAATTGTTGATTTGAGTGCTTGCTTTACTGTGTTAATGGCGAGAAGACATTATTGCACAGGAATTATAAATGCAGCAGGGTCCTTTAGGGTTTACTGGCCGCTCCCGAGCAAGCCCTAGGGCTTTCCCTACCGTTCATCTCCGACATTATCCACCTCCATTTCGAGGTTCTTCCGATTATTTCTGGCACGTTTCTCGTTCAGGGTCTCAGCGCGATGGGAAATCGCTGATCAGACGGTAGAACAGGGCACCGTGACACTGCTTTGTGAATTTCTGTCTAGTGCTTTCCTATGCGTTTCCGCGCTGTCTACAGGGATGTCTTTTGTTGCTACCGCTCTGTTGATGCTTGTGCACATGAAAGACGCTTTGCATGATGAATCCCCGTCGGAATATGATGTAAAGGAGAGGTGTTTCTCTTCGACTGACGGGGGGTAACCTTCCGCTGGGAGAAAGGGTTCACAAGGGTCTATTCTATTTCCTACCTGTGGTTTCACTGATCCTTATACTACAACCTAACCGTGGTTTCTATTGCTGATGTGCAGGAACGATCTACACACGGTCAGGGATCTGCTGTAGGAGAGAGAGCAAGGTCGAGGTCTTTTGCCAAGGACCTCTAGGTTTAGGGTTTATGCGTGACACCATGGACACCAAACCGGTGACCTTGGTGGTGAAGATTTACGACCGCATCTACAACGTATGATATCCAAGTGAACAGAGGGTCAAGGATCTCATGCGGGAATTTGCCACAGAGTGCAAGGGGAGCAAGAAGCCGGGGGCAGGGCGTAGGTTTTTTGTCTGCATCCATTGCGGAAAAAATGATTTCAGTAACAAGTTGATGTTGAACGTCCACAGGTTCGAAGTGGGCTGTGAGGCAGCTGAATACAGCGACGGAACGAAGGGCTTGCTTCTTCCTTACCCGGATTTTCTGCCGGGCCAGGGAAAAATGGTTGAGGTCATGGGCAAACATGGAGGGGGGAGTAGTGTAGGCAAGAAGAGATGTAAGGAGCCAACTGCTGGGGAAGAAGACTGGGATGCTGGCGGGGAGGAAGAAAACGCAGCGGAGGATACGGAGTGGGCCTCGGAATTCGAAGGGCCCCCACCCTCAAAGAGACAGAACAGGGCCGTGAGGGATGGTAAAAAAAACGAGGTACGGTCCACGGTGCCCCCTGCTGCGGATTTGTTCTATGGAGCAGCGCCGCCAAAGGTAGACAAGGCGGCTCCGAAGCAAAGGAAGTCGAAAAGGAATATAGGGGACGCTGTGAACAGGGAGACCGTGAAGGGTAGAGGAGAAAAGCCAGAGAAACAAAACGCGCCGAGGAGGGTGACACAGGCAGGTGGAACTGGTCGCGGGTTCATGAAGGTCTCTGGGTTGACGGCGACATCACTGGAGGCGGGGGAGTTAGGTCAGGGAGGTCCATCCGTGGAGGAGCAAGCCAACAGGGGAGAAGGGGGTGAGGGCGAGGAACGGCATATGACTACGAATGAGGAGATGATGAAAGGAAAAAAGAAAAGGAAGGTCGACGCCGTCGGTGCAGCAGCAGAATTTCCCGGAGTCACGGAAAAGCAGCCACCCCCGCATCAGCCAGGACTGAGTTCACCCACGCCAGTAGTGTCCCGGCGTTCTCAGGCGAGTCAAGTCATACAATCAGAATCCGACACTCCAGATGCGAAGTCATTGCAGCGGTTTCATGTTAAAGCTAGGAATCCTAGGCCACAAAAACAGACAAGGGAGCTCAGACTCCCAACAAAAACTAGATATCCGGTAAGCGTCTGGGCTCAGGATATCAAACGAATTGTTAGTAAAGACGTTAATACAGTGGAAGAGACATTTGTGATAGCTGCTAGCTTAGGGGCAGCGAGGGCGTTGTATGAGAAATATAGTACTTCACAGATACCTAACCCCTCCGTGACATTGGACCTCTCACCTGCGACTGTTGCACTCGATCAGGTGTCACGGGGGACAGTGTTAGAAGGAGAGTGCTTGACAAATGCAGACGGGTTGAAGGACGTGGACGAAGAAGGGGACGAGGGGTCTGATCAGGAGCAGGGCTACTTCTACGACGACAGAGGGTGGGGCGTGCCAGCTGGTGACACTGGCGACAGAGTTGAACCCATGGAGTTACAAAGCTCTCATACGACTCTTCAGGCGGTCGTGGATGAGATGCAAGTCGGGGAAGAATCCATAGACGGCAATGAGGAGTTGCAGCAGCATTGGGCGCAAGGCAAAGGGTTTCCCAAACCCTTCCAGTACCAGCCGGAGATGGAGAAGAGATTTCAGGCCCGGGAACAAGAGCTGCAGAGGCACGAGAGACTCTACGTATCCGAGGAGCAGACAAGGGCCGATGAGGCATTGGCCTCGTTGACGATCCCACCAGCGCCTGAGAAGCCACCAGTGCCGGGATTGTACCATCTGCAGAAGTTTGAGGGCGCTGTTGCAGTACCGTGGTCATGGGATCACGAAAGCGGGGAGAGCTTTAGAGCTGCCTGGGAGGACGCATACCTGACCAAGGACTTTCAGGACGTATTGATGGGTTGTCTCTGGTGGTGGACATCCAAAAAGGTAAGTTTCTTATTCCTGTTTGCAGTACTTTCGTTTAGGGTACACTGCCCTTGTGACACTGCTCTGTATTTTCATTTGCATGTCCTAGAGAGGCTCCTCGCTGACTGTTTCACCGTGGAGCAGGCTGACAAGAATCTTCCTGAAGACATTAAGGCCATCAAGCATTCAATATCTGCTGCTATGGATCTTCTGGTCGCGAGTCGCGGTGCTAACAAGCCTTACCCAGAGTTGCGGAAAGTGTGTGCGTACCTGCAGTGGATCAGGGACTACGATAAGTTTATCGAGACTAGTAGGGAGTACATAAAGAGGAGGAAGGCAGAGATTAATGCAAAGGTGTCAGGGGCGAAGGCGGAGTTCCGGGAGAAGAATGCCATGTTGAGGGAGAGAATCATCTGGGAATGGTGCCCCTTTTGGAAGATACTCAGAGATCACGAGGAGATTTTCCAGCAGCTGCCGGCCTTGCCATGGAGGCATGACGGTCAGTGCCTCTCCTTATTTCTGAATTAATGCTCATACACTTTGTATGCAATTCTCCGATCTTTTTCCAACAATGCGGCTTCTGTTTTGCAGGGTACGAGTCAAAGATGGTTCGGAAGACTCTAATCCAGCAACGCGTGGAAGGCATGAAACCACCCCCCTTAGTTCTGGTGCTGAAGATTCTCTTCCTGCAGGATTATGGGATTCACCGGCAAGTAACATGTCCTACATACGGGCTAAGCAAGTCTACCATACGAGAGAGATGTGTTCGGGACACAGGTATGAGGAGGGCCTTGACAATATTGGTGGCACAGGGTGTTTTTCAGTTTACAGACCTTCAAGATACAGGTTCAGCCCTTGAACGTAGGGTAATTCTAGAGATTACAGAGATCAGGGAGGGGAGGGGAGAAGCTCTGCTCGCCGCGGTGATGGAATGGGTGCGTCGAGTCCAGATACGGGCCCTTCAGGATTACGCCGCAGAAGATCCCCAGAGGTTCGAGGATGGTTGGCGTACGACAAATTATTACGAATGGGATTCACAAAGTCAGTTCTGGGGTAGAAGTCTAAAGTACCGGGAGGAGCGTGACATTGGTTGGGTTCCATCGCTGAGTACCCCGTCCTGGAGTTGTGGAGTGGCAAAGCTGCGAGAACAGATCCTGCAATCGACACGAGACATAGGGGTAGCTCTGGAGGTAGAGGACCGGGAACACTGGATTTCGTCTATGGGAAAAGTACCCGCGGAGGATCCTAAGGAGCACGTGCCAGGGGTTCAAGGAGCGCACTACGATGGTGATCCTGCAGGTGTGTTCGTCGCGTCCTCGGTCCTTGCTGTCGGTGATGACAAGGGCTCCGGCGAGGAACTTACCGGTAACATGGAATCAGAGGATGATTTTGCGAGGCCGATGGAGAAGGCACACCCGGTGCAAGTTAGTCCAAGTTCTGCAATACGAAATCAGGACTTGGCGGCGCTAACAGCGTTTCCCAGTGCGGGGGTTCTCGGAGTGTCTGAGAGCGGACTCTTGGCAGACACGAATGCCAGTGTTACGATCGAAATACAGAAATGTCCTCCAGGGGAGGGTGGAAGCCAGGCTGAGGGGAAAATTTCCGAGGAGAATCCTTACGGGGAAGTGAGTCCACTAAAGAGTGGGTCCCTTGCTACGAGAGCAGCGGACAATATTCAGTCTTTAGTGCGCCAAAACACCGAGACAGAGGCTGTGACACTAACCAGTACGGACGTTGGGGCGAAAGAGCCTCGAACGAGGGAAGAGGAGTGCGAGGTGGCGGATCAGGGCAGCAGTGCGATTTTCCCGGAGATAATGGCCGCCATGCAAGAGACACGCATTCGGCCGGATCCCGAACCTCTCATCACCGTGACACAGGTGGTTAAGGGGGCCTCAGATATGGACGACATCCCCCCGCCTGAATCGCAGTTGGTTTTTAGCTTGTCACAGTGGATTCCAGAGAGCTCTACATCGCTGACCTCTAGGACACCTCCGAGGGGAACTATGCCTGACAGTGGAGACCGTTCGGGGGGGGAACATGTTGACAGTGGGCCGGACTCTACGGCTAAGAACTTGGAGACTGCTTTCGAACAGGAGATGGATATGGAGACCGTTCAACAACTGGTGAGACTGTCTCAGCCCTGCAGTGACATTGCTTCAGGCAGCGACATCTTTAGGCCACGGTCGGGATCCTTACCTGAGTGGGCTTATCACCCGGAAGGGACGTTTGACGCGGCATCCGAGGAGTGCGTCATTGTTGATGCTTCGCGTTTCAGCAAAGACAGTCTTCCGCAGGTGTATGAGGAACTCGGCCTCGATACACTCCTGAATTCTGTCCCTACATTGGGAGAGGGTACATCTCGCAAGGAGGAGACAGTTTTCTTCAATCAGAACGGCAAGGAGTTGGAAGTCCGGCACAAGGCGATACGTGACTTGATGAAGGCGAAAACTCGACTGGGGAACGATGTAGTAGACTTTGTGCTGTCGAGGATCTACATGGCGTATCCACAGCATCTGCGACATGAGGTTCATATAGTGAGTTCACGGGTGTCTTCGCTCCTTGAGGCAGTTATGTCAGGCACCAAATCCATACAGAGGCTGGCGAAGGATTACTTCCAACCCCCTCCTGGAGTACAGGTCAATGAGGTCAAAGAGATGATTATCCCCTGGGTTTGCGCTGGCCACTGGTCGGTCTTGGTGTTTCAGCCGAACCGTGTTTTCCACCTCGACTCTTGCTCTGATAGGGTGCACTTTCCGAAGGATCTGCATTCGGAATTCGTAAGGTGGATGTCCGCAGCATGGCAAAGTCTCAGGGGCGTGGAGGAGTACCAAGTCCACGACATCTCCCCCATCGCAGTGTTTCAGCAACTCGGAAACAACGAGTGCGGTCATCTATGCATTCGTAACATCATGCTGTATCTCAAGGTTAGAAGGAATTGCCATCATCTACCTGTATTTGGCTGTAATTCAATAGCATTCATACTGTAACACTGTATCATTCCTAACAGTCATTGTATGGATGATGTGTCACACAGTTTCGAGCACGTGACACTGCTAGCAGAGGGGTTCAGTTAATTGGCCAGTACCTCAAACCCCACACTGCTGTGCAGATGAACAAGGAGATGATGGTTCTCTTCGCACGGGAGCTTGACCCTACCCGGAGGGACACACGGTACCGGGCTCCTTTCTGCGAGCTAGAATCCAAGCCTGCTTCAGATGGAGATGAGGACGGGTTGCTCATGGACGGGGCTCCACCTCCATTACCGAAGCAAGGCAGAGTAACGCGTGCGTCCCAGAAGGCCAGGTCCCGGAATGTCTCGGAAGACGAGTCATGACTTCAGTGTCACAGCTTCATAAGTTTTTTCCACCGACTGTAATGAAACTTAGTGGCTTTAGTGTACAGTGGTTTACTGTTCTCAGCGATTAGCACACATAGAGGGTATAAGGAGATTTACTTCCTCCCTGTGACAATAGAAATGAAGCACACATACATTCAGAAATCGAACCAGAACACTGTAACATTGCTGTAGTACATTTTGGACCCGTATCTGTGACATCTTTGGGTGCATGCGTGATCATGTGTTAATGGATTTCAGGATGACTGGTTTCAGTACAACTGAGTGTCGACCTGAACATTCGTAGAATTCTGTCCCATGCACTTGCACCGATCAGTGCTCAAGTGTATGTCCTTGGGATCGATTGTTTACATGCGTAGATAAGTAACTTCTGTTCCTTTCTCTATGTTTAAGTTTTCAGAAAATGTTATCCACTTCCACTGATTGCTTTTTTGTTTTACGCGTTTCAAACTTCTCTTAACCTGTGAATATAGTAATTCTGCAACGTGATGTCGTAGGACACGTTATTTATATTCCTCGTATGACTTCATACTTATATTAATTATTGTTAACTATACGCCTTATTCGAATCACGTTAAAATCATGCTGAAGTATATCTCTTTTTCTGGGATACGAAGACTCGCATGTCCACCCTCGCTACTTTTAGGAATTATGATTCTTAATATCATTTGTATGTAATTGTATATTGTCTGCGTTTACCATTATTGTTGATGTAATTCCGATGCTCCCAGTTCTCAGTTTATGCCTTCTCGATCTAAATTGTCTCTGTTTTGTTTCTAGAACGTCCTCATTAGTATAGCACAATGCCCTTGTAACCATTTATCACTTCTCAATATCCCCTCATGTTCTTATAAATTTGTCTTCCCATATTAATTTCTTATAAAAAATTGCATTGAATATAAATGCACTAAAATTTATATAAGTTATATGTAATTATGTTCAACATAATATGTATTCTTTATATAATGTTCAATGTTCAGCGATTAATGTTTTATGTTTTATGTTTAAGAAAATGTAAAGTTAATATATAGTATCCGTAATATTCAATGTGTAATGTTTAATTCTAATCCTGTATGTAAATTGGTATTTTATGTTCAAAGTCAAATCTATAGTTTCGAATATGTTTGAACATGATTACATATAAGCATTTCTTACTTTAATTTACCTTTAATATTTCTATATTGTAACTATTACAAAATCCATATTTACATTATTCATTATACTTTACAAATGAAATACCCATCATTGGCGAATTTACGGATCATTTCTTATTTTATTTGCCTTGAAGTATTTCTGTTTAAATAAAACGAAACGAGGTTGAGTTTTTTAAAATCTTTGGTAATGTACGTGGTGGTTTAAAAACACAATACATAGGCTAGCCTTGCTCCATTTTAAATTCTTATTTCAATTCCTTGGTTTTTTATATTGCTGCTTTATCGTCTCTTCCATTTTATCTGTAGAGAAGTTTGAACACCTACAATGTTAGCCTTGCGATGGTTATATTTATCTTCGTAACGTCCCCCCCCCCTTTTAATTAATCCATTACGAAGGCCTCAATCCCTGAATTTATTAATATGCCAAATCGTACTCCAACATTCCCCCTTTCCCTCTTTCTTCTTTTATTCTTATAATATTTTCATTCTATATTTCACGATGTTTACATTTGTTGTTCATGAAATTGCTATTCCATCCAATTTTTTATGAGTAAGTTCCCTTGATGTTCGCGTAGATGCATTTTTTAATATCTAAATCATGTATCCTTTTATTCCTCATTATATGCTCAAACTATTTTCTTAGTGAATTTTCGTAGCAATTTCATCCTCATTATATTCCCTTCAGTTGCTTAATGACAGAGTTTGTCCTATTTTTTTTGGTTTCCCTATTGAACCCTTAAGTACCAACTATCATAAACGCTATTTTTTTTGTTTACTATTTCGGTGGTATTCTATTTTATTAGTTTTGTCCTGTAAACCATTATAATGTCTTCACATTTGATTCTCCGATGGTCACTTATTCTTTGATTCATACAGGTTGAAATGCACGTGCTATATTATTCGATTTCTTATTTTTTAAATTTTGTCCGGTTATTGCCCATCGTATATTCAATAACTACTAAATATTTAGAAGTGGCAACAGTTCATACGTATTCTCTTCTTCATTTCATATATGGTTATTTCTCTTAGTTGACACTGTATGGAATCGCAGAAATATTTCGTGAACTCTTCGGGCAATGTTGAACCCTACATGTATTACTGAAGACATGTACTCCGAAGTAATAAAAATCTTTATTTGCTTGAGTGAGTCTCATGCATAGTCTCCGTGAACCCCATGCCATGGATCTGCGAATTTCACTGAATGTATATCTACCAGGCCATTGTCAAGACGCATTAGTTACGACTGCTCTAGGTCTTTGCATCTTCCACAATCGAGCATTTGTTTGCTTGACCGAGAGAGTGTGCATGAATATTAAGATTCGCCTTACAAATAGAGCACCGCGCATAGACTCTCTGGAAACATTCCATGCTCGCCCACTCAACATACTCCTGTGTCACTGACTTCTACCTAGGACTATAGTCACTCAAGTTATCTAACTCTTCCTCACCCATGGCTCCGTAGAACTCCTCCCACAAGGTATTCTTCATGGCGTCGTCCCACTTTTCCGCGCATGTGCAGTCTTGCGATGCATTGTCGTCCTCAGCATCCGTTGTTGGCGGAATTCCATCCAAACAGAACGCATTGTCACAACGTGACACTGAAAGGTCTTCAGAACGCTCCAGTGTACCTACAGAGATGTTAGTACTTCCTTCAACTCCGAAGGAGAACTGTACAGCCCACCACGTGACCCTCACAGCAAGAAACACCCACCCCATCACCACAGGAACCAATAAGAGAGACAAAACAGAAACAGATACAAACGACGTAACTTCGGGGGCCTCCATTAGGGTGCGATGTTGTAGTGAACCACATAGAAAACCAGAAGAATGGCTACGGCAACATCTATTTATGCAGTCCTCTTCCATAGCGTGACCGCGACGCCAACCGCGCGCTCCGTACCCTAAACGACCACGGTCTTCAGGCAGAACCCTTCGTCGACGCTCCCCACGTAAGGTGACACTGCTGTCAGAGACAGCTCAGTCAGTGTCACGAGACCGAAAAATTCGTATCATAGATGGTTCAAAGAGAATGCCATATCTGTGTAGCAGAGGTTGATCGTTCCACCGAGTACAGATATCGGCACGGCTTACCATGTTCTTAAGCATACTTCTGCTTCTATGCTCCTCAACAAAGGCACATCTACTGTTACAGTGTTTCACACCACGTTCGTGACACTGGAACAAGTTCATATATGCAGCCATTGCGGATTTGTCATAGCATGTACATAGAGGGAGGGAAAATGTGCGCCTTTATTGCATGTAGTTAGTTCAGGTGATATAACAGAACTACAAAAAACGTACTCTAAGGGCGTTTCCAAATGCGGTCCATGGTATCCTTCAACTTCAAGTACCTAGCAGGCCATGTCACCTTCAATTCTGCCATATATGAACCACCGATTGCCTTCAAGGCTGGAGACTGGCGTCGAAGACGTATACCACACCTGTAAGGGTGATAACGTCCGTCAGTGTTACGTACTCCTACCCCTTCCTGAACTTCACGTTGTCCCACTTGGTCGTCCATCGCGTAGCTCGTAGGGGTTGACGAAGCCCGGCCCGCGAAGTCTCCTCTTCCGGGGGAGTTATCAGCTACGGCCACTGTGACTCGAGCACCAGAACCCTCTGGCAGGACCTCCTCATCCTCTGGTGTAGAGGAACTCCACTTCAGGAGCAACTCCTCCACCTCGCTCTCCAGATCAACTACACTATCAGCTTCCATGACCAAAAACGTGCAGGAGCCTCGCAGATTCTTCGTAAACAATGTAATCCAAATGACATTGCCCAATGACAGTACCCTTATATACTGGTTACGGTTGTCCTTGACATCTCAAAAATCCCAATATCCGGATGTGGTGTCCTGTCTCACACATGAATATCGCCTCAGCCACGACATCGAAGTATGTATCCGGGAGGTACATGCTGTCAGAATGGAAGCTTCGCGTCCCTACCATTCAGACATCCTCAAGCGCCTTGAAACGGACTTCCCACCGCGCTCCAGGAAATCCTTGTTCCGGACGAGACTGAATCCTCTGCCGTCATTTACTGTCCGTAACACTGGCGAATCCACCAGTGGATGCAGTGTTCCAGTGCGAATTTCAGCTTTAAGCGATCGAATTCGCCCTACAACTTGGTTCAGTTCCGCGATAAGATGATCCATAAGAACAGGATCTCCAGAAACGTCCTGAGACAAATCAATCACCAACTGACGCAACGTTTTCGTCACATCCCTAACGGGACTAGATTTCTTGACTGGAGTTGGCTTTGGAGTTGTCGACGGAGAGGGAAAGAACTCTGCCCGATCCGGGACCATACTTGGATCCAATACGTGTCGCATGCCTCCTTGGACATTCCCGACTTGCCGGCCGCAGAAACGTGCAATCGTGCCCTCAGCAATATCAGGCCGAATCATCAATAAAACCTTACAAACATGTTTACAAATATTACCACGTGCTCCCCATGCGCAGCTGCAACCTGCCCATTCCTCCCCTGGATTATGAACTACATATCGGACATTCTCATCTGAGGAGGATGTCACGAGAGCACAATTCCCCGGAGACTGATTCAGTGTCACGTGAGAGTCTGGAATCTCGCAGGCCTTGTAAATTGCGGAGACAGCAAAGTCCTGCATTTTTTTGTTGTCCACAAACCCGCTATCTTTTCGTAACCCCTTATACCAGAAGTGATCGTGAACATCTTCAGTTAGACATGTTATGCTCCAGTCCACACGTCTCCCAACCATGCGACTCCTCTCTGACTTTAGTACCGATTTCAGGAATCCATGATATCCCTCGATAGCCGCATTTGTATCCTGGCCAGCATATGGCAAATTCCGATACCCTACGACCCACATATGGGCCTTTTTTAGCCACTGTGTCTCCATGTAACTCCAGAAATCCTTTTCCCTTGGGTATTTTTTACTTAGAGCATCAAGTTTGTCCTTTGCCCATGTCTCAGATTGACTTCCCGAAGGCGATGTTCTGTCGTACATCATGAGCCCTAGCTCCCGCAAAACTTCTGCCCTGCGTGCTGTATCCTTGATTTTGTAACATGAATGCTTCTGCCATGCACGCCTCACATGCCAGAGACAGAGGAAGATGGGAACTCGCGGCCAAATCTCCCTGTACACGGGAAAGAAACAGCGTACGCATAAAAAACCTAACTATTCTGTAGACGGTGGAAACCGATGAAGCTGTAACTCTGTGACATTGATCATAGTGACACTGTTACGATCAAGAATAATGCAGAGTAAAGGTAGTGAACATACGTGATAGCGTTGATTTCCCCTTGAGCACAGTCTACAATAAATGCAGATGGCCGCCAGTCAGGACATTCCTCTTTCATCCTACTGTTGAGAGAGCCCATCCAGGGGGTCAGGTCGGCCTCAGCGCAGCGTGATGTCAGTACCCATGCAACTGGAATTCCTTGGTGCCATTCGTCGAACACCATCAGGGTGTATAACGGGAACTGCGCAGCCATTCGGTGTGTTAGCAACTGAATTTTTACAGTGTCACAGGTTGAAGGTACAAACCATACATTGCGAAGGGTTCGCATACAACAGCTTCTTAGTGGACGGAAATACCTTCTTGTCGTTTGTCCCGAATGTTGCGTCAATAGAGATACCGCCACCGTGTCCGTATTCGGCCATCATCTTCCTTTGCCAAGGTGTTTGTATCCCGATTGTGAATGGAATATTATCACCGTTGAGTTGTCCTTCGACCTGTACCGGTTTAGTTTCGTTAGTCTCAGTGTAATGGAATACCTTATCTGGATTCTTCTGAACCCACATCCTGACGCTCTGTGCGTCATTGGAGTGTAACATATAAGTTTCCTTCGCATGTTTCCTAGCAATGTTCCGAACGTCCTTGGGTGTTATCAAGAGGTCCCGAGTGATGACCCCACCGTCCGCCTCCCATTTCCGTAAAAACTTCAGGTGCTTCTTCATGATCTGGTGCACAGTGTAGCCCTCATGCAAGCAGTCATCTACGAACTTCCTAATTGTGGGAGAGAGTCTAGCGGCGAAGCAACCCCGATCACCAATCTTCATTCCTCCGTGAACAACGACCCCTGCCTTGTTTACGTGCCTGGCCTCTATGACGCACACCTCAGCTACGTGAGGTGCATGAAGCAACACCTTCACTGTAAAGCGAGCCAGGCAGCCACGCTTGATTGACATTCCCCACTTCTTCCTCGAATCTCGATGCTTGACATCTCGTGCTTCCTTTTTTTTTTTCTTGAATTTCACTTCCTCGCCGATTTTCCTGACCTCATCCGTAGCGTCATCCTCTTCATGTTTACGCTGACTTCCAACATTCTCCATTGTCGTGTCGGAACCCTCCGGAACACTGCACGGTGACACCTTGTCCGAGCACAGATCTGTAGCCGTGACATTGCGTTCGTCAGTTTCGGGCGGTGTTTCGTTTATGGCAGTCGTGGAGGTGGCAGATTCCGTGCCGGTCACCCGTTCCCCCCTGGAGCCTTCCGAGCCCGCGCTACCGTGAAGCACTTTTGCATTGTCGACGGCAGCCTCGTTCAGAGTAGTCTCCGCCGTGACATTGTTGTCAACGTCTGCTTCTCCCGTCGAGGCGCAAAGAGCACTCAGAAGTGGGCCGATTCCACCAAATACCGAGACCGAATTCTTCTCTGGACTGCCCTTCCCTATCTTCTTTCTAACATACTTCCGCTTGGGTGTCTTCTTGGGGGACACAGGATCAGGCAATGGTACATTGAGGTCCAGTAACGTTTTTTTTTTGGGGGCACGTTTACGCAGGGGCTTGGACTTACTTGTTCCAACACTTAATTGGGACAGCTCCGCTGGTGGTACCTCTGGGTTGAGGATACATCCCCCGACCTCTGAACCGTCACTGCTACCGACGTGGATGCCAACCTTTCTCCAAGGGGCACGCTGCCGCACTACCTTTGGTTGTGGTTCGAGGAACGTGGGGCTGCCGCTCAGAGAAAGATTCAGACCTGCAAACCAGTCACTTTCGTCTCCTGCCTGAGGATTTGGAGTATCCTCTGGAACTCCAAGTTTCTTCTTTCTAGGCCCCCTTTTCCGTGGAAGTGTTACAGAGGGTCGAACAACTTCACTGTCAACTACCGTGACATCAGAAGTCTGGGAGTGAATATCGATGTCGGCGTGTTTCTTAGGCCTACCTCTTCTTCGTGCTGGCTTTGTTTGGATCCCGTGACACTCCGTTCCTGCAGGCTCTGATATATTCATCACTGTGGAAGGCGGGTTGATCGGGGCTGCAACGTCTACCACGTCTCCGACGTTCTTTTCTCCTGCGATGGCACTGGACAGGGACACCTCAAGAGGCACAGCAGCACAATCATGATCCCGGGCAGCGGAAGCAACGGGGGTTCTGGAACACTGAATGTCGATTTGTGTCTGTGCGGCCTTCTTCCGTGGGGCCCTCTTCCGAACCGCCTTTACTGGGACCTCCTCTTCCTCCTCCTCAGGGATTGCATTCAGGTCCAGAGGAACACTGGGCTTGGGCTTGAACTTACGTGGTGCTCTCCTCTTCTGTGCCCGCTTCGCAGGTGACTTCTTCGCAACACCTTCTTCTGTCGCTGATGTAACCTTCGCAATAGTCAACTTCCTACGTGCTCTAGGTAAGAGATCGGAAGATATATTCTTGATTATTCCAGAGTAGTCCTCGGGGCCATACTCGCAGTGCCATCTACATGGAAATCAATCGCAATAATCAGTGTTACTGAGACCCTAAACCCTATATACAGGAGGAAGTGATGTGAGATAGAGACTGACCTAGCAAAATCAAGAGGCGTTCTTGGTCCCTCCTTTGCATCCCCGGCACGCTTATGATTTTCCTTAGTCTCTCGGAACACGCATTGTGTCCCCTCCTTCCCACTCTGAACTCCAGCGATGAAATCTTCTATACGCGTTACAGGGATGTAACATTGCTGGACTACACAGTCGCGACCGTGCTTCCCACGGCGTGCTCTGAATTCCGGTGTCCATGTAAGATCCCGTGTCCCAAACGGACCTGCTGCCGGATTTTGAACGGACTTTTCAATGTTCGCAAGGATTTTAACATCAACCTCGGACAACCTAGGCTTCTGAGGGTTCTGTGTACTCCCTCCTTCGTCGGATTGCGAACCCAGTGTTGCGGCTGGCGGCGTTACATCCTTCGGCATTTCCATAAGCGGGTTCAGTCGGGGCAGCATCGCGACCTGGACTTCTCGGCTCCAATCCGTGAGTGTCACGACTGCGACTATGCAACCCTAGGTGGTGCCTCACAACATACTGCATATTTCAATACATTCGGTACGGCATATACATAATCCAGGAAAGTGGGTTGCTTCGAATTTGGTGACAGTGATCCACAGCGCGCGGATCTCAGAAAATGTTGCGCTGTGACTAGCTAAACCGCACAGAACGTATGAGAATGAGTTTTTAGGGTTTAGAGCGCACGCGTCGATCTCACCTGTTGTAAAACACGGCCTAAACGCTAGAGAAGAAGTTGTACAGAATGTTGAGATCAAACAAACATCCAGGTGCTCATCGCGGAGAGGAAGACGACTGCTAACCCTAAACCCTAAACCGGAAAACCAAAACACTAGAGGCCATAAATGGAACACTACGGCTGCGCAATAACTACAGTACCCGTCGAAATGGGCGGCTGTGTCACTGTGGGCCATGGGCATGGCCATGGCCATGGCATGGAATGCGGTGGATGGTATGGATGGGAATGGTAGTGTCTCGGGAGGATGTTGGTTGTGACACTGCCCAGTGTTCCGAGGGTCCAGGAAGTTACCGCGTCGCGGAGTTACCATGTTACGGCGGCGGCGGCATCGAGGGGTAAAAGCCGCGGCTGCCGCGGCGGGCCCCGCGTCTTGCCGCGGCCGCGCGTGCGTGCCAGCTGTGCTTCACTACAGGGGATTTAGCCTTCTCCGTGCAGAACATGTTTCGGCAAGTGAAGACTCAGGCCATGTGTGTTTGTGTGTGTTGTGTGTGGGGACTGCTCCGGTTCTTTTGTTTAGGACCAGCCTTTTTATTTGCCTTCGCCGTTATCGCCATTCAGGTGATATGTTTTTCTTTTCTTTCTTTTCTCAGTTAACGTAAGACAATAGCAGGTTTGTTCATAAATAATTACTAAAAATAAAAATGTTATTTGAGATTTTAATTTTTAATTTTTTTAATTTCACATAAAGTATGGACATCAATCTTTACTTTGACTCTTTGTATTGAGACTTTATTGAATAATGGAATTTCTAGGAAAGAAATAAGATTTTGCATTCTTGTGTATTTAATTTAATAAAAATATTGTTTTCAACATGCTACACTTGACTTTTGTATGTAGTTTTTTTTTATACAATAAGCTAACTTAGTCTTCTTTGACATGCACCAAACTTGACCCCCAAAATCTATAACAAAAAAAATCTAAGAAAAAAAAGTTAGAGTGTGTCAACCTAGTCAAAAATCGTGTCAAAAAAGTTTGTTTTCAAATTTCAATTGCTTTAATCTTCTAATGTCTACGGTCGATTATGATGAAAAATTTTGGGCTATCTGAATCAATAATCTAGTGGACGATCTTACGGTTAGAATTACAAAATAATACGTTTTTAATCATTCATGCTTTTATATTAGAAATGACATTTTTTGAGCAATTTTTGGTAAAACATACTTTAGGGGTTAAGATACTTTTATGTATTTTAAAAAAATAAAAATAAAATAAAAAATAAAAATAAAAAATAAAATAAAAAAACTTTAAAATCCATCATATTCAATCATTGTAAATAAAATTACATCTATTTGTAGCTCTATGTACCTTCAGCAATATTAATTTGATTTGAAACAAGTTTTACAAAAAATTCATGAGATTAGCTTGGAGTTTGCATGAATAAGAACTAGTCCCAGTAATAAGAGGATTATAGAAGCTAATGCTTTGCAAGAAGGCATAAACTGTGTTACTTTGTTGTCCTACTAAAGTACAACCTAGGTATTTATGCCACTAACTTGAATGACCTACATAAGCCAAATATATAATACTCCCTCCGTCCCAAAATGATCTTCCTGTTTGATAAAATGATCTGGATTAAGGTTGAAAATGACAATTTTGAAATCATTTTCGAGCTAGAAGTAGAGTTTAGTGCACTCTTTCATTCCTGAAAATTTGAGTTTAAAAATCCTTTTAAAAGTGTAGATTTGGAGCATTGAAAAGTGGGATTTTTTGGCCATTTTTGAGGAGCACCGATAGCCACTCATTTCCTTAGCCCCCTTGGTTCTTCTTGGAACATTCATCCATATTATCCAAATGTTCATCCAAAATATTCTGATTTTCATCCAAAATTTCAGAAATCATCGAATAAATTTCATCCATCCGCGAGGAAGATCATTTTGGGACAAGAAATGCAAACCAACAGGAAGATCATTTTGGGACAGAGGGAGTATATAATATTATTTACTAAGTTAAATTCAACATAGAAGAGAATTAGTGAAATCCTTCGTTAGGCTTTAGCCCGGGACTAAAGAACCTATGTTGATATGTAATAATTATAATCTGAAAGGTATATACCTTCTTTTTTCGGAATTTCTTTGAGATTTTCCTAAATGAGTACTCAATATTGAGTAGAAAAGTAATAACAATGAATTTGTCTTAAAAAACTTATATTTTTTAACATTAATTTCTACATACGCTTGCCACAACTTGGAAATAAATAATAAAAAAATTAACTTCAAAAACAAAATCTAGAGGTTTCCACCATAGAACATTTATGATAAATTTGTTTCAACTGTATTTGATAGCACATGGCATAGTAGTGCCTTTTTTTAATACATTATATAGCACTTAAAAGTAAAATTATATTAAAAGGTTCCATCTAGTATAAGTCACTTATCAAAAAAAGGCATGTAACATATTACAGAGTCTAAAGACAAACAGAAACTTGAGAGATTTCAATGAACTTCAAATTGATGACAAAATTTATATTTGAAAAAGATCAATAGATGGAGAGAATCATTGACCTTTAATCCGTAAGGTTTTTTGAAACAACAATACGGTGGCACCATTTCTCTGCATTCTATTTTAAGATTCTATGTTTTGTAATTCTTAATAGTTTTTATCAAAAATAACTTTCACTTGTAGCTTTGTAATGGCTCAATTACCGAAGCAATTGAAATTACAGTGCAACAGTTCTGGATTTTAAAATATATTTTTCCTAAATTTGGGCAACCAATAACCAATCACAATCTTCTTTTGTTTGCCCAAGTTTTTCATCCATACACATCATTGACAACTTTCATCATATAAATTATTTTCATCTAATGGTTTTCATGCAAAGGAGTTGTTCTGATCCTTACAAAATTTTCATTTGGCCTTTGGTTACCATCCATAAGTATATTTTCATTCAATGTGTAATTTTCATCTACAAAGAAATTCACATCCAACCTATATGTTTCATCTAGCGTTAACAACATATCATATTTTTGTGATGTAGCAACTAGTCCATTCAAAGGACCCACTATTCTAAAGCAGCCACTTCAAATTTTAGTAGAAAATATATATTTGTTTATTTCAAAAATTAACAAAAATTCAAGTCTTACTTCAACTTTGTTTAAGAAATTTGAAGTTATTTCTTTCATTGATAAGAACATATTAGTGGTTTGGATCTTTGATTTGACATGTTGGATTACCTTTTGGTTGTTTTAGAATTGGAAAATGTAAGGTATCTTCACAACACACTTCTTGTTGGGTAAAACAAGGATTTTGGGCCCTTTCTCAAGCATCTATGGGGCTCAAAGTTGGTAAGCGTAAATCTAACTTCCATACCTATAAGAATTGATGACCCTCCATGTATTAAATGTATTTGCAAAGTCTACTTTTTGGACATCAAAACATAGGTACATGCTTGAGCAGTGTCAAAAAAAAACTTGTATAGTGACTTTGAACCTTATAATCTCCCAATTTGTATGGTAAATTGTACTCCAATTTGTTATACAACTTTTACATGCAAGTTAAATATAAAAATCCTACAATTTCAAATTCTATAAAAAAAAGTTTAATTGTCAAAATCAAGAAGTTGCTGTTAATAAGGACATATTTTTGGCAGTTTTGGCTCTAAAAACACTAAAAACTTTAAAGGTTAAAGGATTTAAGGATTAAAACATACTATGATACTAGATGACAAAGAAGAGAGAAGTTGGATGAGTGACAATTTCCAATAGAAGAAAATAATGGAGGCCACATCATCAATAGATAAGGGTTGTCTTATTTTCTATGGACGCTAGCTCTTATCACTTTGCCTTTTGTAATTTGCTTTCTTCAGGGTGTAGTTGATATGGTTGTTCCTTCTCATTTGTAATTGATGGATGTCATCTATTTTGCCACCTCCTTCAAAATCAATGGATGGACATAGTCAATGACATTTCAAAGACCAGAACAAACCATATCATCAATGGCAAAGTCACAGAGCCACTGGAATGATTACAACGTCAACATTTCAAAATAATAGAGGCTACATGAACGACATGTAAGGATTGTCCCATTGTCCTTGAAAGCTAGCTCCTTTAGCTCTGACTCCTGCAGTTTTGCCTCTTCAATTTAAAGTTGATGTGGTTTACCTTTCTCGTTTGTAATTAGTGGATGTCACCCATTCTGCCACCTGCCTCAAAATCAATGGATTATAGAGATTTCAAAGATAAGAAACCAGACCACCAATGACAAATAACTAGGGGTCATCAACAATGACAACTGCCAATAAGTGAAAATAATGGAGGCTCCATCAACAACAAGTGACAGTTGTCCTATTCTCCCTGCACTTTGGCAGGTTCAACTTTGCCCCTTGCAGTTTTGCCCCTTTCAATGTGTTACAGACATGGTCTTTCTTTCTCCTTTGTGATTGGTAGATGTGACCAATTCTGCCCACCTGCTTCTGAAAAATGGCAACATCAACTGTAACATACCAACCGACATTGCTTGCTTCAGAACGCCTATCCAAACACCCAAGAGGCACATAAAGAATAAAATCACGTTCCCACCAAAAACAAATCAGAGATGAGAAGATATCCCAGCATCTACGTTCAATTCCTTTACCTTTAGCAACGCAGTCAACGACTAGTCAACAACCAAACCGGCCCCCTTACAGCATCCACCCAAGCATCCCTAAAACACACACACACACACACACATACACACACACAAAAAGTCACATCTTCCTTTAAAACCCCACTCGAACAGAAAAAATAAAAAATCTTCAAAACTTTACGTACAACTACCTTTAATTCACCCCAACCACTCAAGCTAGACCAAAGTTTCCTTCCTTCCCCTCCCTTCTTCACCCTTCTCTCACTAAGAACCCAACCTTTGTCACAAAAAACTCACTTCACAAACCACTAAACACAAACACCCCCCAAAAAAACTTCCCACCTCCAAGCTCCCAACATAAGAGAACCAAAACTCCGTCTCTCCCGCTTCCAGCAGTCTTGTGTTCCCGAAGCAAACCCATAAGAAGGCACCCCCAGCTGCCCTGCACTCCAACTTTCTTCACTGCTCCTCCGCCATCTCTCCCAAGGTGAGCCCCTTCCTCCACTGTGTAAGTTACTCACTTCACCACTCTCCACACTCACCCTTTCCTACAGCATCTCTCATATTCTATGTTATCTTATACAAATCACCTAACACAGCATGCATCTCACTTAAAATCTCATATCTCATCTCTTCTCTGATCATTTGTTTGTATCACTGTTGTATCAGACGTTATTGTATCAGTTTTGTAGCATTTGTTGTATTGTCTTTTGTGTTATCTAATGTATCGTCGTTTGTGTTGATTGGCATTTCACTTCTTTCGGCTCATGGTGGTGCTCCAGGTATGTTATTCTGATGGTTCTGTGTGTGCATGTATCTTGTGTTGAGTCAGTTCTGGTTTCATGAGATTATTCAAGTTTTTAGTTTTTCTGCTGGGAGGTGTGTTGGAAGTTGAACTAGCATGGGCTGTGAGTGTAAGAGTAGGCCTGTGTGAGGTTGTGTTGCTTACGAGCTCTGTGTTGGTTTTAGTTTTGTGAGGGATTTTTTCTACGTTGGTGATGTTTTGGAGAGTTCAAGTGTGGAGGGTAGATAATTGTGTGTTGTGTGTTCTAGTAGGTGGGCGTCGGAGTTTCCGCAATCTTCACGTGTGCTAGGAAGCGATGGATTACAGAGTGAGTGATATTTTTGGGGTGTTTGATTTGCTAAATGTGCACATCATGGTCTGGTGCTAGCGCAGAGGTTGTTTAAGTGGGTAGGTTTCTGGATGGACCGGAGAGGAAGGATATGTCCCAGGTGTTGGTTTTTTTTGCTTGCGATCGAAGTGGATTGGTTGGCGGTGCTGAAGTGTGAGCTGGGTGGTTTTTTTGCAGGCTACCGTTGAGGTCTTGAAGGGCTCGAGAGCCTCCGAGGGTCCTGGTCATATTGCCAGTGGGAGCGGAGGGCGTTGGCTTTACAGGGTTGGGTTCTGATTTCCATTCGGGTACTTAGAAACAATTGGTAAAATCTAGAATTTCTTACCTAATGTCGTCGGAGAAGGGTGTATTGTTTTCCTGGCTCGCTGCTGTCCATGCTCAGTCACAGAGTCGGCTTGCCAAGTTACCGGAGTCCCCTGCGCTTGCAGAGCTTCTGCACATCAAACAGGAATTCAGCTGGAGTGATCAATGTTACCGTGAAGTGAAATTACTGGGAGAGGCATCGGGTTTGCATTTCAAGGATTACGTAAGGAACCTTCCTGATGTTATTGGCCGACCTGGTGACTGTGTAATGAATCCAATTATACTCGATAAGGTGAAGGGGGAGAAGGTCTGCTCACCAGAGGAGATAGCCGGAGCGGATACGGAGCCCAAGGGTAATCGAGAAAACGAGAGCGTCGGCAGTACTTCTGGTTCTGGCTTTTATGGCTTTTTTCCACATGACACCTCGACCCGGAGATGGTGTGAAGCTGACGAGTGGTGGAATCATATTTTTGTACCTCTTCCGATGGATCGCATGTAAGTCCCTTTAACCTGCTCTTCTTTAAGTATTTCTTGTTTTTAGTATTTACACAATATAATATTCACAGAACTGGATGTTGCTGAGGTCATAAAATTGGGCATAGGCTGACGATTTATACTGAGATGTACGATATCCAATTGCGAAATCATTATGAACTTCTCGGCCTTGATAGCATTGTTTTCGGGTGTATTTTCCCCACCCAATTACTTGTGTGTACTATATTAGATGAAGTCCACGATCTTGGTCGCCAAAGTATATCATTTACCTCCCCCTATGTTCTGATTATGCAAACTTCGGCCCGGACAACTGGTCAGTAACTTTATACTTGTAAGGAAAAAGGAGTTTTTATCTTTCAAGTCGTGCACAAGTTCCTATGTCAGACAAAATTTTATATAAATAATATCTGTACTATGTGGTGAAACCGATGTTGAATTGTAAGTTGTATGAGCATCCCCAGTGAGGCCTGAACCGTAAACCTGTAATCGGAAAGATGTAGAAAGACGTGAATTGCGGTTCAGGCCAAGCCTGTAAACGAGCTTGTAAGTCTGTAATTTACAGGTCGAAACCTCATTTTGGAAGGTTTTTTGGGGCAAACCTGTAAATCTGTAAACGGTTTTGGAATGTTTTGCTTCGGAAAGGCACTCAGGTTTGGGAGAACGACGTTCTCATAATTACAGGCTTACAGGTTTACAGCTCACTGGGGATGCTCTTACAAGCTTGAATACAGACTTGGCCTGAACCGCAATTCACGTCTTTCCACATCTTTCCGTTTACAGGTTTACAGTTCAGGCCTTACTGGGGATGCTCTTAGATGATATGAATTTCTGAATCGACTTCTGACTGGTTTGTAAGGATGCCTAAATTTGGGTTGTATGAAAAAGTACCTCACACTTCATAGACGTCTTCTTTGCATCAAGAAATTTTAAGTTCATCTCCTCTTTACTGATGTGGTTTTCATGGCTCCAGGCACGACGGACATGGCAGGTGCAAGCGCGGTTTCACACCTCCTAAGTAAATTAATGTGTGTCACAGAACGCGGATTCTCTGGAGTTCGGTAGATTGGGATTTATCAGAACGCGGTTTTCTAAGTTTTGGGATGGTGCGGTGGAGGTTGGAGATGTCTGCTTGCGACTGGGGCGGTTTCGGTCGAGCCAGGAGGAATTTGGGATAGCTGTGTATGGTCTTGGCAGATTTGAGTATAGATTTTGCATTGGGGGATTTTTAGAGTGTGTCAGGGGTTTATCAGCTTGAAGGATTTGTACAGACTGTGTAGGGTTTACACAGATTGGCGTTTTGTTCTGAGGATTTCTTTTAAGACATAGGTGCAATGTATCTCCCTCATCTCGGTTTTGATTTTGGGACATAAGCTCGTGGTGATCTTGAGTTCTGAGACGTTTGTGTAGGAGTTTGATTTTCTGAAGCAAAGTGGTTGCTCCTACTTGTGAGCTTACAATGTTTCTTTTTGGCTCGAGCAGTGGTGATTGCTTGTGACGTTTGTATATATCTTGTTTCAGAGGGATTTTTGGATGAAGCTTATGTGTGTGGTGGAGTTTGTGTTTGTGTTGGTTGATTGCTGTGTTTGTTCTAAGAGTTTAATGTGTGATTGGTTTTTGGATGTTAATTATATGTCTGTATAAATTACCCGACGTGTGTTCTAGAGAGAGGCGCACAGCAGCTGTTTGATGCTGTTTGTTTTTGTTTGTAGGATAATCTAGTAAAATCAATCTGTGGTGAGGGATGTATGGCTTTTGCAGGATGCAGAGGTGACGTCCATGTTGCTAATTTTAATCGCTGAATTAATCGCTGAAATTTGAGTTTGGATGTGTGTAATGACATTTACTTTGAATTCCTTGAACATTGTGAGTCCTCCAGAGTCCAAAGAGCACTCAGGTGTGCAGGCAAGCAGTTTGAAGTTGGTATGCGTTACCGGGGTTAGTTGCAGTAGCTCGAACTTCTGGTGTCATTCCTTGTTGAACTTATTTCATCCAAAATGTTGGATGACTGTTTTTAGGTGTAAGAAGTGTCAACTGTGAGTTAGTATCTTCAAAGGTATTGGTTATTTTTGGATTTGGACTTCAGATTTGGGTTCTTAAGCGGGATAATTTGGTAATGAGATGGGTTGGGTATTTTATTATCAAGTTTTTGTAAGGACTACCTACACTTGAACTTAGTGTAGTTCAATTTGGCGATTCTTTTTTATTTTTCTTAGTGTTTGAAGAGAAATTTTTTTACTTCAAAGTTTTGACACCTCTTAGGATGAAATATTTGGACTATAGGACGGGTTTTTTTTATTTAATAATCTTAAAGAAGGTTTTATTAATTGATTCTATACAAAATTTAAGAGGAAAGAAGGGTCCAACATAGCTCCCTATACTACCTCCCAAGTTGTGAAAACTACTTGGTGCATCCTAATCCTTTTCCTTACTGTTTTATTTAAAAAAATTGTACCTCCACAAAATCATTACACTCCCATACCTTCAAAAAATACTTCAAAAATCACATTTAAAATTAACCTAACCTATAGGAATTTGGCCAAAATCCTTTAAAACCTTCTCAAAAACAATTGATGTTAGATTTTAAATTTTTTTGAACAAATTTCTTAATATTTTAATCAATTTTTTCAATAGCTTATAATTATTTTTTTAAATTATTGTTAATGTGGTGTGATTATAATGTATTACCTTAAAGGTCTTGATACAACATTGACTACTATAAATTGATATACAAAATGAAGTTGTAATTCTTAATATATGACTTCAATGTTTTATAGTATGTTGATGTGTAAAAATGTTTCAATGCAACAACTATCATCATATTAATTTTGGACTTATTAGAAATAGCACACAATCTGGATTCTATATTTGTTTGAGTTTTTATTTTTAAAAATGATTTGACATATGTATATATAGTTGGATACAAGATGGTTACAAATTCTAGATCTAGTTGAGATTTGTGGGAACTCTGGAAGGCCCATGTATGCTAAAAATGAATGAAATTTTAAATTGTAAATTGCATTGGAATCACATTACAGTCTACTTTATCATCATTACATATACACATATGTAATTGAAAACCATACAATTTTTTTGATTTTTTCTAATACTATCTACCATCTAATATGCTATTTACCTCTTTTAACTAAAATTTTCAGTAATTTATGTATGTTACTTATATGATACTTGGTTGATACTGATGTGATACTTAGATAAGATTTAGGTTTTGAACCAAAAAACTCCTAAACCTCCAAAATCAAATCAATAATTCAGCACTTTCATTCAGCTGCCAGATCTTTCTGATCATTGCTTCCAAGAGACATGAATTCCAAATCCAACTCATCCTCGAAAGGGTGCATGTCTAGGTTGTAACTCTTCACCTTCACACTCTCAACCTGGAACAAAATGTTTTCCTCTGTTTGCCTCTCGCAGGGTTAGCTCCATGAACTTGGAGCAGGAATACCACTCCGGATCGCTCCACAACAATTATCCATGCCTCTTCATGGGACCCGGAAACTCATTCTCTCCAAGCAAAGCACACAATCCAGGTAAACTTGTTTGCATGTGTTAAAAACATGATTCATTCAGTGAGTCTCTGATGATACTACTAACTTGATTTCACATTTTTAGATCGAACATTTATACTCCATGATGAACTTAATTCAAAGATGTCAGTGGAGTTGGGTGTGAGCAAGGGCATTAAAAAACCAAGCTAGATTGTAGCTTCATCAGAGGGATCATGGCTTTGTGGGGAGGAGGGGAGGATCACACGGACTGTTTCTGTCCTGGTTTGTGGGAAATTCCTGAAGCAGTAGCAAGGAAGTTCCGGGAGAGGAAGTTGATGATCGCAGCAGCAACATTCTGTTTTGTTGTGTTGATGTTTCGTAACTTCGGTCATCTATTTCCGCATTAGCAGTACATGTCTCTGTAAACAGATAATGCGCTCTTAGCTTTCTCTTGTGGAAAACAAATGAAAATTCCGACGTAGTTTTGTGCGACTTCAGGCATGTGAAAGAGTTGGTACGCTTGCATTGACATGTGCAGATTCAAACATCTTGTAGCGATATTTACATGGCTACAGGGCTAATTCGGCATGTTCCGGCATGTTCTTTCTTGCAATCTCTAGAAAGTTACAGGAATGAAAACCGAGAATTGTCATTCTAAATGTTCTTAGCAGTGTAGTCTCTATACTTGGCCATGTTAGTGACATGTATACTCATCTCAACTGACCGAGGACCACACACATTGATCTAGTACTGCAAATTGAACCACGAGAATCATTTAGACTGGTAGGATTTTCATCGTGCCAGTTTGAGAAATTAAACTTCCTGTTGAAGTTCGTTTCTAACAAAGTGCAAGTTTGACCGAATCGCTGTGCGATTTCAAATTGAATGCACGTTATACGCAAAAAATGAGGTTCTGCTTTGCACAACCTTGTTCCTCAACTTGGAAATTTATTTACTTTAAAGATCGACGGACATGTCCCTCACTGACAGAAGATAATGAAATTGGCTTTGTAAAAAATCACACAGTGCATAACATGCGTTCCGGAGCGTAGGCTGTGGATTCAAATGAACGCTTGGAGCATAAACTCGAGAAACTGCTACCTAATCAGACAATCAGCTGATGCATGGCTGGAATCCCAATTTCACTGATCGAGGCGATTGAAGAGATCTTAGTGGAATCATCCGAGAGAAGTATACTATGGTCGCCCAGCTAGCTGTGACGTAGTTAAATGAGATGATTCCACTGAAATCTCTTCAAAGCTGTAGAGTGCATATCTATCGTGTTGAGATGTAACATTTACCAGTGCTGAGGAGATAGATCGCGATTCTCGAAGAGTGAAGTTGGTTTGAGGTGGGTGGAGTTGACACTGTCAGATTCATATGTTCATCGACGACGCGTGGGAGCGACCTGGCACGAGGTCGGGGTTTGGTGATGTGGTACCAGGTTTAGATTCTTCCGAGTCCCGATGCTCCACTTTCGAGAAATATCACATGTGGGGGACGAGTGGTAAAATGGATGCTTTGGGGCTGTGTCGGAGACAGGAAGATAAAGAGTCCGAGGTCCCCACCCCCGCTCCAGTGCTTCCTGCAGTGGTGTGAAAATTACACACCAAAGGGACCGGGCGCAATGCAGCTCCGAGGCACCGTCCGCTGCGGGAGGTGTCCCGCTGAGCAGATGTTCAATCCATTGTAGCCTGTGTGTATTGATTGCTCAATCTCGATTCGTGTGTCTGTAGAAGATAGATACTCTCATTTCCAAGTTTTTTGAAAACACAGGAGATCGGATCTGGGTGGAGTGGATTTTTCGTTTTTAGGGTTTTTCTAGGGTTTTGGGAAATTGCAGCTTTCAGGTGTTAGCAATGGAGAGACCAACCTATGCCGAATCTCTTAGGGTGAAGATGGCGCATGCTCCGGTTGAGCAAGGCTATGCACCCGAAGCTGAGAGACAAAGGCTCGACCAGAAGGACGCAGTGGAGCCTGAATTCGTAGCGGCGGTCACGAGCATGGGCCGGCACGCTAAGATTCATCCGACAATTGCTACTCCTGGGGAGCGGCTCCCAGAGGGTTTCGCGCGCAGTGCATCTGGGTTCTTGATTTGCAACACGGCCGTGGAAGTGAAGGTGGATCAAGAAGTGGTTCGAAAAGAGACGGAGCGACTACAGAGACACGCAGTAGTAGCTTACTTCGTTGGGGGGAGGCAGCCGCAAGCCAACCTCAACCAGTGGGTGTCTGCCTTGCAGACAGAAATCGGGGAATGGGTGGGTCTTGGTAGGGATCTGGGACAGGGGTTCTTTCAGGTTCTGACCAAGCAGTCCATCGCCACTCAGAAGCTTCTCATGCGGACACCCCACAGGTCGCGGTGGGGAACCTGCATCATGCAGACTTGGGCCACTGGGTTTAACGCCAATCACCCAACCATGCTGAAGGTGCCGACATGGGTCACACTGCGAGGGATCCCCGGCGAGTTCCTGGGTGTGGCCAAGGAAATTGCGAGTGGGTTAGGCGAGTTGCTAGGTAGTGACAAGCGCAACGCCCAAGTTGCAGATCAGCGCTTCTGCGTGGCTCTGCAATCCGGGGCGGGCTGGATCACACAACTCGCAGTCAACAACGAGAGTACGAAGGAAAGGGTCCTCATCTCGGTGGACTACTGCAACTTACCTATCAGATGTCGGTTCTGCCATTCTACCGACCATCTCATCAAAGATTGCTTGGGTTTTAAGAGGCCATCCTGCTCGGGCGAGGCCGGTGAAGAGGATAGCGCAGCCATGCGCTCTAGCTCTGGCGCAGGGGAGAATGTAGGCGAAGAGGGAGTCACAACCCCCTCTCCCACGGTCCCACCCCCTCCACCCCCGCTGAATGGAACTAACCCAACGATCTTGCTGGACAGTGACGAATCCTCGGGGCACACGGGGGAAGGGGCGACCACCAGCCGTTCCGGAAATCACCATTCCGACGGCACTTCACGTGAAACCCCAGAGCACGAATGGAACGGATGGGAAAAAGTGCAGAGAAGCAAGAAAAGCACTAGGCGGAGCATTGCAGAGGTTCAGTCAAGTCACCCGACGTCGTACGGAGGCGTTCGAGTTAAACACCAGGTTACTTCCTCGGCTGCTACGGTGGTGAGGAGACCAGGCTTCGGAGGGCGGGGAGCCAGAGGTAGAGGGGCATCTCGGCCCCCCCATGGAGGGCGGCCAAGCCTCTCCGAACTCCCTCGGTCCAGGCCCATGCACGAGCCCTCCCCCGCAGTGAGGGTTCCCTCAAACAGCGCTCCGGTAGAGTCATTGGTACCCCAACCGGCAGGCCAGGAAGCCCGGCCACCAGTGCAAGAAACGCCGCTACCTGCCACGATGGAGGACCCGGCAGTAAACAGTGTTACAGAGATGGAGATAGATGCCCTGCTCATTCAACTCACGCAGAAGGCTGAATCCTCAGGAGGCTATGGAAATTCAGATGCGGTGGTGGATCCAGGCCCGTCGCGTCAAGATGTGAGAGCACATGGACTAATGCCGCCACCAGCCCCAGTGCTAGGAGGAGGAGGCGAGCACAACAGTGCCATGCGACCTCCCGGTGGCCACCAACTTGACTTAAATGCCCTGGCCGCGGCCTCAGAATCTGGGCACCCTGCGGTCAGTGGAGGTACAGCCTCCCACGCATTCCCCCCTCAACTCAGGGTCTTAGCTCCCTCGGCTGGCCAGCATCAGACGGCCTCTGGTACCACAACGCCACACACGCCGTCCCAAAATGGCATCCCGGACGACCTCCAAGCTGAGTTTTATAACTGGCTTCGACAGAAGCAAGGAGGTACAGAGTGCACGCCGCAGTCTCGCCTCACTCCTAATCAACTAGCACGACGGCAAGCCATATCTGACTCGGCTCAACGAAGACGCTCTCTGATTCTGACTCAGAGACGGGATGCTCCTAGGCAAGGAGAGGAAGGTGCTGGCCCAAGCCACACGGAATTGTTCCCCGACACTCCCCTACCCCAACCCCCGCTATGAAGGTCACAACCATTATACAGAACGTACAAGGGCTTAACGACCCCTTGAAGGTTGGGGTAGTTCGAAACTACTACCGACCCCAGTTCAATAACTTGGAAATTCTTTGCTTCCAAGAACATAGGTTGAGAGGCTCAAAGCTTGAAGCTCTCAAGACTAGTTTCTGGCCCGAAGCTACCTTCTTCGGAGTAGAAGCTGCGGTTGGCTTTGGTCACGGTATTGATGACCCCGGAGCAGGCACAGGAGGGGTGTGCATGTGGGTCTCACCCCGCCTTGCACACCTCATCACTCTCACCGGCTCTTCCCCCTGTGGCAGAGCACAGTGGATACGGCTGTCTGGCCTGCCCGGAGGCGACGTCGCTGTCGGTAATATTTATGCTTCTACCAGCAGTAGAGAACGGTGCGCTCTTTGGGAGGAACTCCTTCAGTCACTGCCTAAGGACTGCAGATGGTTACTATGTGGAGATTGGAACTTTGTTGAGCGTCAAGTTGATAAGTCCAACGTAGAGGGCCGTATCATTTCCCCAGGGGAAAGCCGGGTATTCTCCCTCCTTAAGGATGCCTTGGCCGTAATAGACGCCTTCCCAGATACCGGGAGGATTAATTTTTCATGGGATAACGGCCACCGTAGTGGAGTTAGGTCCTTGGCACGGTTGGACCGGTGCTATTCTTTCACCACGGACGGGGCAGGCCCCTCACCTGTAAGGGACTATGTTATCCGAGGAGACTGTCGGCATTCCGATCACCTGCCGGTGAGTCACACCGTCCAACTCCTCCCGGCAAGACACAAGCAATCAGCGTTCAAAATGAACGCCTTCTACCTTAACGACATTGCGGTCAGAGAAGGGGTGCGACGCATCTGGGAGGGACATGCAACGCTCGGATTTACAGGGAAACTCCGCCGGGTGATCAAGTTTTACCGTACCTTCTGTAAGCAAAAGGCCACGGATAGGAAGGCCAAGGAGACAGAGCTTAGGGAGCGACTGGTAGTGGCTCAGGCCGACCTCCATGCAAGCCCCGCAGACCCTGGCCTCCAAGAACAGGTCACAACAATTCGCGAGGAACTCGCCGTCTTTGAGAACCATCAGCTGGAAGGGCAACGGGTGCGCAGCAGAGTCCGGTGGAAAAGGGCCGGCGATGCCTGCACCAGCGAATTCTTCCGCGCGTCAAAGCCTCATACAGGAGCTTCCCATCTCACTGAGCTCGAAGCGGAGGATGGCTCATTGTGCTCTGATCAAGCGGGCCTTGAGCAGCTTTGCTCCCTGTACTACTCGAAACTCTACCATGCAGCGGAGAGAACCACTGCAGCCGAGGAGGCAGCAGAAAGAGCCCTCGCTTGTCTTCGTGATAAAGTCCCAGAGGTGATGAAACAGAGCCTCCGCCAGCCGATCAGCGAAGAGGAATTGGGCAAGGCCGTTAAGAGTATGGCGTCCGGTAAAGCTCCTGGTCCCGACGGTGTGATCACCGAGTTTTACAAACTCTATTGGGACCTCATTAAGGGGGACTACACAGCCATGATCAATTCGGCGGTTGCAGAAGGCCGGCTTCCTGCAGGGGTAACCCGGGGTTTGATCTCCTTGCTACACAAAGGTGGTGTCCGCCAAAAGCTCACAAACTGGCGGCCTATCACGCTGCTGAATGTGGCCTACAAGGTCCTGGCGAAGGCACTTCAAATACGGCTGCAACCCGTTCTCATGGAGGTGATTGACTTTGATCAATCTGCCTTCCTCCCCATGCGTTTTATTCTTGACAACATCCTGCTTACGCACGAAACCATGGAATGGGCGGAGCACTCCAAGCAGGCCCTGATTTTTCTTAAGCTCGACTTCTCCAAAGCATACGATATGGTGGACTGGTCGTTTATGTTCAGAGCTATGGAGCGTATTGGCCTGCCGGGGGAATTCATCGGACTGACCCAGCTGCTCTTCGTCGACGCTACAGCAGCGGTCAAGGTCAACGGGAGCCAATCCCCTCTGTTCCAGATAGAAAGAGGGGTGCGCCAGGGATGCCCCCTGGCGCCTTACCTCTTTTTAATTGTGGCAGAAGCGCTAAACGCCATGGTCAAAGCAGGTACCGCCGACGGCATTATCAAGGGCATTCGCTTACCAGGAGGCACGAGGCAGCAAGTGTTGGCTCAATTTGCCGACGACACTTCTTTCACGCTTCTGGGAGAAGAAGCCCCGGTTAGAGCTCTGGTCGGCACCCTTGACCTGTTTTGTCTCGCCTCCGGACTTGTTTTGAACTGGGACAAGTCCAGTGGTTACTGGAGTGCAGGTACAGGGATTGTGCGTCCCCAGTGGACTTCACAGCTGCACATTGCGTGGGTAGATGAGGCAGGAGTGAGCAAACTCCTCGGCACGCCCTTCGGTATGCAACTGTCGACGGCCTCTGTCGATAAATTCCTTAAGGACCGGGTGACTAAGAAGCTCCAGTATTGGTGCACAGCAAAAGTGAACGCCACGGGGAGGGGGGTGATTGTGAATAGCGTCCTCCTTTCTTCCATCATGTACTTCGCGTCAATATGGGGAGGAACTAAGGGAGGGCTAAAGAAGGCCACGTCTGCCATTCGCAACTACATGTGGTCCGGCTCTATGCACAGAGCCCGCACCAAGGTGGCGTGGATCCAATGTTGTCAGCCCAAGAACAACGGGGGCATCAATGTCATCAATCCCGAGGACGCCTTGGTATCGTTGATGACTAAGTGGATTCTGAAAGCTTGCGAGCCAGGGACGTCGAATCTGCACCACCTGCTTCGGCATCGACTGTCCAGGTTCCAACCTTATTCCGGGGGCCGTTGGGCACCAAGTCTGGATTTCTTTACTCAACCTTCGTTTCAGGCGCACCGAGGTTCAAAAACCTGGAATCAGGTGTGTAATTCGTGGAGAAAACTCCGGCCTGAGTTACTCCCGGTTCGGCCCTCGCTCCCTGAGGAAGTTGCCATTGAACCGTTCTGGTGGTCATTCTTTGTTCCGGCTATTGGCCCCGGGTTCTCGAAGCTCAGGGCCTCGCAACTCCATAACAGGGGTCTCCGGCAGATTCGTCACGCACGGACGGATGGGCGGTTCCTTTCTGCAGATGAGGCAAGCGCAGCGTTTGGACTCCGGCCCGAGGAAGAGGGGGCCTGGAACACAGTGGTGTCCAACCTTAGCCGGCAATGGCTGGGACTCCTTGGCGCTACCCCCCCTTCGGCCCAGGCAGGAGAATGGGTTGGCTGGTACGTAACCCCTGAAGCCTCGCCATCACTGCTGACCCAAGTTCCCCCAGGCACCTCGTTTCGCATCGGTGCCCCCGCTCAAGCCTGGCCTGACGTCTACATTGGCCAGCGGTTCATAGTCCTCGACGCCTCCTGCACTCTTAGAGAGTTGACGCCCGACGAGGCCCCGGCGCTTGGCCCCAACCCGCTCGGTATCTTCCACAGAGTCCGAATCACCCATATGCCTCGGGGCACCCAGAAGGCCCCGGTCAAACTCTTTTACGGCCGCGTTGATCAGCTGCAGTGGGATCCGAAGAAGTTCCAGTGGCCTGATCGTCACCCCAAAGTTACCTTTCTCATGGAATTTACCGCAGCCAAAGGAAGGGCGTTGCTGAAGGCCCATCATCGTGTCCCAAACCCGGTCACGGGCAAATGGGGCGGAGTCCTGCCAGCGGACTTTCGACTGCAGTGGCGGACTGTATGGCCGAAAGAGAGAATCCGGAAAGAGGCTGGTCTGTTGTGGCTAATTTGGCACCGGGCGGTGGCCGTCAACCACTGGCGTGGGAGGATAGATAGAACTGTAGACATCAGATGTGCCGTGTGCCCTCGGAGATCCGAGGAATCGGTGCTCCACCGCTTCTGGGAGTGCCTTTCGGCCCAGAGGGGTTGGCAATATGCAATCCACATCATGAACCTTCTGATCTCAGGCCCGCATGCTCGGGGTCCCTGGCAACCGCTTAGCTGGAAGCAAGGCATTTTTTCTGACCGCATCCCGAGGAAGTTTGATCCCGTCAAAAGGATCTGGCTCGAATTGAGATCGGTCGTGCTGTGGACCCTTTGGGTTGAAAGGAATGATGTTGTCTTTAATAACAACCCTTGGCCTCCGAGTAAACTTCTGCATCAAATCTGGACTGGCATCATCGATTACGGGAGAGTGGAGTGGGAGCGCATTCAACGTCTCACCCCTCAACAGCTTGAGAATGCTCCTGGGCTCTTCGGGAAATTTGAAGACCGTAGGTGTAGGTTTGGTATTTTTGCGACTATGGGGATTAGGCACCCGAAGTGGGTTCTGCAGGGACCTGTGGCGGGGTTCATCTTTGAACCGCCGTGAACTCCTCCCCGGCAGGGCCGGGAGGCCCCGGGCCCTCCGGCGGGGCCGGGAGGGGCTCCGCCCCCTCCCTGCGCCCTGCGGTGGGCCGGTCTTTCCCTCCCCTGTGTCGGGTCCCCTGTCTGTCTGTCCTTGGGTCAGGCCACTTGTGGCTGACTTCTCCTTGTATTTTTGGTACCCTTTGCAATGAATTTTCTTCATTTGTTTTCAAAAAAAAAAAAAAAATCTTAAGTGGCCGAGTCAATATGCCCAGCGCATCAACGGTATTCCGCTGATCGAGGTGATATGGGAACTTCGCTGAAGAGAGTGAGGTTACCGCATCATGCAACTTCCATTCAACTCTACAGGAACCGAATCATTTAATGGAATCAAGTCTCTAAGCCGTGTAATAATTCCCGTGTCTTACCATTTCATTGGCCGTCTGCAATTCCTGGGGCAACTCCCACTCTTCTCCACTGTTGCTATATAAACTCCAGCTCCCGACCTCCAAGTAACAACCACATTGCAGCCTCTCACAGCTCTTCACTTGCATTCTGAATAATTGCAGTGAGATTACAATTTTTGTTAAGAAGTGACCATCCTCGAGGTGTTACAGCTACTCTTTCATACTTCACACACGATGGCGAGGCAATCACTGAGATTTGTGCTGGTGTTGGTTGCAGTGGTCCTGCTGTGCATGTCCATGGCTGCCCAAGTGAGTGCTCAGAGCTGGCCTGCTCCAGCTCCTTACATGAGAGGGCCAGTCGGCGCTCCCATCTTTGCCCCTGTTGGAGCTCCAGAAGGATCACCCATGTCTGCTCCGGTGGTGGCTGCTCCAACATACTCTCCAGAATACTCTCCAGCATACTCTCCAGCTTATGCTCCCGGACCTATGTCTGGAATGTGATTTTTCGGAGGTGTTCCTTTGTGAGCTGGACCTATTCGTAGTAGCTTAAGCTTATGGTGGATTGAGTTCTGTAGTGCAAATTGTTTGTAGGAAAACGTCGTTTGAACGACGATGAGTTAATGGCCGGCGCATAATCTAGGCCACTTTAGCAGAAGTTTTACAATAACGACTGGGGCTCGATCAGACATGTGTGTAGTGCGTAGTCAATCGCGCATTCTGCAGGCAGCCTTAGGGTAGATGCAATAATGGGAGCTAAACGAGCACAGGGGACTGAGCCTTTAGTAGCTCAACTCTCGTGGAGAATGCATTGTGTGCTCATTTGACTGAATAAACTCGAAAGTAGGAATTCAAGCTTCTTTCGGATTCGGGAAAGAAGCTTGAATTCCAAGACTTCTGTTTGCAAAATTTGCTTCGTCTGGGAATTGTGTGAATTTATGTTTACTTGATTGGCACCCATTGACATACTCTGTTTCCTTCACACGTTATACTCACACCTGAATTTGTGCTATTGTTAGGTTTGCATTTGCGGCGAAATAGTAAGCACTACTTCTGGCTGCCTTGAGTCTGCTAGTAATCATGATCCAGCAAATTAAGGAAGAAGCAGGATCAAGGTGATAGTGCTGCACATTTAAGTACTAACCTGCTTGTGATCACCCTAGCTTCATCTCCCTTTCATCTCACTTATAACACAGCTAGCAAGTTTATCTGTTACAAGATACAGAAAGGGAACTTTGTTCATGAAAACTGTCAAAATCGCTCACTGTTTTCACTGAGCTTTTCCTAAACGTGCCGACGTGGTCGTCATAATTCGGACGTAGTTACACAGGACTCCCATCTCATTCACTGTCTCAAGTAAAAATCAAGTCAGAGTACTCTAAGAACGCATCACAGCTTTGTACTGTACATTACTGAACGTTCTGTAACGTGCCGACAACAAGGCATGTGTTCCTTTTACTCGGAGGTCGGTCTTGTGCACTCTTTTTTTCTTTTACTAAACACCGCTTTTCAGAAAAATAAAAACTTGACTCACGTCCGTTCTTTTTGTCGTGCAACGGCACAATGTAAGTTAATCTGTAGGTCTCTGAAGAGCAAAACCATTGAGCCATGTGCCGATTCGGGTCTAATACAATGAATCGTTTGATTTCGGTACCGTATGCAATCAGTGGTAGAATAGGATTTGCAAGTCCAGAAATTTCACATTATCAGCACTCATTGACAAGCATTCTCGACGTACCTATGGTTGAATCAGTTCACAGCACACTCCAACTTTATCAGGCTTAATAAAAGTGTATCTTCAATATCTTCATAATTCACTCCTAGCTAGGAACAAGTTCAAGCAATGGCAGCTTGGGATACCTCTGGAGCTTCCATGGAGCCAGTTTCTTGGTACGAAGAATATTCCTTAGACAAAATGACTGTTTAATACAACCACAGCTGGTTTCCAAAAGTGAATATGCCATTCATATTCAGCGGAAAGAACATAACATTATTCAAC